>VFFE01007818.1:550729-640587 GCA_008921705.1 Burhinus oedicnemus
TCCGGGTGCTGACACGGTTCTGTTCTGTCTCCCGGGCGGCGCAGAGGCTCACCATGACCAAGTCGTACAGCGAGAGCGGGCTGATGGGCGAGCCCCAGCCCCAGGGGCCCCCGAGCTGGACGGACGAGTGCCTCAGCTCCCAGGACGAGGAGCACGAGGTGGACAAGAAGGAGGAGGACCTGGAGGGTCTGCACGCCGAGGCCGAGGAGGACTCGCTGCGGAACGGCGAGGAGGAGGACGAGGAGGACGACTTGGACGAAGAGGAGGAAGAAGAGGAGGAGGAGGAGGACGACGACCAGAAGCCCAAGCGGCGGGGCCCCAAGAAGAAGAAGATGACCAAGGCGCGCATGGAGCGGTTCAAGCTGCGGCGCATGAAGGCCAACGCCCGGGAGCGCAACCGCATGCACGGCCTGAACGCGGCCCTGGACAACCTGCGGAAGGTGGTGCCCTGCTACTCCAAGACGCAGAAGCTCTCCAAGATCGAGACCCTGCGCCTGGCCAAGAACTACATCTGGGCGCTCTCCGAGATCCTGCGCTCGGGCAAGAGCCCCGACCTGGTCTCCTTCGTGCAGACCCTCTGCAAGGGCCTCTCGCAGCCCACCACCAACCTGGTGGCCGGCTGCCTGCAGCTCAACCCGCGGACTTTCCTGCCGGAGCAGAGCCAGGAGGTGCCGCCCCACGTGGCGGCGGCGGCGGCGGGCGGCCCCTTCCCGGCCCACCCCTACCCCTACCAGTCTCCCGGCCTGCCCAGCCCGCCCTACGGCACCATGGACAGCTCCCACCTCTTCCACCTCAAGCCGCCGCACGCCTACGGCGCCGCGCTCGAGCCCTTCTTCGAGAGCGGCCTGGCGGAGGGCGCCAGCCCCGCCTTCGACGGGCCGCTCAGCCCGCCCCTCAGCGTCAACGGCAACTTCTCCTTCAAGCACGAGCCGGCCGCCGACTTCGACAAGAGCTACGCCTTCACCATGCACTACCCCGCCGCCGCCGCCGCCGCCGCCGCCGCGCTGGCCGCCGCGCCCGCCCACGCCGCCATCTTCCCGCCCGCCGCCTCCCGCTGCGAGATCCCGGTCGACGGCCTGGCGCCCTACGAGGGCCACCCCCACCACGAGCGGGTCCTCAGCGCCCAGCTCAACGCCATCTTCCACGACTGAGCCTCCCCCCGCCCCCGCGGCAGGGGGAAGGCAGGGGAGGGCAAGAGCCGGGCCCCGGCGCCCGCCGGCGGACCCGCGCCTCGTTTACGGGGGGCGGCCCGGCGGGTCCCGCCGCCGCCGCCGCCGCCGCCTTCCGGGGGCCGCCGCCTCCCCGCTCACCTTCCGTCTTGCTTCCGCTCCTGGGAGCGGCGCTGTAAATTCGGGGGTAGGGGCACTGGGATCGCGTCAATTACCTGATCGGGATGACAAAAATCACGAGCAATAATTAGGATCTATGCAATTTTTAAACTAGCGATGGGCCAATTACAAAATATATATGAAATCTATATTTTTCAACCAACGTTTTACTACTTGTTATCTTTCCCATGCTGAATTATTTTGTTGTGATTTTGTACAGAATTTTTAATGACTTTTTATAACGTGAATTTCCTATTTTAAACCATGCAGCTTCATCAATTTTTATACATATTGGAAAGGTAGAATTATATCTAATTTATACAAAATAATTTAACTAATTTAAACCAGCAGAAAAGTGCTTAGAGAAGTTATGTTGCCTTAGCACTTCTTTCCTTTCAAATAGTTGAAGAAGAAAAAAAAATGCACAATCCGGGCAATTTCTTTCCCATTAAATCTCTCTTTTTTTTTTTTTAATTTTCTTTTCTTTTCTTTTTTTTTTACTTTTTCCTTTCCCCCCTACAAGAAAAACCAGATCCCCTAGGTCTTGAGAAGATATAAGAACGAGAGACTTATTTTCTATTAAAACATATCAATTCAACACATTACTTGCACAAACTTGTATATAAAGATTATAAGCAAATGCCAACACCCTTTTTAAATCGAAAGCTGCTTGACTATCACATACAATTTGCACTGTTTCTTTTTAGTCTTTGAACCCCTTGGCATTCCGTGTTTTTTTTTGAAGAGAACTCGAAGATGTTAATGTTTCCAGGCGATATAAATGCATGATTTTATACATGTTCGCACAATCCGTGGTTGTCATACGCTCATCTTATAAATCGGAACCTAAAACTAATCAGGTTGTTAAAGTCGGGCTATATACCTATTGTAGTCGATTAGTACGGTAGCTTGAAACAAATTCAAACCATTTAATCCGTAATTAGAACAATAGCTATTGCATGTACAATGCAGTCCAGAATAAGTGCTGTTTGAAATGTAACGCTGGTTCAACTGGAATCAATCTGTACTGTAATTTTGTTTGTAATCCTGTATATTATGGTGTAATGCACACTGGGATTTTAGAGAAACATCCATCCTTTGGCAACAACATAGTATTGAACATTTGGTCGAATGTTGCATTTCTCCTTAAATGTGATTATTATTTTTTTTTTCTTAGTGTAAGTAATTCCTATGGGATTATTGTTTTATTCGAATAGCTCATGAAAGGTGCAACACTTATTATTTGTAGAATAAAATTGGACTAAAAAAAAAAGGACGGATTCTTTCCTTACCGTGAGGGGTTCAGGGCGAAAGGAGTGGGGGGTGGGTGTTGTGTTCGTTTGTTTACAGCGAAACCGGCCATTTGCAATGCTGATTTGCTGAATTAGGGAAACGGGGGCAGGAGCGTGGTTCGCCCGGGAGCTGCGGCTGCCGGGTCGGGATGCGCCGAGCGCCCCGCGCCCGCTCCGGCGGCCCGCGGCCGGGGCGGGGAGGCTCGGCGAGGCGCAGCCCCGCGGCTGCCGCCCACCCGCGGGTCTCCGCGCTCAGCCCACGGGGGTGTGTGTGTGTGTCATCCCCCAGCCCGCGGGTCCCCCCCGGGACCGGCACACCGGGAAAACGCCGTTTCGGCCTCGGCGGCAGCAGGTGCTCCTTCCCCCCGCACGCCAGCCCTGGATGCAGCGCTATCGATCCGCCCGTCTCCCCCCTCTTCCCAGACGCGAAACATGTGTCTCCTTAATCTTCGCTGATTATTCTGGGGCTTAAGAAACCCGGAGACGCAACCTGCGGGAGAGCGACTCCCCTAATGACCAGCAACAATTATCAACAGGTCTTTGCCTCCGACCCTCGGAACCAGATTTGAGAGGTTCCCTGAAATTCCTGATATGAAGCCTGTCACAAAGCAGAGGTATTTCCGAAATATTTTGCTTAAACCCGGCAGCAAACGAGCAGGCTCTCCTGTGGATGAGGGCGTTTTTTCACGAGAAATGAAGCTGCTGACGTCTATTTGAAAGGTGTTTATAGCTAGGGAAATCCACCGCGGAAGCGTTGCAAACCGGTATTAGCACTGCACCAACCTCACGGACAGTCCTTCGTGCTAAAAACACGCTGAAAATCACTTGCCACGCCGGCTGATGCCCTTCCCAGCATCTGCCGGCGTTTTGCCCGAGCCCGCAGCCCCGCGCTCCAAAACTGTTGCTGCATCTGAAAGGGAAGAAAGCGAAAGGCAACTTTTCAAGCAGCCGATTAACCTTTGCCAGGCAGTGGCGACGCAGCTAAATATACTCTAGATAACCCGAGGCGGGGAAATGAATGACAATTTTTCAGATAAAATTGAAAAAGCTGACCCAGGCTTGCTCGCCTCTTGGTTATGCGCCTTCTTCTTAAACATAAGGATTCTTCTAGTCAGTCAAGGGGCAACTCACATGCCACCATCTTTTATTCAAAGGCAGGCACAGATGTTCCTTCTGCAGGGGAGGTTTTAATTTATGAAAATGATATTGTTTATGCATGAATGCACTCTGCATAACACACAGTACTTCCATCTGATGAGAGAAATACCACAGAACCAGTGCCAATGTCAGGAACATATTCTGCAAATTTAGTCGCTTAAATGTTTAATGAATATTTGGAAGGCATTTCCAAACCACAAGAAACCTTTTCAATTACCTTTTCTTTTTCCCCGGTTAATAACAAAATTCAACTCCTCTAGCCAATGCAATTTACTTAAAAGATCTACCTAGGCTATCCGAATGTTTGCTACTGTGGTACTTTAGAGAAAATAATATTTTAACGTTATGAGCAACCTAATAAGGAAAATTAATTAGGCATTTTGGTAACTAGAGGCTCCATTTTAGAAATCACTTCTGAGTTTTGTTATTTCTATTAGTTTAGGGCTTTTTTTCCCCCACCCTTATAAAATATTGGAGATCTCCCCCCGCCCACTTTGCTGCTGCTTCTGATGCTTCCATGATATTTAGTTTTTCTTACTGTTAATATTAAGCCAAATCTCGAAATCTCTGCTCATGACTCCCACAGGAAGGTCTATCAAGGTCTCTTTCAACGGAAAGAATTACTCACACTGTTCCTCTCCTATGAACATATTGCTAATTAACTAAGGCTACAGTGGGATTATCTAACTTCCACATGCGGAGGAAACTCTGGGGTTGAGTCATACCCATACACATACCGGGTCATCCAGCGGAGGCCTAGGACTCTATTTTCATGGCTTGCTTGGACTAATGGCCTTGCCCTTCTTCTTTATGCCATGCTTCTGACAACAGAAATTGTTCTGCCACCAGTGCATGCTTGCGAAGCCCCTGGTGAAATCTCTGCAGGTACAGTGCATGAGTAACAGTCATGACTTGCAGCTTTTCCCTTCTTGGGAAAAAAGAAAGAGGGTCTAGAGGTTGTGGACTCATTGTTGTCTGTGATACAGCTGAGGCCCCAGCTATGACCCAGGGGTCTGCAATGTGGAATTCCAGGTTACATCCGCAAGATGTCTGAGAGGCTGAAGCCTCAGGTTTTACCTAGCCCAAATTAAAAATGTGCCTGAACATCATCAGACTTTGGCCCAGTGCCTTCAGGAGGACTCCTCAAGTGAAGGGAAGTAGATTCAAGGAGAACCAAGATTCCTGAATTCAGCAGAAGACAACAGAGCATCACTTTCTCCAGAAGATACTGTTCCAGAAGTTTAATAAACTAACATTAAAAAGCAACACACAATCCCAGACGTAATAGCAATTAATAGAAATAATTCTAAACTAAATCTTGAGAGCAAGTAAAACTAACCTTTTCTATCGTCTGTAATGGTAAAAATTCTTGCAATTATTTCAGCATTCTAACTGATCAAAAGTGGATCCACCATGACCTTAACAATTGCTTTTGACATATTAAAAATATGAGTCTCCTTTTTTTTTTTTAACAACACAGTTCTTCTGTACAAAGAACCATCTTGTCAAATAGTTTTAGAAATTACAGAGTTAAATTCCGCTTCTCTTGTTTATATATATATATAGTATCTAAAGATAAAAAAACCAAACAAAAACCACTCAGTTCTCACTCATTCCTATTGAGGAAGAACTCACAGAAATGAAAACTTGGAGTTCTGCCTGGTGCTGTATCAAGGAAAATATGCAGAAATTGGTCTTTGTTTTTATTGAGCAAGATGGGTTGTATAGTAATTATTTCAGAAATTATAAATGGTCTACACTCTTTCCTTAGCTGAAAATCCCATATTACAAAAAGCCTTGAAAAACACAGTACATGAATACGTGTTGAAACAGTGAGATGAAGATCTACAAATAGACTGTTCTTTAAATATGTACATAAGTGTTTTTTAAATAATTCATATATGTATTTAACAAACTGTCAGAAGCTATGCAATACAAAATTAAAACTGACAATGCTCTCAAAGTGTTCTCTTAAGTATTTAGGTTGCCTACAGGGTATGTAAAACATAGAATATCAGCCCTGGCTTTCAGTTTCCTAGCTTGCAGTAGTTTGCAGCATAGTTAACTGCATTTTGTATAAAATAAAATAGAAGCAACTAAGATTTACACTATTTGCCAACATTTTGGTGAAAGAACAATAGAAAACAAGATTCAGAGTAAAACTCCATTACCTTAAAGAGATAGCATATCAACCTTAATGCAAAGAAAAAATAAAATGTCTTCTGATCAACACATTCTCATTTCATATTCCTTCCCATTATCACATTTTCCTCTATTTTGAAGAAGATCAGTTTCAGCTCCTGGTGCTCACAGGAATGACTTCAACTTCAGACTCCATTCTTGCTGAATCTTATTCCTGCACAATGAATTTCACTCATTCTTGTTCTCCTCTTTGCAAAGATTTGTCCATCTCCACAACTTCAGACTTTTTTTTCCTTAACTGCTCTTCTTTCTCTTATTTTAAATGTTTTCCTTCTTTTCAGACATATAGAAAGATGTATAGTAATAGTAATGCTCACTTCTATAGACTATTGGTGCCATTTTTCTTCAGAATAATTTACAACTTCACTTACTGTGTGAAAAGTTTGGTGTTCTGCTTAACAACTCTTGTTCGAAGTCAAGGAAAAACAACACAACAGACATGAATTAGTATTGAGAACTACAAAAGATTCTTTTCTAGAGTAGCAATATAAGAGGGGAATATACTTAGGAGAGCTAATATTTGGGAATGAACAGCTGAAGTATAAGTGACTACACACTAAACCGTGATTGTATAAACAGACACTAGCCAAAAAAACATACAAGCCAAGGGTATGCTGCCAATTTCAAAATTCAGATTTCTGCAGAAGCAAATCTCCATTAACCACCGAAACAGGCCAGCTACCAGAAATGTCCAGTTGAATCCTCCAGCTTGGACATAAGGTATTTTCCCCACAGCATCCCCTCATCTCCTCTTGTCTTAATTCCCATTCCTTAACTTCAGCATCACATTATCCATGAATCAAAAACTGGCCTTCCCATTTCTTGCCTATTCACCTCATTGCATTTTTCTATTCATTTTTCTTGAGGGGAGAGGATTTATTTTCCAGTAGCATGCTTTACCTGCTTACTGTCCTTCAGTAAACACTAGCTGTACTTCCCTCACTTGCTATTTCTGTCAGAGGTTGTCCTACCTCTTCTCTTTCTTCACTTCACAGGGTTCTGGAAAAGACTTCTGAGACTCTCACTAGTTCTTAGCATCTAGACACCAACAGATGATTTCCTTCATCCAGAGATTTCACTGTTAATTAAGGGGAGGTTAGCTCATCTCCTCTTTTCCTGCTACCTCTTGTCCAGGCCCATAGGATGCTCCCTTCTCCTAGTTTAGCCACCTTGAGCACAGGCATGTGCACCCTGGCATGCAGCAACATCTCCTCCAGGTCCAGACTGCTGAGAACAAGCTCTAAGAAACCACAAGGGGGAATCTCCCCTTCCTCACTCAAGAACTGTCTTTAAGAAGAGGCTCTCACCCCTGGTATCTGCCTTCATGATATTGCAGCCATGCCTGTACCTGGCCATATCATGACCCTCCCCACAGACTTGATATCCTTGCTTGACCTTGGACCTACCTTGACAGTATACACTTCCCTGGTGGCTGCTATGCTACCACTGACACTGGTTCCTGTCACCAGACCAGACCAGACCAGACCAGACCCTGACCTGATGACTCGGCTTTTCAGCTTGATGTTGGATCTACCTCATTACAGTGGGTTTGTCTGGCTATCTGGACTTCTCGCTGAACTTGGCTACACACAGCTCTCTTCACCCTGGTCAAGTATATGGGGCCCTACATGACTTGTGATCACTCTCAGCTCCTCTCCGTCTATAGGGCAGCCTGCCCTTACTGCTCCTTGATATTCCGCTTGTACTTCTGGCTGCTAGGGCCCTAAGGGCACTACCGAGCCTTCAAAACCCTGACCAGCCCCATCTGCAACCCCCTCCCTCAATCCTGCCCAAGGGTCTGGAGGTCTATTTAAACTCAGCCTGGGGCTATCAGCCCTTCCTTTAGAGATGCTGTGGGATGCTGGTCTCCAGTTCAGCCATGGCCCTGATCTGGCTACAGGTCCTGCTAATCCAGATCTGCAAACTGATAGCCTGGCCTGGCCTCAGCCCTGCCTTGTCGTTGTGAACATGCTTGATGATTTGGATTCTTGGGGGATCCTAGCACCCTCCCCTGGGCTACCTCGCTCACAGAATCATAGAATGGTTTAGGTTGGAAGGGACCTTAAAGATTCCAACCCCACTGCCATGGGGGTCCTACTAGACCAGATTGCTCAAAGCCTCATCCAACCTGGCCTTGAACAATTCCAGGGATAGGGCCTCCACAACTTCCCTGGGCAACCTGTTCCAGTGCCTCACCACCCTCATAGTAAAAAATTTCTTCCTGATACCTAATCTAAATCTACCCTCTTCCAGTTTGAAGCCATTACCCCTCATCCTATCACTACATGCCCTTGTAAAAAGTCCCTCTCCAGCCTTCTTGTAGGCCCCTTTCAGATACTGGAAAGCTGCTATAAGGTCTCCCCGGAGCCTTCTCTTCCCCAGGCTGATACCTTCTCTCCTCCAGGCTCAGGAACCACCAGGTGGGTCCTGGCCAGAAAAGTCCCTGCCTTGCTAGCCCTGGGGTCCCCCTTTGCTCCCTGGCCCTTAGGGAGCAGCTGGCCCTTGCTGTGTTCTGACAATGGCTTTGCTTTCCTTTCTAGTGTGCCCCCTGCCCCCTTTTTGCTCTTTCTACTTTACTTGAGCTATTTGTTTAAAACAATCAAACAAAAAATGTTAAGACAATTTCTAAGGCAGCTCCACTGGCCCTCTAAGTAAAATGGAGTAGAAGAGTAACCTGGGATCCAGACTACAAAACACAGCACAAAACTGTTCGGTAGAGTCAGTTCTATGGTTTTTTTTATTCCTGGTATACTGTAAGAATGCACACTTTCCATACTTATCACTAGAAAAAGAGAATAGCTCTTGTAGAGAACTGCTGATGCCATCCTGTGCAACCTGCCCTAGGTGAACCTGCTCTGGCAGGGGGGTTGGACTAGATGATCTCCAGAGGTCCCTTCCAACCCCTGTGATTCTGTGATTCTGTGATGAACTAAATGTCCTTGTGCACTGCATATTTAGTCACCCTTAAATTCAAAGGCAAAGAGTTACTTCATGCATGGAAAACACTAAATATTTATAAATATTTGAAGAATACTTCTGGAGGCTATCTGAAGAGATGCAAAATTTAATTTGAAGTATTTTTATTAAAATGTCCTTCAACTTACTCCTTAAGAGGTGAGTATGGGTTCATGTATCTATTGCCATTGAATCAAAACGCACATGAGAGAACAGGAAAGTTAAATACATTTTAGCTGCTTTGGGTGACTTGCAATGCCTTCTACACCATCCATATTCCTCATGCAGCATACTGTATTTCTACATGTCCCTTGATCACTCTGCCATCACAAGTACCTATATGCTGCACTTCCAAATTCTGGCTATGATCAAAGGCCATTACATGTAGGTTCAGTGCTCTATGCTGTTTTGCTGTCTACTATACAATTCCTGCTACACGTTTACTGTTTGTCTTGTAAATTACTTTTTTTTTCTCTAATATGGGAACACCACACCAGATACTACATGGGATCATCAACACACACAACCCTTCTTACAAGAAAGGACCAGGAAATTCTATGTGTGAGAGTTCCAGATATAGCCTGGAAAATGGAGAAAATTATATTGCTAGACTATTCTGTATTTTTTCCAAATTCAATGTACAAATCTGAAAGTTTTGATATTAAAAAAAAAAAGGTCTATTACAGTAGACTTGCTTAGAATATTATTTTTTCCATCCAGCAAAAAGTGCTTGTCTCAGACTTACAACAGATTGTGGCAATTGATTTGTGAACAGCAGCAAACCAAGAGCGAACAGACTTGTATGTTCCTCCTATGGTTTTTGTTACTATATACACTTCCCTTACTATTTTATGTTTTCATCTACTACATTAAAAGATGTGTATGTGGTGCTTAGGGACATGGTTTAGTGGTGGACGTGGCAGTCTTAGGTTTATGGTTGAACTCAATGATCTTAAAGGTCATTTCCAACCTAAATGATTCTATGATTCTAGTATCTTAACAGTTACTGATTTAATACTCCTTTCAAGCAACATCACTAAAAGGGTGTTAGACATTTTAATGGCATTAGTTGAAGGGTATTACAAGTCTCTTAGGAACTCTAAGTATTCCACTGTCCTGAAAACAGTATTATTTTATGGTTCTAAGACAGTTATCAGCTTATCCTTTCCTGTACCTTATGAGAAATTATCTGGTGACAATATATAATATACATAGATGGGATGGGCTAATAAATAGTCCCAGAAACAAATACAAATGACTACAGGGGATTATAAAGGGCATACAGCCTCAAAATTGATTCAACTATATCCAGTTTCATGTTGTGCTTTATCTTCTAGTTAATCATTTAGCTTTCCTTTTGAATGACATCAGTGCAAACACATTAAAGATCACCGATGCCAAGTAAGAGACACAAGTTTAATTGGTTCATCTACTGTTGTACCAGAATGATAAATTGGTAAGCCAGGCTTGTTTGTTTGGCTCGCAGTTTTTCCTGCTTTGTCACTCGGTTATCTTTAGGCAAAAAAATACTATTTTGCACAAAACTTCCATAGTTTACACGTAATTTCAATTGTTTACACTTTATTTTATCCGATTACTCTGCAGTCAAGATATTTATATCCCAACAAAGAAGATCTAAGGGACAAAAAATATTGACACAATTAAAGTCAGAATAAGACTACTGACACTAACAGCTTTAAGGAAGCAGAAACTTTACAGCGTTATGTTACGATTCAGAAAGGCAAATTGGTGAGGGCTACATTGCAGTGAAAGCAGTATCAATGGCTCGATGCAAACTGAAGAGCACTTACAGGTTGTATATTTAACAAATATTCAGAGCATACTTTAAACTTGGCAAATTAATAGATGGAAATAAGTATCAAAAAGCTGTACCACAGCAAGTTTTAAAATACGTCTTAAAACTGTTTTCTCAGCTACATAATTAGCAGCTTGGTACAGGTTTTTCTGGAACTGTTAAGGAAGACAGCTTAATAGTTGTGAAATCATGTATCATCTCATGGACTCTCAGCTGGTTTGATTGCAGACGATCAGATTTCCTTACCTGTAACAGCATTTCTCTTCTAGAGTGACGTAAATCACAGGAAGAGCCTTAGATATTTTGAGATGCATTTTGAACTGTAATTTGTATTGATCTGCAAAAGGCGGTATTTTCAATTTATTGCTTTATTTCTTAGAGGGACCATGTATATTTGTCTTATTACAAATACTAAAGATAAAATTACTAAACTGCTTGTTTAAAAATGTCCTTTTCATGCACTAATAAGCTACCATGACATTATATAACTTGGAACTAAAAAAACCCTTGCTGTTTTGCTTCAAGTTAATCCCTTACAGGTTCAGGAGCACCTTATAAATTGGAGTTGATGCTGCAGCTCTAATGTGATTGTCATCAGTGAGTCTTACAGCACTTGTAAGTAAAGCTGTCATACCTCCAAACAGTAAAATCTATAATTTACAGAGTGGGAGCAAAGAAGCCTGTCTCCCTCCTCTGCATTTAAACTTTGAGGGTGAGGGATGACTATGCGACATTCTGGGTACACTTTCTGCCTTGGCCCACGATACAGAATCTCATGTTGTACGAGTTTATATCTGATTCTGAGTCACTGTGTTCCTCAATTGTTATGAAGGGTATGTATAATTGTCATACCTCCACCTAGGTTTATGACAATACTCTGTTTTGTGGCATGAACGTCAGCATGGTATTTCTCGTAAGGCTTAAGCCATAGACACAACCTGTGAAAGACTTGACCTTTTTAGTACGAAAGGGCTACTATAACTTCTTGTCATAGTTTTCCAAAGCTAAATAATCGTACTATTTTAGTGACAACGGGAAAGCAGAAGACATGTGGGACTCTGACAAAGCACATGAACTTCTGTGGCTAGAGAATTCCTTCATTGCTCTCCTTGGAGAAGTAAGAGTAACTCAGGAGAACAAAACCGTAAGAAGGTCTGCCTTCGGCCCGTTATCGCTGTGACCCTACGAAGCACGGTACCTAATTCGAGGTCCCGGGTTTGTCCCGCTGCCCGAGGCAGGCCGGGCGGCCACGGCCCGCGCTGGGCCCAGCCTCAGGTGACCCGGCGGAGTCCCGCCCCGCCGACGGCAGCGAAGGGCTCCGCTCCCCCTCAGCGGCGGAAGGAGAGGTTTCCCCTAGGAGGGGCTCAGCGCGGCCCCGGACAGCCTGGCCCGCTCCTCTTCCCGCCGCTGCCCGTGAGGGGACGACCGGACCTTCGGGCGACGCCGCCGCTGCCGGCCCGAGACGGGCGCCCTCCCGCCGGCCCCTGGGCGGCCGCGGCCCCGCCCGCAGGGCGGGGCGGGCGCTGCCTTGGCAGCGGCCGGGACGCCGCCAGCGGGCCGGTGTCGCGGGGCGGCGGTGGCGCCGCCATGCTGGGCGCCGCGGCCCCCTTCCTCCGCCCGCAGAGACGGGCCTGGCCCGAGCGCCCGGCCGGCGGCCGCCCCCCGCGGCAGCAGCGCGCGCAGGCGGCGGCTGCGGGCGCCGCTCGCGCTCGCTCCTCAGCGGCGGCGCCCGAGGAGCGGCGGCGGAGGGTGGCCCCGCTGGCGGCGGCGGCGGCCCCGCCGGCCGAGGCGGGAGAGGAGCCGCTCCTCAGGGGCATCTTCGAGATCAGCAAGAGGAGCTGCGACGTGGTGCTGAGTGCCCGGCGGCTCCGCTGGAGCCCCATCCTGCCCGAGAGCCCCACAGGTGGGCTGGGGCGGGGCGGGGGGTGGTGCGGGGGCCGGGCCCGGGCTCGGGCCCAGGCCGCCTCCGGGAGCGGGGGGTGGCACCGCGGGGCCGTCCGGGGCGAGCTGGCCTTCCCGCGGTGCTGCGAGGGCAAGGGGAGCTGCGGCTGGGGCCTCTCCGGGCAAGGGCGATGGAGAGTCCCCTAAAAATGGGATTACAGCAAACTAGTTGAAGTCAGTGGCGTGTCTCTTCCCTTCAAGGTTATGCTGGTGATTTAAAAAAAAAAGAAAAAAGAAAAAAAAAGTTCATAAGCCAATGAGTGTCTTGTATCTGGACAACTCTTCCTGGAAAGAGACTTTACTTCTTGGTCAGTGGTACAAAAAGGACAAAATGTAAGAGATGTTGTTTTTATGATTTCCTAGCCCCAGGCAGAACAGTAAGAGGATTTGATTTTGTTTCTGCTGCATCAGCTTTTTTCGGCTTAATCTCTTTGACAGGTACATAAAACTGGAGTGTGTATAGATGGGTATGGTTTTGTGAGATGTGCCTGAGTTTTGTGATGAGGCTTCTGTGGCAGGCTGTCCTTGCTCTGTGCTTTTCTGATAAAGCAACACACTGTGACAAAGTGCTGTTATAAAGGATTTGATCAAGTGAAACATTATAGACAGAAGTTTTAGAAGAAAAGGAATGCTCCTTAAACTTATCCAAATAGTCTTTTTTCTCCTAGAAAGTGTGAAAATACGAACTTACTTTCAAAACTAAATACGCAGTCTTAAAAGTGCTTGTTTACTGCAGTGACCTCCCAGTGCTTATGTGAAGGAGAAGTCAAAGTTGCGTTCAGGAATGCAGTTTCCAGACAGCACAGTTGCCTTCTGGTATGGCACAGTTAGCTTGTCCAGGCCTAAAATACCAGTTTTGTTTTAGTCTTATTTTGGACAGAACTTAAAACTTCACATGGATAAGATCCAACAGCCATAAACTCAGCGTACAAAGAGACAAAGTTTCTTCTGCATACCATTTTTTCTATGTTGTGATAATCTGTTCCTCTTCAAGGTAGTCTGTATGCTGCAGAGGCTTGAGAGTGGTGTGGAAGCCTGCGATTCCAGTGCTGCTGCTGCAGAGAAATACTCAGATGCTCACAGCTGAAGTCATTACGCTTCATTTCATGTAACCATGTTGAGATACCAGAGCTACTGAAATCAAACTAACGTGGTACCATGCACAGCTATTGACTCTTATCCCCTGAATAGCGTAACTGTGTTAATACAGTGTTGTGTTTGGACTAAAATATCTGCTTTACAGCAGGACTGTTGAGTTCTGATGACAGCTGCAGTGACGTGCGTATGGTCCTTCCTCTTGTGGAGCGAGTCTGGGTGCCTTAGTAATGCTGTTATACAGTGCTGTAGTCTCTCTTCCTTCCCTTTTGGGATTAAGTACAGGTCTCTGTGTATATGATCTGGAGTGTGATTTATTAATTATTTAGTTCTTTGTGCAGTGCTCTAATCTGATTGCCACTTTATGTTCTGGCTACTTTAATGTAGCTTGAATTGTCACGTATCAGGAACTAGAATCCACGATTGTATTTTTAATTGTCACCAGTGAAGGATTTTAAGGTATAGACAGGAAAAATTAATGTCGGTATGTATTGCTTTGTACTTCCACGAATGGGAGTATATTCTGGGTTGTGGTTTTGTGGGGATTTTTTTGGTTTTGTTTTTTTTTTTTTAAGGAAAAATCCACCCCTTAAGTTACTACTTTGCATAAGATCTTTTCATTCTTAGATTACTCGTACAAATATCTGGAGCTTTTCTGTCTTAGTTCCTGTGAGGTAATAAAGTACGCAGTGCTTAAAGTCAGGCATATTGCAGATGGCAGAACTTCAGGAGTCTTGCGGAAAGCAGCACTGACAAGTTGATGTCAGTTTTATCAGGATTTGGGCTTTTACTGCACATGTATTAAATATATGCCAATACTTCTTTGTCTCTGACAATTCGGTTTTGTACTATGTAGCATTGAGCTACTGAATATTTTGGTTTCTGAGAAGCTCTTAATGTCCTACTTCTTTACTAGCTTCAGTGGAAAAGACAGTGGTGTCTTCCAAATGCTGAGTTTTTCCTGAAGTCTGTGGTAGGCTATGAGTTTTTAGTACAGGGTTTCCAAATTCTTAAATGTCAAGTACTGACATTGAAGATAAAGGGATTGTCAGTTCCTCTGTTGGTATAGATCCCACCATTATGTCATCTGTAGCTGTTCCAGGCTCTCTTTGAGAATGAAATAATCTCAAAAGGAAAACTATTCAGTTGTTCCTGAGATCCTTCTATCGTTCTGGTCACTTTGTGATGGGAACACAACGGTCTACCTGAGCAGCATTCTGAAGAATACTTGTGACCCCTTCCAGCTGGCCAGCATGGCTCTACATGTGCCTGCCAGTGACTGCAGATAAGCTGAACAGGAGCTGAAAAATTCACTGTGTAGGGCTTGTTGCCCTCACAGGGATGAATCCATTGAAAGTCATGTCTGTTTTTCCTTCCATCTCAGGTACAGTAGGTCAGGATGGTTTTACCTCTGCAGTTCCTATTTTAGGAAAAGGCCTTTCTTCTATGGCAGGCACTCCAGTCTGTCAAGTCAGAGAACTACCAGATAGTCCCTTTCTCCCCTTTTCCCTAATCTCCCACCCCCAATAGTTTTCCAAAAGTATTCCTGTCTTGCTGAAGTTGTCATTTGTCATCCGCAGTTCTGTGGTTCCCATCATATGTTCTTATGTGTGGTAGCTCATGCAGCATTTCCTCCTTTGGCTTCTCCTAAGTAGAATTCAAAGCTCCAGCTTAATGTTCCCAAGCAGGTGACAGCTTCTGTGCCTGGACTTGATCATGTCATGCTCACGTATGTGTAGTTCTGCCCCACTGCACTGTTTCTGTGGAGCTTTTGGCAGCGTGATTATCAGGCAGACTTCCTTCTTTAGCCTCCCTTTGATTTCTGCAGCTTCTGTCTCCTACAGGTTTCTGGCTGCCAGTGTTCGCTGAGGATTTTTGATGGCTTCCTTTGTTGTTCACTCTCCAGACCTTGTAGTAAGCTCCCCAGCAGCCTCCTCTCCCCTCTCAAACAAGCCTGACCCATTATGAATTTTTTTGTGTTCTCTATTACGGCAAAGCTTTGGGCTGAAGTAAGGCCTGGGCAGGCAACTGGATGTGGAGCCTGAGGGAGCGCGTGTCAAGTGGGAATGTGGGCAGTGCGAGGCATGGCTCGGCTGCATGGCTCTCTGAAACGCTGCAGTTACAGCCCGGGTGTGCAGCTCTGCTGAGCCTTTTCTTCTCACTGGAGCCGGATACTCTCTGACCCATAGCTGGTTGCTTGCTTTTAACAATGCAGTAAGCATTGCAATTAGAAGTGGAGCTCACAGTCAGTAGTTACTAGTTTTTCCTCTGGCTTCTTTCTGTGTGTTTTTCCTTATGCTATAAATATAATCACTGAAATTAAGAAAAACCAAGAATTCTCTCTCTGTATTAATAATCCAGCCCCAAACTGTAGAGCTTCTCCTTTTGGATGCTGCTTCAAAATCATAGCAGAGAAAGCTACCTTTAGCACAGAGTTGGAAATTGTATGTGATTTTTAGAATTTCCCAGAAGATAATAAGAATGACTGAATGATGAAAAAAAAAAATTATTTACATTTAAGAACAAATGCTTAGAGTGGAATTTTTTTTTTTTTTTTTGGTGTGGCTAAAGTTTAAAAGCTAATGAAATGTAGGGGATCAGCAGCAGTGGATGTGGGAATCATTTGTATTTTAGAACAGTTTCAGTACAAATAGTGTCAATTCAGTCTTCTTCCAATATGGCTTGTTTTTTGTTGTTGAATGAGAACTTTAATCTTGATATTTCTTTAAAGTCTTCAGCAGATTGCCACAGAATTTCCCAATTTACAATAATTGCAGTTTTTCAGCAGATTTCTGGCAGATAGGAAATGGAACAAGACTGGCACTTGCTTGGTGTTATACTGGTATGTGAAGTCCAGAGGCTTTTGATCATTACGAAAAACTTTTTCTAAGTGTAGTTTCTTGTGTGTGTAGTGTACTTGACTGAAGGGTATATGAAGTTGTTCTCTCAGACTGACAGCATGTAGACTGGTCTGAGTATTTGGATAACAATAACTTGGATAAAACTTGCTTTTTAAATATAAGTAATCAAACATAATATTCTGAATTAATTGACCAATAAGAAAGTAAGATCTCTGGAGCAATCCAGAGGTTAATGTATTAATGAATATATGTTTTCATAATGAAGCAAAAAAGATCAATATGATGGTTAAGTATACTATTCTTATATATAGTATACTACAGCTCTTGTTGATATTAATCTAAAATACAGATTTAGAAATAGTCTACATAAGTGCAGCGATAAGAATAAAAAGCACTGATGTATTGCAACAGTGAAAGAGTTAGCAATAAAGGACTTAAAATTAATTCCGAGTGCATAGTGGCCTGCTGCCAAGGCTATTTAGGAACAGATGTGGCTGAAATAGATACCAATAGTCTGTTTGGGATCTCTAAAGTAAGACATCTGTCAGTCTATCGGTCAGTCAGGAATAATGGAAATGGGAACTGGCTGTTACAAAATGTGAATTACTGAAGTTGGTCAAATTCAAAGCTTTTGATTCTACTTCTGATGTGTAGAGAACACAGTTTCTGTAAGTGGCTTATCTGTTCTCCAAATGGGAAAACTATTTTTAAGGAAGAGACATAAAAATAAATAATATGAAGTGTAACTAAGAGAGAGATGTACGTATATCACATTAATATATGGCTTTAAGATGTAAATTCAAGGAAGAAAGCATGCAGTTTTAAGCAATCCCATGGTGTCTGAACTTGTAAAACACTCAAATTTTTTTTCAAGGAAGTCTATAAAACTAATGTCTTTTAGATAAATGCTGCATGAAACTGCAAAAAATTTATTAATTTACAACTTTTTGCAAAAAATTAAAAATATTTAAGGAAATGAAGTATCCTAATTAAAGGTCTCTTAGAATTTGTTCTTTATTTCAGGTTGATTCTCTGTGTGTCTTTTATCCTTTATCAGCAGATCAGTTCATGGCTACATGTTTGTGGAACAATTTACATTGTTTCATGCTTTCTGGTGTTTTTGTTGTATTTCACATTTTTTTGCACCTTTCTGCTTATGTTGAAAGGGATTAACATACCCTGAGCGTCTAATAGTGGCTTTTGCACATACTTTAATTCTCTCCCTCCAGAGAGAGATTTCAGATATTTGAATCTTTGTTCCAGACAGTAAGTTCCTGTGCTAGGTCTTGCAAATTCTGTTTGTGTGTGTTTGGGTTTACAAACATGTTAAGCTGCACATGTGTTAGTGAATTGTAGGGAGCTACATGAGTTTAAACTAACAAGATTTATTTAGCTTTCACACAACGCAGTAACTCTTTTTCATGGCCTTTTCTTTTTAATGCAAAACTCTTTCTATTGGGGATGTCGTGGTTTGTATTATCTTAAAGGTCTTGTAGTGCATAAAATGGCAAGTTTTAGACTTGCCTAAAGGTGATGGATTTTGTTTTTGTGGTTGGGTTTGTGTTTGGTTTTTTTTTCCCTTCATTTTTCCCGTTGCACTATGTAATAATTACACCTTGCCATATACTATTATAGATAAGGCGATGCTCTGCTTTATTCACCTCATCTGCCTGCCTGGTGGGTGAGGGAGGGTGGCTGCCCGGGTGCTTGGTGTATTATGCGTCATAAGGCAGTTGGCACACCAGTAACAAGCCAGACGTAGCTGGTGCTGTTTTTTGGCTGCGGAGCATGCCAATTGAAGAAAGATAGGTTGGAATCAAGCAGCAATCAAGAATACTGTGGTAGGGGTGAGCTGATATATTAAGGGAGTATAAGGGTTTTGGTGAAGTGCCATATGGGTGTGGGAGGGATTTGTGGGTACTGTAGAGAGGGATGTTAGTGATCGGAGGGGAAACTGAAGCTGTTGCTGGGCAGATAGGAAGACATGCAGGGTGGTACTATAGTGTGTGAGGTATGCATGATACAGGGTAGGGAAATCCCTGGAAAGTCAGAGGAGACATAATAAAGTGGTGAGGTAAAGAGAGGTAGGATGCAAGTTCATTTAAAAAAAAAAAAAATTATCAAACTTCCATAATTTTTCTGTTCATAGAATAATTGCCAACTCTTTTGTCCATGCTTTCTGTGCAAAGGTGTGCAAGAGTGAATTGATGGTTTTGCTTATTTACCATGATGGAAAGTATCCAAAAGTGTATATTAAAAAAACATTGATATACTAAACAATCTTTGATGTCCACGCTAGTGCTATTTTCATGTCCATGATAGTGCTATAGGGCTAAGAGGCCCTTCTTCGGTGTACACTAGTGTTCTTTTTAAATCATTAAAAGAATGCTGTCAAATCCCTTATCTAACCCTAATTCTTGTATCTCAGTTTCTGAATTGTCCTGTTCTTCAGCCTTTAAGAAACACTGTATTTTTTTGTACCCTTATTTTATATTCTAGATGCTGTTGTAATTTTTTCTTGGTTGTCAATTTACCATATCATCCCCAAATTTGTACCCCTGTACTATGCACCTTTATGTCTTTTCTGTTGCATCAAATATTGCCAACTTATCTTGACTTTCGAGTATAGTTTATTAGAAAATTCATCGTTTCTTTCAGGTAATCCCTTACATTTAGAAGCAGTGCTCTGTAAACGTCCGAGAAGCTACATAATTCTTGAAATCCTTTGATAATTTTTTTTTTTTTTTGTAATGTCTACAGGAAACAAATACAAAAACTGATGAATAGCTTGGCCACTCAGAATCTGAGACTGCTACCTACTTTCTTTGCGGCTGTTTCTCTCCTTGGACTGCCTGTAGGATGTGGTTCTGTAGCACCTTGTGTGAGATAATTGTGGGGATCATAGTGGCTAATGGTCTGCTATGGTAAATCCATGTAAGCCTGCTTCCATAGTTGTTACTGTTTATGGTAATAAACAAATTAAAATTCAGAATGTGATGTTCTTTTGCATTTTCTTATTTTGTATCTCAGCAAAAGACATGCTCAGATTAAGGCATTTCTATCTTTATTTTACAGTTACAAAATAGAAATAAAAATAAAGCAGGAAGGTGTCATCTGTGCTTGTTGGAGTCAAAATAAACAAAACTTAGATAAACAATTTTCCTTTCATTGTAGATATCTTATTTGTTAACAATGTATGTTACAAAAGCAGCAGGTAAATAATAGATTGTTGCAATTATGTAAAAAACAAATAGGTATTGGATAGAAGGAATCCTATTATGTTTGCTGTTTCATTTAGGTATCTCCAACTATATTATGCACTGCCTTTAGAAGGAAGTTTTTACTTCAGTACACTTAGTACTCTAAAAATATTTTTTGTCCTTAGACAATTTATGAAAAAGCCTAAATGGCTGAAAATCTGAGAACATAAACCTGAAGAACTGAATAGTCTTTGTGTACCTTAACATTAGTGGGTCGTGGAACTAATGTTTTCCTTTCAAGGAAATCAGTGGTCCTGGTTTTTATGACTTATGTTGTAACAGTATGTGCAGACAAAAAACCATAATGTGTTGAGTATGTGATACACGTATTACCATATTGCCATAAGGAACTGCTATTATGTTAGACACCAACTGATTTTGTGATAGCGTTGGATTTCTCTCACATATGCTTATGTTTTTGTACAGATGATCCTTTAGGAACATCTGCTAGTTTTGTGGTGGTATCTGCTGTTTCCTTTCAAAATGTGACCTTTTTGTCATTTACTATTGGGACTGCTATAGAATTGCATTATACTAAGATCCTTTTCTAAATTGATTTTTGTCTCTCAGACATTAACTGTCAATGTTTGAGTTAATTGGGTTTCACCATTCTCTGACATACTACAGAGTTGAGTGCAACTGTAAAGTTAATAAATTAACCTCTTAAAATACCATTTAATTTTTTTTTTTTTTTTAAACTGCTAACTTGATAGTGACTAGAACTTCCTCCTTCCAACTGTTTAGGTGGTCTCAAAAATACTTGTGTCTGCAGACTAAGTATAAGGATGCAATTTCTCAAATTATTTCACTAGGAAAGAAGTTTTGGAACTCCCCTCTTGCAGTTTAGGAACGCTTCCGCCTTTAGCTGAAGTGCAAATAATATCCTTTGGATAGCGATACCAGTTTAGGATCATATCTTCAGGTGTAGATGAATAAGTGAAATTGCAAGCACAACTGAAATTCAGTTGTGCATGTGGCACTGCAACTGGCGGGGAAGTCATGACCCTGTAAATGCAACCAAAAATGGGTTCTTACCATGTTGGAAACTCCTCCTTTTGGATGAATTACCAAGATGTACTATAATGTCTCTTTCACGTGTAGATGTTATCTGGGTAACAGGATTTTATGTAGTTGCGATGAAGAGTTGAAGACATTGGTATTTCCTATTTCTGCACTCTGGCTGAGCATAAAAATCCTTTTTGTAGGACTTCAGATTTTACTATCAAACTGTTTTGCTGTGGCCTCCTGCAGAAAAAAATGGTGTGTTGATTTTTTGTAATTTGGAAAAATGGCTAATTATTTTGTTTCCAACTTATGATGTATGCTTGTATACAGATAGTAGTTACTTTTGCATAATACTGTTCATGGTTTTAAAAGTTGAATATGTATTTAAGCATGCATGAGACTTAATATTTTGAAAAATAATTAGGCTTTCAGTACTTCTTCAGGTTCTTTTATTGATATGCGTTATCATCTAGTTATACCTTTTTACTCCAAACTGTGTTAATTCCTAAGATGTGTTGGAATTTAAGAGTAATTGACTTCATACTTTTCAGCGACAATGCTGCTAAAGGACAAAAATCAGTTAACTCATTTAAAATGTGTTTGTGGCTTTCTTGGTTGAACCTAAATTTCTTTGTGAATGTGTATTTTGTTATTATCAAAGTATTTGATGCAATAAATACGTAAACCCTTAAGGTGCAAATCTAAGAAAATGCTTCAAGGCACACTTAATTTGGACGTTTTGTAGTATGATTGTAAACCAGAGCGTGTAGAATGATTGTAAGCCACAACGTGTAATTTTTGTAAAATTGGAGCTCAAAACCAGAATGGATCACAAATTATTCACATGATCCCAGGATAACTTGTATAAGAATTAAAAGTTCTTTTCCATGCCCACCATTGGCTTTATGTTACAAGGAACGATTAGTTTTCCTTACTAGTAGTATAGAATCTGCTGTTTTCTCTCATGGTCTTTTAGTGATAACAGACACAGATAAATAAGTTTGGGGTTTTTTTTGTTTTGGTTTGTTTTTTTTTTTTTTTTTTTTTTTGCATGTGATGTCTAAAACATTTCTTTAATAACTGTAATATCTAATAGTTACAGAAATCAGTGATATATCTACACCTTTAGTGTTTTTGACAGATCTGTGGTGTTTCCTCAAGCCCAGATATTCTGTCAATAACAAACCCAAACTGGCAGATGGGATGGGCTAAATGTTCCTTACTGTTCCCCTTGAAACAAACACAGGGCCCAGAGTTCTGTATGAAAGAATATTTTTTCTGTGGATTAAATTTCAGTTATCATCTTATTTTCTGGCTCTTACAAACTCCCACCCAGTCAGATCTGCAAAATGGATATTTGAAATATTATTTTTGCTGTTAACTGTGGCTTAGGGAAGTGATGTCTATTGTTCTTCATATGGGTTGCTGTAGTCAGTCCCTTCCTGATAACTGTTCTTAAAATGACGCTGTGGAAATGAGGTGTCCTACGAGATGGATGATCTCCTTTTCCTACTTACACTAGCAGCTGTTTCTTTGTAGTCTGACTGCCTTTTGTATCTCCCTAGGATCTGTCGCCAACCCAGCTATAGGACACAAGGCAGCACAGGCTTCCAATGTTTGTTCTAGAGCTTTTTGAGTTTTATAAAGCAGAATACAAATGCAAAAAGCATGCACTCACTCCTATGACATAGAGGAGTTTAAAAAAAAAATCAGGAAGTCATTAAAATTGCAGCAAATAAAAGTATTGGTGACATAAGAAAATGTCAGAAAATATAAACAAAACACTGTTATTATCAAAGGTGTATTGCCTTTGCCTATCTTCCTCCTTTCATTTGTTTCAGAAAGAACTCGTTTAAAATCCTGGTACAGTTTTGCAACAATATACAATATACTAACAAATAAGCTGGTAACTGCAACAGCTGGTATAATGTAAAGAAAGAACCTAGTTGCCTGATACATGTTTGTAGATAATATAGTAGTTCACAACATGAACTCAGACATCTGTGACTGTTTTTATTAAAACCTGAATCTCTGAGATTAAAGGTGGTTTCTCAACTTCAACAGCTGATTTTAAGGCCTCAATGAAGTTACTCTGTTTTATATCCTCGTTATATTGCACATAATAATTTTTGTAGTTTTTGTGTATCAGGCAAATCTAATACACGGCAAGCAACATAACCTTGTGAGTTTTTCCATTTAGTGTGAATTACAGAACTTCTTTGGACCAAGGGATAAGATCAGACTTACTATTTTTCTCCTCTTAACCTTTCCCATCCTTCCATGTGGTTTGGAATATCTAACTCATTAGAAGTAATACACACATGGAGACCACAAACATCAAGATCAGTCTCTCAGATATTATGAAAAGCAAATTAGTATTGAATTATTTAGGCATTTTTTTCTTTTAAAGACTGTGAGGTTTTTGTTGGTTTGGTTTGGTTTTTGTTGGTTTGGTTTGGTTTTTGTTTTTTTGGTTTTTTTTTTTTTGCATGTGATGTCTAAAACATTTCTTTAATAACTGTAATATCTAATAGTTACAGAAATCAGTGACATATCTACACCTTTAGTGTTTTTGACAGATCTGTGGTGTTCCCTCAAGTCCAGATATTCTGTCAATAACAAACCCAAACATGTTTTACAGGAATAGCTGGAGGACGTTCATTAGGGAGGTCATTCTACCCCTCTACTCAACTCTCATGAGACCCCACCTGGAATACTGTGTCCAGCTCTGGAGCCCCCAACATAAGAAGGACATGGACCTGTTGGAGCGGGTCCAGAGGAGGGCCATGAACATGATCAGAGGGTTAGACCACCTGTGCTATGAGGACAGGCTGAGAGTTGGGGTTGTTCAGCCTGGAGAAGAGAAGGCTCTGGGGACAACTTATAGCAGCCTTCTAGTACCTGAAGGGGGCTTACAAGAAAGCTGGAGAGGGACTTTTTACAAGGGCATGTAGTGATAGGATGAGGAGTAATGGCTTCACACTGGAAGAGGACAGATTCAGATTAGATATGCAGAAGACATTCTTCACTCTGAGGGTGGTGAGACACTGGAACAGGTTTCTCAGAGAAGCTGTGGATGCCCCATCCCTGGAAGTGTTAAAGGCCAGGCTGGATGAGGCTTTGAGCAATCTGGTGTAGTGGAAGGTGTCCCTGCCCATAGCAATGGGGTTGCAATTAAGTGATCTTTAAGGTCCCTTCCAACCTAAACCAACCTAAACCATTCTATAATTCTATGATTCTTTGCAGACGGATGCTCCTGTTGGTGATTTACTATACTGCTATTATTGCATTCATAGGATAGTAATTGGCACACCTTCCAGGATGTTTGTATGTAAAGCAAGCATGTCACAAAATGTAATATACACACAGCTGACTAGAGCTAGCCCATTAAGGGTCGCAGCCACTGGAGTCTTGCAAGCAATATGAAACAGATATTAAGAAATAAAAATTGTACAATTGAAGGCAAATGCTCTGATTAGTTTATAACTTGTTTATATTTTTTTAGTTTTCTTGTCTTCTTTGGCTGTCCATCAGCAAATCTTTCGAGTTTTTTCATATGAAGAGAAAAGATGGTAGCAGTATCTCTTTGTGGGTTCTATTGTTTTGGGTTGGGTTTTTTTTCCTGTCTGTGAACTTTAGGTTTCATGATTTCAAATTTTGCTGGGTCTTACAGAAATATATTTAAAATATCAAAAAATTGTGTAATTTGTATTTCAGATGAGTCTTGAAAATGGCTAATAGTATCTTACCATATTATAATTTAGAAAGGCCTTTTAGTGTGCAAAATGGTGTAGTTATAACATGAAAAGCATATTTAATTTTATACAAATATTATTGGATCAATTTATTTCTATGATCAGCATTTCTAAATAATGTAAAAAAGACAGACCTTAGATCTATTTTAAAAATTACACTTTTTTTTGTTTTATTTATCAGTGCAGATGTGGGTTTGATGCTTGATCTAGTGTTGAAGTTGTAGCACTGAACTTATAATGGTCATAGCTTGAAAGGACAATAATACTTTAAACAACTTTTTAAGCATATTTGGGTCACAGCTGCCTCGAAAGTATTTATGAAATGATATAGCTTGAAGAAGAGTTTTTATGGCATCTGTTTGCTTGGTTTCATACTTTTCCAGAAGACAGAACCATGTACAGATTCAAGGAAGTGGAAATGCAAAAGTTAAAACTGAAGCTCTGGATTGCACACATCTATTTTAAGACATGTAAGTAGAGAATTAAATACCAGACTATTTTATTCCACAGAGTTAATCTCCACTTCCATTATAATCTTTGTCACAGGATGAATTAATTTTATACTATTTTCTTTTCTCATTACACTCCTTGACATGAATATAGTCATATGTCCTTTTCGGAATGAGCAGATCCTTTCAGAACTCAGAATAATTCTGCCTCTGACACTCATATAAGGAGTAACTCCAGAACACTTTCAAAGAATTACAGTTGTATCTGAATCACCATGCAGCTGAGCAGATATTTTTATATGTCCACAGAATACAACAGAGGTTTCCTTTTTCTTTCGACGGTTAGCACTGCTCCAATTTTGATGCTAAGGCAAATATTACCATCTGATGACCACATTCTCTTTCATTATGTTTCAGTACCTGGTCATTGCCTCCTTCTGGAAACAGATTGATCCTCAAGAACCAGTTTCATGACTTGACAATCTAAAATAAACAGAATGGATTTATACATTTTCAGTGTTCCAACAAAACAGCACTACGTGCTCACTTTGTTACCATTACCGTTTTGTTAGTTTCATGTTTTCCAGCATTGCAATGTCGCAGTACCAGTATTGTTATTTCTTTTGGTAATAAGTAGCTGGCCAAAAGTCAAGACATATGAATTGCATTCAGTTATGGGAGAAAATGGTGCTCAAGGCCACTGTTTTGTTTACTTTTGTTGTTGTTGTTTGTTGTGGTTTGGGCCAGACTGACGACTGAAACAAATGACAGCTGCTCTCCCCCCATCCCTCTTTGCGAGGAGACGAGGGAGAGAGAAAAACAGACTTATGACTTTAGAAAAAAACTAAACTACTTAAATGAAAATATTAATAAATTAATAAAATAATGAAAAATAAAAAAATGGAATATATACAAAACCACATCAAGCTCCCAGGATGATGATCACATCATGGACAGTCACAGGGAAAGTCCCAGACTGGACTCAGCAATGGGAGCTGCACTCCGAATGTGGATTCCAGAACACACAAATCAGGATTGAAGGAAGACGAACAGACAGAGTTCTCCTCAGACACCAGCCATTGCAGAAAAAGAGCTGATCCTTTGATCCCTCAGCTTTTCTACTGAGCATGAGACAGATGGGATGGAATACCCCGTTGGTCAGTTTTGGGTCACCTGTCGTGTTTGCTCCTCCCTGCAGGTGCAACCCCTCTACACTTCTCCACTTCTGACCCTCCAACAGGGCAAGTAACAAAGTTGGCTGCCCTTGGGTGTTATAGCAATAAGGATAAGCAAGAGCCTCTCTGCATACCATTCCTTGACATAAATTACAACAAACCAGGTCTTATTACTCTGAGAACAAACAGTGTCTCTACAATATGCTGTTAATTTCAGAGAGTTCAGTTAGTTGGAAGAAGCTTAGCTAAAAAGTAAAATTACTGAATAAAATTGCTTCTGTTTAACCGCAAACCAGGACATTGTTATTTTTGTAATCTATTTATTTACAATTCATGTACAAAGTCCTGCTACTCTGAACACAGCACAAATCAAAGAGAAGGCAACTGTTGTCAATGCTACAGGAGAAAGAGAATTGCCATTTTCCAATAATACTTAGATTAAAAACACTCCCTCAGAATTACATTTTCTGCCCAGGCGTTATTGTGTATCTTCCATCCCTCCCACACTGCCTTTTTTAAAAACCAGTGTATGCCCAATGAGATCACAGAATAACAGACAAACCTACGTTAGAATTGAATATTAATCCAGCCTTCTGCTCAAAACCGTGGGATATCTCCAAGGCTAGAGCAGGCTGCTCAGGGCCATCTCCAGACAAGCTCTGAAAATCTCTGAAGGCGGTGATTTCCCAGCCTGTCTAAGCAAAACCCTAATGGTTACCCCTACTTCTGGGAAAGCATCCTTCCCTATCCTGTAACTGAAGTTTCCTTTGCTGCAGCACTGTGACCATAGAATCATAGAATCATTTCAGTTGTAAGAGACCTTTAAGATCATCAAGCCCAACCATAAAACTAACACTGCCAAAACCACCACTAAACCATGTCCCTCAGCACTACTTCTACACGTCTTTTAAATATCTCCAGGGATGGTGGCTCAACCACTTCCCTGGGCAGCCTCTTCCAGTGCTTGATAACCCTTTCGGTGAAGAAATTTTTCCTAATATCCATCCTAAACCTTCCCTGGGGCAACTAAAGGCCATTTCCTCCCATCCTGTCACTTGTTACTTGGGATAAGAGACCAACACCCACCTCACTACAACCTCCTTCCAGGTAGTTGTAGAGAGTGATAAGGTCTCCCTGAGCCTCCTTTTCTTCAGGCTAAACAACCCCTGTTCCCTCAGCCACTCCTCATCAGACTTGTGCTCTAGACCCCTCACCAGCTTTGTTGCTCTTCTCTGGACATGCTCCAGCACCTCAATGTCTGTCTTGTAGTGAGGGGCCCAAAACTGAACACAGTATTCGAGGTGGGGCCTTACCAGTGCTGAGTACAGCGGGACAATCACATCCCTGGTCCTGCTGGTCACACTATTTCTAATACAGGCCAGAATGCTCTTGACTTTCTTGGCCACTTGGGCACACTGCCAACTGTTGACCAATAACCCCAGGTCCTTTTCCGCTGGGCACCTTTCCAGCCACACTTCCCCAAGCCTGTAGCATTGCATGGGGTTACTGTTACTCAAGTGTAGGACCTGGCACTTGGCCCTGGTGAACCTCATACCATCGGCCTCAGCCCATTGATCCAGCCTGTCCAGACCCCTCTGTATCGCCTTCCTACCCCCAAGCAGATCAACGTTCCTGCCCAACTTGGTGTCATCTCCAAACTTACTGAGGGTGCACTCAATCCCCTCATCCGAAGCATTGATCATTACCTCTTGATCTTTTTCTGTGCATCTCTGGCAAGGGTCTGGCCCCATCTTCCCTATAATTTCCTTTTAGCTAGCAGATGACTACTGCCTCTCAAGGCTAAACACACCCAGTTCCCTTCATTTCTCCTTTTATTTCTCACCTTGCTGGTCCTCCCCAGTTTGCAGTCTCTCTCTTCTGCTGAAGACCTGATACAGGACAACATATTCCAAAGGTGGCCAAGTCAAGGGGAATAGTGGGTCTCTGGACCCACTGCTATGCTTTTGTTCATGCAGCCTTCATCACCTCAAGGGCATAGAGATTCATACTCAATTTGCTGCCTACCAGGATCCCAAAGTCCTTTTCTGCAGACCTGCTTCCCAGCCAGTGATTCCACATTCCTCTATCTATTTGTGCTTCATCTGAGGCATCTTGATCAGTGGCAAATCCCTGTGTTTTAGGAAGTAGGTCCTGGGGTTGAGACAATCTGATTCTACACACAAATATAATTTTTGCCTACTGGTTTTATCCTAAAAAAAGTTCACTCCAGCTCAATAAAATCAACTTTAAAAGTCATAGCCTCTTCCCAAACCAGCTGTTAAAATCTGACTTTAATAATCTTTACTCCCTGAGGCTGTTGTCAGTCCCTCAGGAAGCTTCACCTTTTTATTCCTATTCACTCACACTCAGTTGTGGAAATTCCCACTTTCCAAAATGCATAGATTTGATTGATTGCCACCAGTTTCACCTCTTGACTCAAATTCCTGCTCCTTGGACCAGCCCTCAAAGACAAATTAGATGGTTTTTTCCATAAAAAAAAAATCTTTCTCTCACTTAAAAAGTGAAGAATAGGAGTTTCAGCCACCTGTTTCAATATGTTTAATAGATCTCACTCTTTTGATGAGGGACTCTAAATTGTTAGCATGGGAACTAAAAAACTTTAATTATTCACCAAGGGCAATAAAGATATAAGTAATTAAACAAATTACAGATGACACAGCCTTTATTCTTGACATTTTTTCATAGTGTCAACCCAAAACAGTGTGTCTCTCAAAGTCCTCCTTACTATACCCAGTGCTGAAGGGGAGTTCTTCCCTGCCCATTTTTTCTTCAGCTGTCAAGATGAAACTTCTTTTACTGTGATCCTGAAGAACATATATCTTTTTTCTCTGTGAGCAGCTAGGAAAAATACTGTCTTGAAGAAAATAGCAGTTCCTGTTACAACTTTTTAAAAATCTCATTTTCTATACTTATATTACATTGAGTGTTCAGGGACATGTCAGATCTTATAAGAAAATAGGGAAAGATGCTACTGATGTCCCAATAAGGAGCTCTCTCTGGTAGGATGATTTTTTGTTTGTTTGTTTTCAGAGTAAGCATCACATTTCCTTAATCAGCCTTCTGTGGTTTACCTGCATTTTGCCTAGGTTAAATATAAATATGGTCTAGCGTTGGCTAAGGTATTTGCCAACTTCAGATGGAGAATAGTTTTACAGACACAACAGCTCTGGAATCTTTTTCAACATAGCCAGTTTATCATAGTGCTTATTATACTTTGATTTATCCTATTGCTTATACAGTATTTTCCATATTGACTCCAAGATTTACCGCTGTGACTAAATGTGAATTTACTGTAACTAAAGAAGGTTTCACAGTTTCATTGATGTATTCAAATTTGGTCATGTCTGAGAGAACTCTGCCTTATATAAGTGCATGTACCTGTTAAGTTCCTAATTTCTTGGAAGCCCAAACCTAACAGATCCGCAAGAGTACAAAATAGGAAATTGCACAGCACCTCATATAAATGTCTTACGGATTGAGACTAGAAAATAATCTGAACCTGACGCTGATGGTTTTCATAATTTCTACGCTACTTACTCCTTTTGGCATTAAAAGAAAAAGTCATCCTGAAGCTTTACACAGAGGCTGAAAAATAACATTGTTTTTACATAGCCTGTTGTCAGATTCCCCCTCTGTACTAAATTCATAGTAATTAAAAGAAAAAATGTCTTAGAAGCAAGTCACACTTATTAGATCTTCAGATTCAGATGTATGCTTCCCGTTCCACGTTCTGCATTTTTTTCCAAAATCTTAGCCTTGCATGTACTCTGAGTATTTCCCTACTCTTTACATGTATGCCTTTTCAGTATCCTTTTATTCTTTAGCTAGAAGATGACCACTGAGATGATGGACTCTGGATTATATTTTCTGATACGCGTTGCACTGTAATCAAACTGTTGAAAGTAAAACTATTATATTGTATACAAATTTGGACTACACAATGCCATAGTCAATCTTTGGAAACCTGTGGGACTTTTTACATCAGCTGGCTATAATATCAGTTTTTAGCTATAAAAATAGGAAACCCATCAGCAGCCGTTAAAAGAATTACTTCAATACTTTGAAAGTATTGACTTCTGAAATTGTTAAGGATTTGAGGAACATTTCTGTAGGGGATAATTTTAATGAGAGGCCAGAAACATTTGAGCATGGTTCAGAGAGCAGTTCCTTCACACACTTAAGTTACTTCCCTCATTCTGATTATTTATGGAAGAAGTATTTGTTTCCTGTAACTATTCATGGCTAGTAGAAATTGCACACAATTCTCAGTTGCTTGAATGGAAAAAATTTCTTTTGATCTTTTCCATCTCTATACAGTGAATGCATGCAATTTAAAATAATGAAACAAAAAGCCATGTCTGTGAAAGCACACACTATGACATCCATATGAATACAAATGTTTTAACTCTTTTTAATATTTCAAAGGGTGCTAGCAGGTATTTACAGTGGAAACAGTAAACAAAATGAAATTTAATTTAAATTGAAATAACTATAGCAGGATGACATTGTCACATGGAAGTGACAATCTGAGCAAATAACTGGAAAGCTTGTAGAAATTGGTCCAATAATCAAACCCTCTATTCCTTTGTGCTCTTCTAAACTAAAGATCATGTGAAAATATTATCGTTATTTATTTAAGCAAAATAATTAATTAAATAAAATAAAATTCTGATCAGAGAACAGAAAATCTATTGAATCACAGGTCTTTTTATTCTTCTAAATCAGTATTATGACACAAGAGAACAAAAAAACTGTAGTTTGATAAATCACACAATGAAATATGCAAATAAAGTACTGCCTAAAACATACTATTTTTAGACTATGCTATTTCCATTACATTTCGGCTTATGAATGAGGTCTGTAATGCTAATGTACCAATAAAAGTGTTCTCACAATGTGTCAAACAGAAAGTGAAGTCAAAATACTTTTTCCTCCATTATCACAAGTAAAATAAATAATTGCTTAAAAGTGACTTTGGTCATCTTTTTATGAGTGTTTAGTTCTTGGGCAAATGTGGAACTTCTTGTCATAAAATTTGTGACATTCATTTCACTAATACTGTTCCAGCTTTCCCTTCTCAGATACCTAAAATTATTTCGTACAAATGGAGGTTTTGAGAAAAGACTAAAATCAAAGCCACAGTGACAGAGGCAAAAAAACCCCAAAATCTCATACAAGAATACTTCTGTTGACTGATATGACAATATATTTTTTCTATTTTGTACAATAACATTTCTAGGAAAGCTCTCAGCTTGTGGCCTAACGTTTTGCTGTGCAGGCATGTATCTGAGAGCGGCAGCAAGGTTCCTGCTATTTTAGCAGTTTCTGTGATGCAGCAGAGAGACAAGACAGTAATTTGCTGCAACACAACGCAACACACTGCATCAGTAGGGAGCATCCCAGTGATCTGCAGTGTACATGCACAGCTCAGTTTGAGGCATGTCACAGATTCCTGTTACATTACAGCTTTGCTGAGACATACGTCATTGTCAGCAGCTACGTTATCTTTGTTCAGTAATGTATGCTTCTTGGCATATTCACAATGCTAATAAATAAAGGATGATCAAATAGAATCTAGGGCTGCTGCTGCTTTTGCAAATTTGATTTGGCTCCTCCAGAATCACTGAATGAGAGAGTCAGTCCTGTCCAATGTTGCTGCTAGCAGTACCATTTACATTTTCAAAATTTAAACAATAACCAGGAGAAGTTACACATGAAAGAATGTTTAAAAGATTGGTTTGTTCTTTTTGAAGACTTTTATTCTTAGTGGAAGTCATAAGTCAACACAAACAAAGTATGGTTCTTTTTAATAATACTTGGCTGGAAATATAAGATCAGTCCTTGAAAGGGTGTAAATAAATAGAGCTGTATGGACTTCAGTGTTGCTCCACTAATGGAATCAAATAAAGATCTAATCTAGTCAGATGTGAGACAGGTGTTGCCCACATGTTCATGAACAAACAAAGCATGTCCTACACAATTCAGAGCAGATGGATCGCCTCTGCCACCACAACCAGACATGGTACATGGAAAGTCCAGAATTAATTAAAGTACACCTGAACACTTGTGACTGGGAGAGATGAATGGGCTATGTTTCTGAAGGTAAGCCAAAACCAGCTTTCAGAGATACATATTACCATTACAGCTTAGTGTACTGTATTAAATCTCAGGTGATAATGCATCCAGTGTCCCACTGCAGAGACACAAACAGTGCCTTTGCTTTGACAGAAGAAATTCTTGTCCTAGAGATGCATGGACGTAAGATGCTACTGTTCAGCCTTCTATGATTCCCTCATACATTTACCTCCAATAATACATAGCCCTTAAAATAAATAATAAACCATTTTCTTAAGCCATCTTAACAAACAGCAGCTCTACTTAAGCATGATCATGAATATTTACATTTGTGTTATTTCCTTAATTTATATAGCAAACCTAAAAGACACAGTGATTATTCTGTTTCTTTGAGCATCTAGAGAGATTAATAATTATTGTACTATCAACTTCAGGCTGATCTGTTTTGATCCTCTCCTACCATACAGTTATAGATATTTCCATTATGTTAATAATACAATATAGGATTATAATCCTTCCATTGTCACATTCAGCTTAGACACAAATTAGTGGCTGACTCCTTAAAAGCTTACGTACATTTACTGTAGCGTCAAAAAATTACCTTCCCAGTGTGGTTAAAAAGCTACACATATACTACTTAAAATCTGTCCCGTATAAGCTGAAGGGAGTAGGGATTGAAAATACTTTTGCAGAATTTTAAAATGCGTGAATATATTAATTTTTGCTTGCTGAAGAATGACCATTACGGGAAAATAAAGTTACTGGTGTGTGTCAAGTGTCAGAAGGACACTTGATAGAACTGGAGGTTTATTCACTGTGCCATACCAAGCTTGAGTCTTCAAAGTGAAAAGCTTTAATGCAACAACACATGGCTCAATCTTCGTATATATTCTTCTCATGACTTCCCTGCAGAGACCAGCAGTAAGTGTGCTAACAAATGCTAAATGCAGTCAGTATTTAGTGTTTTGGAAGGCTATTTTGTAGCAGTCACCAAACACCCAGCAGATGGTAATATCTTTTAATCACTAGTTAAGGAAACAGTGAAAGTAGAGAGGTAAAAGTCTGGATGGGACTTTAAATCCTATAAATGAAATCGTAAGTCTGAAACAGGTAGCTATTTGCACCTTCAGATATGTTTATAATCTGCTGAATATGAGCATAATGTAAACAAAGGGATAAATAAACCAGTAAATATATGATCAATTTTAAACCCAAGTAGAAATCTGTATCAATAAAATTTTCAATATTCTGCTCTGGAAAAAAAAAAAAAAAAGACATATTTTAGTACAGTGATTTATTTTAACAATCCATGTATAAATTTTGTTATCTACTTGATTTCACTGTGTAGTAATATTCTTTGGTTGCATTAGAGATATTCCCAAATAAAGGCTCCATCCTTTTTAAAGAGAGTCAAAAGATAGTAGTTCTAAGGATATATTCTTTTAAAGGTATTGTCTGTTCTGTGACATCTTAATGTCACTGAATCTTGATAATTCAGTGGAATAAATTTAGTAAAGAAATTGTTTCACTGAAATCTTACTTGTATTTATTTCTAATACTAACACATGGATTACTGCTATCTCAAGACTAGGAATTAAAACACCCCAAAAGAGGGATGAGAACTGGTAACAAATTAGGGCTCCTTTTAAGCAAAAGAACTTAGCTTTTAACTAAATCTATCCAATTCTTATCATTTCACTCTCCTCCAAATATTTACTGGAGTCGCATGAGTCCAAATCATTTAGAGGCAGTTGTAGAACCTGTACAACACACTGTTCAGGTTAATAATACCTCCCTTCTTTGTTGTGAAATGAAGAACATAGTACTTTTATCTTTCACAGACATGATACAAGAATACAAAGGTAGGGAAAGCTCACATGTGTTGCTGTTGAGGACAACAAAAATATCTCACGGAAACACAGAGCGAATGAGAAGACAGCATTAGCATAAAAATTTATTTAAAAAACTTACTCATTTGATGCTAGAAAAAAGGACATATACTCTGCTGTATCATTGTCAATAAAGTCAACAAAATGCTATACGTGGCTTGACACATTTTAACACAGTTGTGACAAATATAAGCATGCATCTAACGTTATCAATGCACAAAGCATCTGTTTCTCCTTCCGTGACTCTGCAAAGTTCAGTCAGCAGCTATCAGTTTCTTTAAATATGTTAGAAGTTTGTAGCACCATGGCTGAATTCATATGATCATACACTGAATGAACAAAACCAAGTTCCTTAAACTTCAGAGACATCTTAAGAAGGAGGGAACTTCCATTGTTCTCTCTTAGCAGAGAACAATGCTGTGAGATCACAAGCAGTGGATACTTATAGTAATTTTGTTCAACTGAATAGATCCATTCTAATGAAGAACTAAGATACTCAGAGTTGGCGATTTAAAATAGCATTCACAGTACAAGACTAGTGTTTTAACCTAGAATATCGTCTAATAAATGTGGTAGGGTCTTTTTAAGTTTCTGGTCTCAGCTACAGGTCTATAGGACCATAGAAATTCATCTGCTGTTAATCTTATGCATACTGTCATAAACATTTCTGAGGTGCAGATTTGCAGAAAGCATTCAAATGTTAGAAAAGAAGGTCCTGCAATTATATAGAATAATAGACAGATATTCAGATTTAGGAATAGAATCTATTTCATTTCATAAAATTTACATAAGAGATATGCAACCTTCCTGGTGTCCTATTCACTTTTAAGAGCAACCTGGATCACTGATGCCAGTCCAAATCTCTGTTATTACCGAAGTCGTTATGGTTCTATGTAGCACACATGACATTACTAATTCTGGATAGGGCAAAAGTTAAAGTCCCAAAGCAATGAGCAGATTTGTCTAATCGAAAAGTTATCACAATAGGATGAGTGAAGGACAGATTTCAGCCTTGCTATTAAATTGTCTGTCTTCAGTAGTTTCAGTCAAGTTCTTAGGGTCATTGTCGTGCTAATTTTTGCATGTGTATTTGGTTTAAAGTTCAAAATAAGAAATAATTAGATGTATATATGCAGTGCCTGGTACAGATGATAAAAAAAGCATTTATCTGAAAGTCAATAGCTCTGATTTAGTACAACAACCAAGATGCTGATCATATTCCTATCTTTCTATTCCCTGGAGTATATCCTGTATCTTTTTTTTCACTGTTAGGAATGAATCTTTCTCTTTGCATTAAAAGATGTCTATTGTAGATTTTTAAGTCATGCTACTCTGGTTGCTAACTTTTTCCATAAAGAAGTGAAAAATATAGTGCCCTTATTAGCAAGGTAAAGCATATAGCCTTTAATCAATATTAAAATGCACAGGTTTACACTGTTGTAAGGTTGACTTTTGTATGCTAATATTAGCAGACTAATTTTCATCTGAAAAACCTAGTTAATATATGGAAGCAATCTTCAGGGTAAGAAAGATGAATACCTAGACATGAAAATAAATCTGGAAAATCACCAAAGAATGTGCAGGAGTAAAGAAATTCAAATCTTAGAATTTTAGCTGAGACTGAAGAAAAGGAAAAGGTAAACTGGTCTTAGTATTTGCAATGTCACTCAAGTTTTCCTATGGCAGTATGAAAAGTCCAAGGAAACCATGATCATAACTATTTATTTATTATGTTTCTAACTAAATTCATTGGAGAAATGCAGTGTTTACACACTCAGTTATAAAATTATTTTCCATACATCTATATGGGACTTCAAACATTTCTTTGGAAAAAGAAACCAGAAGGAAAAACTGAAACTAAAAATAATAAAGTTGCATTTTAAAATTTGATAATAATTTGGCTCATGTTGCATGAATTGTGCACAGTCATTTTCAATACCTACTATTAAGAGATCTTCTGAATTTTAATAAACCGCATGTATCACATTTCCTCCAGACCTTGCTACTCACTTAAATCAAAGCTTGGTACAAAGTTGAAATAATACTAAATAAAAATGGTACTTGAGTTTGGCTATGAATAGCCTAGGTTCAAAATGATTTAATGTATTTGTACTGTATGAAAACCAGACTATTTAACTTGTTAGCCTCTACTTAAACTCAGAAACCCCATCAATGTACATTTCACTAATGTACATGTAACGTACATGTAACGTTAAATGTCTTTGCTTTCATTATAGAATTGTACTATTATTATTAATATTCAAAAAAAACATCCCCAGTAAAAAAAATGTAAGCGTAGTCTAAATCTTTGATTACTTGTATAGTGATCAGTTTCTGGTTTTGAAGTACATTATTAGATTGCACCCTCTTAGGACTTAAGCAAATCAAAAAATTTAAAGATATCCGTAAAACTCCAAAGGACTTTTTAATTGCCCTTATAAGATGCTTCTTAAATTATAAACCAGCATTACTGGCTAAGTAAAATGATTCTTGTGTTGTGCTGCCATACACACCATGAAACTATGCAGAAGTCAAACTTGAAAACTATCAGACTAATTCCTGGAAGATGTTTTCAGTCTGTCTATTGAAACAGCCAAAAAAGTGCTATATTGTAAGCAGGCCTAAATATTTATGAAGTGGCACCACAAGCCTAATGCTTTCTTTATTATGTCACCTTATGATGGGATAACTGAAGATACAACAGGTCTTGATCCCTAAACCTCCATTTCATCAGAATCTAAGTCATGTTCCTGTTTATTAAATTCAATATTAATTTCACTCAGATGTCCTGAGCGAAATTCATTCATTAGAAAGGCTTGGAAATCACTCTTCTGTTTTCCCACTGCATCTTTTCCTCCAGTGTTCCCTTCCAATCTGACAACGTTAATTGGTTCTTAGGTCATGAGGCAAATATTCTTTATTCATCAGTTCCAAGGCCTATATTTTGGCTCTTCAGCAAGCAAAATCCCTGCTATTCTCGGGAGTTTTTCAGTCTCAGACCCTGCTGCAGACATGCTGATACCTGTGGCTCCCCTCCTATCAACCCCATTCTGTAGAACTGCACCCACTGACCCTCCCAGCTGGCCACCACCTTGGTCCCCAGAGCAGTCCTTTACAGAACATGGTATACTGTGATGCACAATAAACTGTGAGGGAAACATTCTACAATTTACACAAGTAATAATTGCATAAAGACAAAAAAAAATTTAAGATATAGAGAAGTATTGTTGAATGATTGTTGAACAATATTCAACAATATTATTGTTGAATAATTGTTTCGCCAAGGAGACCAGCTCCAGTGCAAGTAAGTCTGCACTAGGAAAGGGAATAGAGGTGGAAAGGGCCGGCAAGAGGCTCTTTTCGGGGCTTTTGAAGCCAGGAAAAGCAGCTAGCTTGAGCCGGGACTGACAGCTCAGGGGCGGGCTGCTGACACGGCAGGGATGGAGCCAACACCACACGCACCAGTTCTAAACGGGCGGACCCAGAGACCAGCCAGCACACAGGCAGCCAGCGGACGTCACCCAGGGTGTCACAGCGGTGACAGCAGGTGAACAGGGTGCTGCATCTCTCACGGTGGGTCACTGAAAGCCTTGTGACAAAGCCGGCCACGAGCGGGGCGAGCGCAAGCCAAGAAACATCAGCGTGCAGGGGGGCGTGTGGGAAGCAGACAGCAGTGATTGGTCACCTCCCAGCTCAAGAGAGGAACATGGCCACTAAATGGCCCAAAGCCACTGCAAGAAAGAATGTGGGAACTCAGACCGAGCTCCCGCGCAAGCATGTGGCCGTGCAGGTCTCCAACTGCAACGGATGCCTGAGCCTGGCACTGGTACCAGGGGGAGCCAGAGACACCGCCTGTGTGTGGTGCGATCAAATAAACGATCTGCTCAAAGAGGTGGTTGAGCTGAGGGAGGAGGTAGAAAGGTTAAGAAACATTAGAGAATGCGAAAGACAAATAGGTTGGTGAAGCCATACCCTGAGGCATAGGCAGCAGGAAGAGGCCCTACCAGAAGTGGATGATCCCCTTCCCTCCTGTCACCAAGCAGAAGGAGAGGACTTAAGGGACAAGAGGGAGTGGAGACAGGTCCCTCCTCGGAGAGCCAGGCGAAACCCCTCCCGGCCCCCCTCACCTTCCCAATTGCCCTTGCATAATAGGTATGGGGCTTTGGAAATGGAGGGCCAGGTGAAGGAGGATGGAGAGGACAATCCATCCAGTGAGTCGCCCAGGGCTAGTCACTCACCCCCACGCCTTAGGACTTCCTCAACTAAGGAAAAAAGAAAGGTAATTGTAGTAGGTGACTCCCTTCTGAGGGGAACAGAGGGCCCCATTTGTAGACCAGACCCATCCCACTGGGAGGTCAGCTGCCTCCCTGGTGCCAGGATTGAGGATATATGGAGAGAACTCCCTACCCTGTTTCGGCCCTCAGATTACTACCCGCTACTGATATTTCAAGTAGGTGGTGATGAGGTAGCTACCAGAAGTCTAAGGGCAATGAAGAATGACTTTAGGGCCCTGGGACAGCTGTTTAAGGGATCAGGAGCACAAATAGTGTTCTCCTTTATCCCACCAGTTGCAGGGATCAATGAGGGGATAAGCAGGAGGAGCCAGCAAATTAACTCCTGGCTGCGAGACTAGGGTAACCAGCAGAACTTTGGTTTCTTTGATCATGGGTTGATCTACAGGTCACCAGGCATGCTGGCAACAGGTGGGGAAGAAAGATCCTGGGACAAGCATTAGCAGGGCTCATTCATAGGGCTTTAAACTAGGTTTGAAGGGGAATGGGGATGGAACCAGGATTACTGAAATGGAGCCTGGGAGCAGCATGCCAGTGCTTCTGGGTAAAAGTGCTAGCAAGGTCTTGCAGTCTGTCTGAGTGATGGTGGGGGATGGTGATCCATGTGGTAGTGAAGACATGAAGGGTAGTGATAGGATGGTAACTACAGAAGTGTCTGAACACAATCAGGTGGGAATTAGGGCTTGTCCCCCCAAAAAAGTGGCAGGACAATTAGCCCAGCTGAAGTGCATCTACACTAATGCACGCAGGATGGGGAACAAACTGGAGGAGCCGGAGGCCATTGTACAGCAAGGAAACTATGATATAATTGCCATCACAGAAACATGGTGGGAAGACTCATACAACTGGAGTGCTGTGATCGATGGCTACCAACTTTTCAGAAGGGATAGGCAAGGAAGGAGAGGTGGTGGGGTGGCCCTCTATGTTAGGGACAGTTTTGGACGCCTAGAACTTAACATTGTGAATGGCAGTGTCGAGTGTTTATGGATAAGAATCAAGGGGAAGGCCAATAAGGCAGACATTGTGGTGGGAGTTTGTTATAGACCCCCCCAATCAGGATGTAGAGGCTGATGAAATATTCTATAAGCAGCTGGCAGAGGTCTTGCGATCGCTCGTCCTTGTTCTGGTGGGGGACTTCAAATTTGCAGATGTCTGCTGGAGGGAGAGGGAACAGTCCCGGAGGTTCCTGGAGTGTGTGGAAGACAACTTCCTAACACAGCTGGTGGGGGAGCCAACTAGGGGAAGCGCCTTACTGGACCTACTGTTTGTTAACAGAGAAGGTCTCGTGGGGGATGTAAAGGCTGGAGATCGTCTTGGGCAGAGTGATCACGAAACAGTAGAGTTTTCAATTCTTGGAGAAGCAAGGCAGGGAGCCAGCAGAACAGCCACCTTAGACTTGCAAACGGCAGACTCTTTTCAGTGGTTCCCAGTGACAGGACGAGGGGCAACGGGCACAAGTTGGAACATAGGAAGTTCCATTCAAACACAAGAAAAAACTTCTTTACGGTGAGGGTGACAGAGCACTGGAACAGGCTGCCCAGGGAGGTGGTGGAGTCCCCTTCTCTGGAGATTTTCAAGACCCACCTGGATGCAATCCTGAGTAATGTGCTCTAGGCATTCCTGTGTCAGCAGGGGAGTTGGACTAGATGATCTCTAGAGGTTCCTTCTAAGTCTGAAATTTCCGTGATTCTGTGATTCCATAATAAAGCATAAGAAAATTTATTTTCAAATTAGTCATATTTGTATGTATGCATTTGATCATGATCTGGCTCTCAACTAGCATCCAATTTACATAGTTACATACTAGATACACAGAGCAATAAAAAAAAAACCTATAACAAAACAAACATTAGATTTGACATCATTTGACAACTACTACCTAGAAATACACTGCTTGTACTGCAATGTGCAAACATCAGCATTCAAAATGATACACATTTGGGGGCATTTATCTTCCTCTTCCAAGACATGTAAGCAGAGTATCACTGTTCCATCTGGCTCAACTGCCAGAAGAAGGCACTTCAGTTATGTTGATCGCCTGAAAAATATGCTATATCAGTGCTGGCTTGGTCACATTTGTCCTATTTATTTTTCTTCTTTTCTCAGGCTAGCAATGGATTATCCTGAAAGACCACAGCAAAACAGAGGTTTTAGATGCCTTTCAATTCCCTCTTAAAGCAAACATGACATTTTTTGTAGCCCAATATGGAGTCTGGCTGCTTGTCATGTTCCAATTAGTGAAGCAGATGTGAAAAGCTTGTTATCATCACCTGAGCCTTCAATTTAGCTTGAGTTCAAACACTCTTAACTATGCAGGAGTTTACTAGTTTTGTTCCTTAACTTTAAAAATATTCTTCTGTTCCTACTTTTACTGCTCCTAGACAAATTTTTGTTCTTGGTAAGTTAATGGCAGTTTTGTCATAATCATCAGTGGGAATAGAAGTAGTTCCTATAATGTGACAATTATTTTAAGCCAAATCTTAATATGTAACAGGCAGTACTCTATGGCTATATTATCAGTTAATTAATTTGCCATAAGATATACTGATAAAAATGTATTCAATCCACTTTGTTATGTGTCAGTTTCAAATAATTTTCTATCTCATTATCAGACTTCTCCATAATAAATGCAAAGCCTTATGCATACCTAAGAGATTGTTAACTTTTTAAATGCTTTTTAACACACTCTGATGATTTCAGGGCGTTCTTGAGTACAGGCTAAGTCGTTAACCAAAGCACTAGTACTTTGGGAGCTATGACCTCCATCCATTTCCACCAGAGCTTTACTAAGAGCTACCTCAGTGAAAATGTCCTCAGCTGTTTCCCTCTTGCACTGCACAGAGGGAAACCACTGCACTGCAGCAGAGAGACCATCACCACCACACACCAGCATGAGCAATATAGAATCACAGAATCACAGGGGCTGGAAGGGACCTCTGGAGATCATCTAGTCCAACCCCCCTGCCACAGCAGGGTCACCTAGAGCAGGTTGCACAGGATGGCATCCAGGCGGGTTTTGAATGTCTCCAGGGACAGAGACTCCACCACCTCTCTGGGCAGCCTGTTCCTGTGCTCTGCCACCCTCAAAGTAAAGAAGTTCCTCCTCATGTTTAGATGGAACTTCCTATGTTCAAGTTAGTGCCCATTACCTCTTGTCCTGTCACTGAGCACCACTGCAAAAAGACTGGTGCCATCCTCCCACCATCCTCCCCTTAAGTATTTATAGGCATTGATATAGACAGGAACCAGGAGTACACCACACCTGCACAATAATCACAGCAAGTGGAAAGAAAGATTCCCATTAAGTAAAAAGCGGTAGAGCACCCACTGCAACACAGTATTGTCTCTATTCATAGTCTAATTCTTAGTGAGTGGTTTAGCATATAAAAAAACTCTGGAAAATAGATTATTAGACTTTATACTGCAGGCAACAGGAGGCCAGTAACAAGATTAAAAGAAGAGACAGGTCTAACTGTCAATGCAAGGTTAGGTGCCAATGTTGATGAAAGGACTGTAAAGGCCAAAATGGAAACTGAGGAGAGCTGCATTAGTTTTGTCACAGTCTAACCAAACAGTTGATGGATAGAAAAAAAGACCAGAAAGCTTTGCATAAAAAGAAAAAAAAAAATTTCCTTCACCTAATACAGGGAAGGTATCTGCATCTCTCTATTGTCTGTGCAGAGAAGCTATGGAACTAATTTAGATAAGGTGCCTTGCATTTTAGGCAGCTCCAGTGAAAGGAATCTTAACAATGAATGCTGAAGAAATTTACTCAGTGCTAAAGGGAAAAGGGAAGAAAAAAGTGGACAGAGATTGCTGTGATACCTCACAATAATACCTGCTGACATAAAAAAAAAAAAAAAAAAAATGAAGAAAGAAGAGGGAAAAATAAAGGATGAAGTCAAGAGAAATGAGACTTATAAAAAGTAACCACTCAGACTGTGTAGACATTCTTGCAAATTTATCACCTTTCATAACGTTAATCAATGTAATAGTAGTTTCAAATAAGCTAACATGAAATAACACAAGAACAAACACTCTATACCTATACCAGTGGATAAATTCAATGGTTTATATAATCTGAACACTTTTTTCCCCAACAGTATGCATAAGCAATGCCTAGGCTAGAAAATAACATCCAAAAAATGATACTTTTGCCAAGTACTGTCCAGTAATTTGTCACTTCCTGAATCAAAGTGGTTTCTAAGAATGTAGAAAACTTCAATAAATTTATCCACTGGACTTGTCCAGTCTTTCTTTAAACCTAAGGATGCTTTCAGTGTTCTCAGCATCCTGCGGGAAGGTGTGCCATAGCTTATGTTTTAAGCAACTATCTCACAGAATCCTAGAAAAAGTTAGTTAAAAATTTAGTTAAACCTCCTGCTCAAGGCAGGGCTAAGTTCAAGATACAGTCACCTTTTGTGTTACCTGTTAGTTTCATCTGATGTCCCATAGCTGTCCTATAGGAAGACGCAGGGAAAGTGGTCCATATTCACCATCTCGAGACCAGTCATAAAAGCCCTCTGTCATCTCCGGTAGATAATTTTTTTCTGACTGAAGAATTTGAAACCTACTTGTAACTCACCCAACTGTGCATTTTCCTACTTTTGAATATCTTTCTTGCCATTCTCTGGAATTTTTATAAATTTTTTCTAATACTTTTTTTCTATATTCTTTTTGAGACTGAAGGACAAAAAACCCCCGTAGTATTCAAGAAGTACCTTGGATTTATACAGAGGAATAATCATGTTCTAACATTTGGGAAAAGCAGAGCAAGGTTACTGTCGTGGTTTGGCCTCAGCCGGCAGCAAAGAACCAGGCGGCCGCTTGCTCAACCCTCCACGGCCGTGGGGGAAAATCGGAAGAAAAAGGCAAAACTCGTGGGTTGAGATAAAGTCAGTTTAACACAACAGCAAAGGAAAGAGGAAAACAACAACAATAACAGTGATGGAGGGATGCACACACAGGGTTACTGTACCAGCGCTCCCTGACCGGACCGGGCAGCCCCAGCCCGCTCCCAAGCCGTGTTTTCCTCCCCCTCCCCCGGCCAGCTCCCCCCTCCCCGGGACTGGGCATGACATCACATGGTATGGAATACCTGTGTCCCCGGCCAGAAAATTAACCGTGTCCCCGCCGGAACCAGGACAGTTACTCATCACTACTGACCAACCTATAGCATGAATGCATGATATTATACTGTTTTGTTTTGATAAAAATGCAAAATATTTGGTAAATTTCAAGTATATTTGAATGATCTAAACTTTTCTAGCTCCACTACTTGTTAGAAAAATTGTTCTGTAAACTGTCTCTGAGTCACTGAAATAAATAGATGAAGACTTCTAATATAGTAGCAACTATAGATAATGCTTTAACCATTATGATATTATAATATCAGACCAAAATACAGCACAGTTATGAACTCACAGAATCACAGTATCGCACACTGGTAGGGGCTGGAAGGGACCTCTGGAGATCATCTGGTCCAACCCCCCTGCCACAGCAGGGTCACCTAGAGCAGGTTGCACAGGATGGCGTCCAGGTGGATTTGGAATGTCTCCAGAGTTGGAGCCTCCACCACCTCTCTGGGCAGCCTGTTCCCTTGCTCTGCCACCCTCAAAGGAAAGAAGTTCCTCCTCATGTCTAGATGGAACTTCCTGTGTTCCAGTTTGCGTCCGTTTCCCCTTGTCCTGTCACTGGGCACCACTGAAACTCAGATAGTTTCTATTTCAGATTTACTTTCCATGTACTCCTTCAAAGTTGTGAAACTATTTTCATCACTAGAGTATATAGGAACAGTGCTGAGAGCGTTTTAGAAATCACTGAGGCAGTTCTGTCAGCTAGTTTGGCATGATTTTGTGATTCTACTGCTCTGGTGCTTAAGCCTCATGCTCTGATTGTTTTTTAGTGCTATGATGAATAAATGAATAACATGGTATAAAGATATAAACCACATGAAGTCATAAACAAAGATTTCCTCATTGTTCTTTTTCCTAGACAAATTTTTAATAGCGTATTATGCTGTCATTTTCACCAAAACAGTAAATCTTCATTAATTGATCTATCCGAAACTAATGTATCATTTGGAAGAAAATATTTTAAGATGGCATTTATGAAACTGAGATATTAAGCCGCTAGGTTATACTTACTGATAAATATTGCCACTGAATGCAATAGAAATAATGACTTGCATTAATTTTCAATTTATTACGTTTTCAAATCAAGACATGAATTTAATAAATCATGTTACTTTTCCTTTGAAAAAAATTGCTAAATTGTATTGTTCCAGTTCAGTACAGTGTGTCGTGGTTTGGCCTTAGCCGGTGCCAAAGAACCACGCAGCCGCTCACTCAACCCCCCACAGCGGTGGGGGAAAATCGGAAGAAAAAGGCAAAACCCCGTGGGTTGGGATAAAGGCAGTTTAACACAACAGCGAAGGAAAGAGGAGAACACCACCACTAGCAGTGAGGGGGGAATGCACACACAGGGTTCCCGCTCCCCAGCCCAGACTGCCTGCCCCTGCCCCTATGGCCAGCTCCCCCCGGGACTGGGCACAGCCTCACCTGGCATGGAATGCCTGTGTCCCGGGCCGGAAAATTAACCCTGTCCCTGCCGGAACCAGGACACAGTGTCATCAATTTATTAAGTTACCATTACGTATATCACTAGGGCCTGTACTGAACACGACAGTTACATTTCCCTATTCTAGTTGAATGTTTTCTCCACAGCCCATGAAACCGCTATAGCAATTGCTGATCAGCAAGTACATATTCAGCAAGTAAACTCTCTAAGATAGTGCCTAATTGAGAATGAGTGAACAACGTCAGCTTAAACTGACTCTAAGGAAGGCATGTGCCTAGTGGCTTGATCAGCCGTGCTTGTTAATTCTAATGCTGACTAGATCGTTTATTTCTGGAAGTGTTAGTAATAGCAGATAGTAATTATTCCACAGTGAAGGAGAGTGCAAGGGGTCAGTTTCTCATTAAAAAAGGAAAATTAAACACATCAGATAAATAGTTTTTCACCTTTTATTTAGCATTATTTTCGACAAATTATTTTCAACTAAGTTAAATGATTTATGTAGAAAAGGAATTATTTTTAACCTGTATAGAAAAAGAATGCCTTCATATAATGCATTCCCAATACCAAATGAAAACATATTAAAACTCTTTTAGTCTACACCATGATCAAACATGCTGTAACATTAGGTCCATTTAGAAAAGAAGCAGCTCCTTTCATCTTAGTTGCTTCTAGACCACAGAGTAAGTTCCATACCACAAAAATATTAAAATAAAAATACATTTTACTGAGGTGAAGATGTCCTATGAAAGTTTTGATCATTTTGTCTATTATGGGTCAAAAGAATGAAAAATTAATAAGAAAACTGCTTCAATACAGTTTCAGTTTACTTGGATTTTTAAAATAATTGTCACAATTCATAAATCAAGTAAATTTCTTAATGATTAAACCACATGATTAGTATAAAAAACCTCTGAATGCTAGAAGTCTAGCTCCTTGTGGAGATTAGGTTATAACTTAATTCTGAGGCTGATAGTAGATGCAGAAAGCAACTGTTCTTGTATATTTTTAGAGATGAGAACCATAGTCTTTTGGTTTTTTGAACTAGAATAGGATCTAAGGATCTTCCCTACCAGAGATATAGTTTGACACGTAAATCCATAGTAATCACTTTTAAATCCCATTACATTTCATGTAGGAATACAGAAGTATTCAGAGACTGCCGTATCTGAACAGTCTTACATGCCTATCTGGGGCTGGCTATACTCCTAAAATCACAAACAGAATGGTTTGGGTTGGAAGGGACCTTTAAAGATCATCTAGTCCACCCACCTGTCCTCCCGCTCCCTGGAGGCTGAACTAGAAGTCCATGGCCATGGACTTCTCTCACTAGATCAGCTTGCTCAAAGACTCATGCAACCTGACCTTGAACACTTCCAACGATGGTGTGCCTACAACTCCTCTGGGCAACCTGGTCCAGTGCCTCACCACCCTCTTCGTAAAGAATTCCTTCCTTGTATCCAATCTAAACCTACTCTCTGTCAGTTTAAAACTTGGCCCTTGTCCTGTCACTACAGGCCCTGGTAAAAAGTCTTTCTCCATTTTTCTCACAAGCCCCTTTTTAGTACTGATGGGCCACAATAAGGTCTCCCCTGAGCCTTTTCTTCAGGCTAAACAACCCTGACTGTCTCAACCTTTCTTTGTAGGTTCTAAAAAATTCTTATGGTGATTATCTCTGGACATGAGACAAATTAAATCAGATGAAACCCATCAAAATTTCTAGAAGAAAACCAGAAAAAGACGTAAGTCTGTTGGAGTCCAGCAACGCACAATGACAGACCTGTGCACACTCAAAAGGATGTACTCATGTAAAAGCAACCACCAGCTATCAATTCTGATTACTGAAATTTGACATCTGAAAAATTTTGCACTCTGAATAACCCTGAATCTGTAAAATGGAAAGAAAAATAATTTTTGTTAGAGTTTTGAGAATTATTTTTATTAAAAAGTCCTATTAAATGAACTTGTAAAAATACAACAAAAACATCAGAATAAAAAATGAGTTTAAAAATATAAAAACTTTTGGACATGCATGATTTTGCAAGAAGTACTAAAGTGCTTATGAAATGGATGGTAACTGGGCAAAATTTCCTACTGTGAAACTGTTTAGCAAATATTTTAGTTATATCGACAAATTAAGTCAAAACTGAAAAATTTGAACTCTCAATGAGATCCACTCACTGAAAGTGATACTGAGAGTGTCCCTCAGCAATAATGTAATTGAAAAATTGTGTCTGGAAGGAAAAGAAATACTTGGTCTCCCTGTTTGAAATACAGAAATAATAATGCCCACTTCTTATATTTATAAAAACATAATGACGTATGGGCAGAAGTGCTTTATATTTTGTAAGAGTTAGATGTTAACTGTTCTCTACTAATTAAAATGCAGACAAACTCTCACTTAGATACAAGACCATGAATAACTGTGACACTTACCCAATTGCACCTTGCCAGTTCACCATTTAATTTCAGCTGTGAATACCATTTTGTGAATTGATTGTTTTTCTTCTAGCTGCAAATAAATGCATAATGAGTGTTTTTATAGCTATTTACTACTTCAAATTTCAGTATTCAGTGTTTTGTCATTTGAAGTTCAGCGACATATGACCTAACAAAGCAGCTATGATATATGGTGAAATACGTTCCCCAAGTGTCTTTCTATACTGATATATAGATATTTTAATTTATGGAATTATATTAATGGTGAATCAGATATTTGAGTTTGTCTCCAGATCTTATGTCTATTTTTTTTTATTTTATTTTACTGGGTCATTTGTTTTATTATGTGTGACCTGAGTAAGTGGTCACACTTTCTGCAGAGAAAATTACTAGAAAAAAACATGATAAAATCATGTTTGCTTTACACTTCAAATACCAAATGGCTAAATAAAAGAGTGAAATAAATTATTCCTTGCAGCGCCCAAGGGCAACAACCATTATTTTTTTAATATATCCAGCCTTCATTCTTGTCTCATTTCAGTCAAATATTAGAGAATGTTTTCAGTAAAGAATTTTCAGAATGCTTTCACATCACCATAAATTATTTCTAAATTATGCTTCGGTAAGAGTAGAAAGAGGTCCAGCTTATAATTTGTATCCTAAAACACTACTTCGCTCTTTTGCCAGCAAAGGGTGAATATAGTTAAACACTTAAAACACAAATAGATTATCGATAAGTGCATATATGCCCAGGACTTTGAAAAATAATGCTGCTCTACCAAAAGGCTACTGTTGACTTTATATTCCACGTAATACATCTCATAGCTTAATCTTTCTTTAGCTATCACCCTTCTATGACATAATTTTGTTGTAATTCAGCCTAGATGAAAGCATGTAAAATCATGTTGAAACATGATGCAGCTACTCACACAGAGGCATTTAGTGTCAGTCGAAAACCCACCAGTATCTAAGAATTGACAGGGAACTGGCAGTTATGAATTTGCAGCAAAGAAACTCTTGGAGATCTATGCTCTGTTAGTCACCTCAAGCATGTAAAATGACACTACACCGATGCTTAAGCAAATGGAACCCTCAGTAGCTACTTTAAGGTGACCTAAATCTCTGTCTGTGAGCTTCATTGACTGTATTGATGTCCCTTTTGAACATCTCCATGGCAAGAATGAAGACACCTTGTGCTCAGGCATCTCATGCACATTCAGACACCTTCATGCAGGCCTACTTGTCATACTTGAATTGGAGGCAGTCTGACTCCCAGGCACATTAACTTCAGGTAGTGTTGACCTTCAAACAAGGATTATTGGCAGAGAAAATACTCTCTTCCCTCCCTCTCTCCCTCCCACCCCCACCTTTCAAATCAGATGTATGCTGCAGCTAAGGCAGGATTGTACAATAGATACTGATATTTGGAATTAATTTTGTTTTAACTCTGCTTTAACATTCTACATGGGTTTTTTCCTGTTATAGCATATGGAGCTCCAGAGACCTAATCTGTCATGTACAAAATAAAAAGATCTGGGATGGGGATTCAAAGGTAGTGAAAAAGTTTCAGAACCACTAGTTCTTCTTAGGATTTGGTCAGCACAGCGAAAAACAACAGTGGTGACAAAAATTTACAATCTATTGAAAACACTGTAATAGATTCTTGTTAATTAAAAACAAAAATAAATTAAACAATAGAAGGCTTTTTACGTGCTGCTTAGGTTGATTTTACCATGAGAAGAAAAATGAAAAATAAAACAGTTGTTGAGTTTTCCTCTGTTAAACAAGGAATTCCGAAAGTGGATGTAGTCAGAAGTATTAAAGGTTACCAGAGCACTATAGCTGTTATGTTGGATTTTAACTCTGATCATATTTTTCAATATTGTATAAATATAATTACTTTCCTAGAAGAGAATTATATCTAAACATAAGTACTCAGAACAAGCGTAAAATAATATAAAATGTTCAAAAGCTGATTTGAAGTGGTTAATCATAATTGTTCATAATTTCCACTGGAAACAGTGGAACTCATCAGTCAGATCATACCCATAGAATTTCCATCATAATGCAAGAGTTAAAGATAAACAGATGAAAAAAATCTTCTTTTCACAACAATGACCCTGTATACTAAAAATAAATTAATTCAAAGCAATACTCAAGAGATATGCATGTTACCATAGCCAACAACATACCATCTCATTTTCCTATTCCCTAGTTGTTCAGGAGTAGTAAAATGCACATTAGTATGGAGATTTTTTTGCAATGGGGCACACACTTTTTGCTAATGAAGCAAGTCTGTTGGAGCAACAGAGATAGAAAAAAGGGTAATTGGATCTTACTTGAAAACCTTCAGCTTAAGTTGTGGTCTAGAACTGACAGGTTCTGTCAATATTTACAGAGAGATTTATTGCTATGCCATATATGCTCAGAACAGCATACATTTTTGCACCATAATAAAAAAAAATACATAGTGTTATTATCTTATTTTGAACTTTTTTGTGTTTTAAAGTACAAGAAGGGTTTTTTTAATTGCATAAAATTTACAATTAATTGTTGGTTTTGGTCTCTGGTTTCACTGAAAATAAACAGATCGTTATAAAAACTGAAAGCTCATTATTATTTGCATAAGTGAAAACCAGGTAGTGAAGCTAACTACGAAAGACTGCCTATTTAGAGAATGCATTTTGCTTATTTTTATAGTGTAAGAACAATTAAAAAAGCAATTAATAACAACAGACAATTGAAAATACACATTTTTAGTATCTAGGTTCTGCTAAATATAAACATATTTCATTCACAAAGTCATGGTCAGAAATAAATCACAATAAAAAATATATAATGATAAATAAGAGACACTTTGAAATAAGGGGAGGTTAATTTCTTTAACACTTATACTGTGCCTCATGAGAGCTTCATGTTTCAACATTTTCAGTGTCAGTAATTTATTAACATGTTTTCATATGATGGGCAGCTGAATATTGCTCTAAATGAACAACGACTGACAGGAACCTTCTTTCTAGAAGAAATCTGTGTTTAAGGCTTATCTCCAGCATTTATCATGTTTTAAATATAATGTTGAATCTTGAGCTGTACACAGAGAGTGGTAGATATGTGCTTCATTTCCATTTAATTGTGATTTTTTGCCTTGAAATAATAAACAGAAAGGAGACCTAATTCTGAATATAAACTGAGATCTGCTATATATGCTTAGAAGGGAAATAAGAAAATTTCAGAAAATCCTTGAAATTTACATTCCTAAAATCTGTAATATCAATCAGCCACATGGCAAATAATTACATTCACTCCTCTGCTTCTGTTTCTGTTTCTTTTTTACTGAAGTTTTATTCTCACTGAAAAAAATCATATGAAAATTTGGAACAAAATTATATTAAGGGACATCAATCAAATAAACTGTTACATTTCCTGAATAAAGCTCTCTGCTTCTAAGGAAATGCTGGTAACATCTGCTGAGTATTTGCAGGTTCTCAGATTTAAAACTTGATGAGACCTTTTTCTCACCCGATTACATTTATGAAAATACCAAAAGCTTTTTTTGGACTGCTAGGCTATATTAACTGTGATAATCCGTGGTAAGCTATCTGAAAAACACTTTTTTGCTAACCAATGCTATTAGCTGAAAAAGCCTGAAGATGAGCTTTTTTAAAGGAGAAATTTAAAATATGTACATGTGTAAAAATCTATATTTTATTTTAAGCTGTAATTCCATAGCTCCCCAAGGATATATTAGGTACTAACTTCTCAAAAATACCTAATAGGGCTCCTGAATTTAATACTTACATCCGGGAGAGAATTTGAGACAAACTTTTCCCTACTGGATCCTCCTGACCAGCCTGTTTCACATATGTGACTCTTGGGAATTGCACACCTGAAGCTTTCAGTTGCTGAATGCAGACATGCTGTTTTGCCCCAATCTTAAATATCTATATGTCGTTTAGGCAAGCTCTGAATACTTAGATTTGCAAATAACTATAGGAAAAAAGAAGCTCATTACATGTTACCCACCATAGGTTTTTTATAGTAAATTTTATTAACACCACTGTCACTTTGTCTTTTATTTCTCCCTAGATCTGCTCCAAGAAACAAATAAACAACTTTTGCATATTTTTATTTTCAACTTTCAGCTATTTACATACATTATACTATTGCTCTCAAGTCATAAGGAGATACATTACATAGTATGCAAATATGACTAGATTCTGATCTTTGTTGCATCTGAACAATAAATTACGTAGGACTGCCTTACAATGCAAGCAACAGTACAAGCACAAGGTGTAAAAATGATTGATAACTGACGTTTATGAGAACACACAACTAAGGGGAATAGAGGTAAACAAAAATTAATCAGATATGTTTGTGAGGAAGCACAGAATAAATCTATGTGGGTTACTCTTCTCCATCAGGCATGTATAATTGTATTGTTTCAAAACTTGCTTGCTGGCTTAGTTCACAAATATGTTCAGGTCTTTGGAAGCTTTCTATTTTGCATTTGTGAGCTGTCTCCATGAATTTATACTGTGTAAACATTTAGAGTGTTGTTTAAAAATATTCTTTAAATCCAGCTCCATGTAGTGGATGTCTACTGTTTGTAACATACAGTGTAAAGTGGATAATATCTAAATGTCAGCTGATTATATTCTCCCTTAAGCTAAAGTAAGAAGGGAAGGGAAGGGAAGGGAAGGGAAGGGACGGGTAGGGAAGGGAAGGGAAGGGAAGGGAAGGGAAGGGAAGGGAAGGGAAGGGAAGGGACTGTTAGACATAAAATTTTGTAATCCCAAGGACCCCTCTTCTTTCTATATATCTGCACTCCTGCAAACAGGTTAACACTGTTTCTCCTCCCCTACAGAGTATGAGAACTATTCCTTGTTCATGAAGCTTTTTGAAACTTCTCTCTAAAGGAAAGGAGGTGAACGGGTTGCCTTGTAAGAAGACATAGTACTTGCCTTGACAAGCCTTGAGAGGGTAATTGTTCTATAACACTTGCTGCCCAGTTTACCACTGGCTACTGTTTTGAAGAGAAAATGCTGAGTATGCTGAGGGAGAATACATTGTAAATTCATGTCTTATCTCTATCAGCTGTTTTTGCTGATCATGGACAGTCAGCTAAACATCTATAAACCCTGTTCAGTAACAGAGCTGGAAAGAGTGGATATGAAGATTGAAAAATATGCTGGCAATGAGACAGGTCTTCCCACTGGCCAGCCCATCAAAAATGGTGCTGAGTGTACCTGAAGAAGGCAGATGATGAATCAGTGAGTCAGACTAACAGAAGGATGTGAACAAATTGACAGTTCTGTCAACTAGCTCTTGGTGGAAAGCATTTAGGTTATGATGAATCAGAGAAATAAATCATGCAGAAACTGTGGACATTTAATTAGAGGAAACCTCCCGAAAAACACAAAATTACAAAAAACTTTCAAACAGGAAATACAGATTGCTATGTTTCCACTGCAGAAGTAAAATGAGAGGCAGAAGGGAAGAGCACAAAGTCCACTGAAAATACTCGTAATTAATTTCCTTCCTCCTCCCTTTCTTCCTGATTCCCTCATCCCTTCCCTCTCTTTCCCTCCCTCCATCCCCATCTTAATTTGAATCTTGTAATAGAATAACTAACATGCCCCCCCCCTCAGAATGGAAGTGCAGAGAAATACTCCTCTAAGAGCAGGAGTTCAGGAAGCTCAAGGCCTCTATAGCTGGGGAGACAAAGAGAAACAAGAGTAGTATAACTATTATATTTTATGCACATTGCACAGGACATTGGTGCTGATTCAATTTCAACTGGAAACTGGCAAAACTTTGGGTATCTAACAACAAAAAGCAGTTTCATAATTTTTTAAAAATATATTGCTTCCTTAGTTAATATATGTAAAGTGCCATAGGCTGATTAGATTAATACTTACTAGCAGAAAGCTTCCGACAAGTGGAAATTGGGGCAGGGGCCAGGGGCAGGGTGGGGAAAGAAGGAAGTATACATATATAAAGTGAGTTTGAGGGACCTAAACTTAGAGACATTAATGCTTCACAGACATTTCATATTTTCAGTATCTTGCTTCTGCTGTAGAATTCTTGAAGATTTTATTTTTATTTTAGTTTAAAGTGTTAATAATTTCTACACAGTTAACTGGTCTTGAATATAATTTAAGTGAGGCATAATATTGTACATTCAATAAACAATAAACTAGATTTCAAGGGCATTAATTACCTGTAGTTCTCATCAACACATGAGTAAGTTGTATTCAATACTGTACCTTTTGTACAGGGAAGATAGCAGTAGCAGAAACAACTGTCAGAAACTGATAATGATTCAAAATGTGCTATCGTGAAATGAAAACAGTCCAACAAAAACTGAGGGAATCATAGACTGGCTAAAGTCATGTTCCTACTGGAGCCACAATGATTGAACCAGCTTAGTAAGTCCGTCATACTGTTACTATACATTAAAGAAATATTTTTGATTTCTCATAGGGTATTAGCATTCTTCCCTTTCTAAAATGAGCATAGCTGATACATATATCAGTAACTACACCTCTTGGGAATATACACCTACTTTTCCCACTGGATGCCACTGTTTGATCAAATTCAGGCAAACAAAATCCTGGAAAAATCTTGAAAATTTGTAACTGAAAGAAACCATTGATTCAAATTACAACATAGGTTTTTTAGGAAACATAAAACCCATGTTTTATTAAAATGCCTGGAGCACAATTACTGCGGTTTTAGTATGGATTACACAAAATTAAAGATTGTGTGAGGAAGCAAAAAAAACCACCTTAATTTTGACTTTATCAGAGGGATTTACAAAAATAAGGGCATGATATGATAATAGCACAAATTAATAATGTATAAAAGCAGAACATACTTGTTGAATAACACAGATAACACAGATGTTTCAACACTTTACTCATTTTGAGTATGAATTTGAAATTCACTGATGAAGAGACTTGTCACAGCTAGAATATTAAGTACTTTTTTCTTCTTCTTTATAACAGAATTAGCTTAGTTTGAACAGTTTCAATTATTTCTAAAAGTATGTAGTCTAATTTTATTGTTACTGGAACCAATGGCACTTTCACGGCTCACTTTCAGAGGATGTGATCAGGCCAACATGAGTATTATGAACATAGTGACTTAGCAGTCTAACTCCTTGAAGTAGCATGGTTCAAGTGACAACAATAGTATTTAAACAATGATGGATGTTCTAGTACAAAATAAGAAATGGCCTTTAAAATCTAGGTTCTCAAACGCGATGCCATCAGACAAGAAAATATGATAAAAATAAGAACATACCAATAAGAACAGGAGATATGGGCATGCTGTGAAAAAAGCAAAGACTGCAACTAAAATTAATTCAGTTTTCAGAGATTATGTCAAAAGACAAGATATTACCAGAAAATTAAAAAGAAACATGGGAGGAAAAGGTGGGGATAATACTGCACATCTCCCATTTTATCCAGATTACCATACACTAGTCACTTGTACAGCATTTGAAACTCCGCTTTCATTTTATTTTTTTACAATGTAGAGTTTCACATGAATTCTGACAACACGATATTGGTTTGTTTAAACATTTTATATGAATTCTTGACATTTTTAAGTACATTCCAAAAATGTACCACAGCTAAGTAATTACAGTTATCTTATAATAGAGACATGGTATTTTTTTTTGTGATAGCATGAAGTAATAGTAAACAGAAATTTTAGTTGCATTTCACAGAATGACGAGGGTTGGAAGGGACCTCTGGAGATCATCTAGTCCAACCCCCCTGCCAGAGCGGGGACACCTAAAGCAGGCTGCACAGGATGGCGTCCAGGCGGGCTCTGAATGTCTCCAGGGTCGGAGACTCCACCACCTCTCTGGGCAGCCTGTTCCAGTGCTCTGCCACCCTCAAAGGAAAGAAGTTCCTCCTCATGTCCAGATGGAACTTCCTACGGTCATGTTTGTGCCCATTACCTCTTGTCCTGTCACTGGGTACCACTGCAAAAAGACTGGTCCCATCCTCCTGGCACCCTCCCTTTAAGTATTTATAGGCATTGATGAGATCCCCTCTGAGTCTTCTCTTCTCCAGACTAAGAAGACCCAAGTCCCTCAGCCTTTCCTCATAAGAGAGATGTTCCAGCCCCCTAATTATCTTTGTAGCCCTCTGCTGTACCCTCTCCAGCAGTTCCCTGGCCTTCTTGAACTGGGGAGCCCAGAACTGGACACAGTACTGCAGGTGCGGTCTCACCAGGGCAGAGTAGAGGGGGAGGATAACGTCCTGCGACCTGCTTGCCACAGTCCTCTTGATGCACCCCAGGATACCATTGACCCTCTTTGCCGCAAGGGTACATTGCTGGCTCATGTGTCGTCCACCAGGACTCCCAGTTCCCTTTCCACTGAGCTGCTTTCCAGCAGGTCAGCCCCTACCCTGTACTGGTGCATGGGCTTATTCCTCCCCAAGTGCAGTACCTTACACTTGCCCTTGTTGAGCTTCATGAGGTTTCTCTCTGCCCAACTCCCCAGCCTGTCCAGGTCACGCTGAATGGCAGCACAGCCTTCCGGTGTGTCAGCCACCCCTCCCAGTTTGGTGTCATCAGCAAACTTGCTGAGGATACACTCTACCCCTTTATCCAGGTCATTGATGACTATGTTGAACAGGACTGGACGCAGTACTGACCCCTGGGGAACACCACTTGTCACAGTCCTCCAACTAGACTGTGCCACTAACCACAACCCTCTGAGCTCTATCTGCCAGCCAGTTTTCAATCCACCCCACTGTCCATTCATCCAACGCACACTTCCTAAGCTTGCCTATGAGGGTGCTGTGGGAGACAGTGTCAAAAGCCTTGCTGAAGTCAAGGTAGACAACATCCACTGCCCTCCCCTCATCTATCCATCCAGTCATGCCATTGTAGAAGGCTATCAGATTAGTCAGACATGACTTCCAATCTTTCCCATTACTCTTCAGCATCTTATACATGGCATATAATTTTCTGATGTGTTTACATTATAACATCTCTAGAATTCTGAAAATGCATCATACCTCACTCTGAAATACATCCCTAAGGCTTGCTTTACCCTAAAAAGTAGCAGCTGAGTCTCTGAGTCTCCTGTTTCAAGACTCTGTGAGTGTATGTGTATGTATATCTAACTATGCCATTCTATATATGGAACACAGTCCCACTTTCTCTATGAAGCTGTTCCCAGCTCTGATTTTTATTATTTTTTTAAATTTAATTAAAACATACTGTAACCAAATAAAGAGAAAAAAACCCAAACCAAAAATGAAATAGGTAACTTTGGGCATTGTATCATGTAGAGCTAAAACAAAAAAGGAGTCATACCTCACATATGTGATTGTGAGGTTAAAGTAGAAGTATTCCTGCACTCATCCAAAGTACGCAAAAACGAGCACAGATTCTTCACTAAAATTCAAGGAGTTTTGGGGATAAGATAAATGCAAATTTTCATATAACCATGTACATCTGAAGTTGTCTGTCGTTTTAAATGTCAACTTTTCATTAGCCTAAATAAAAGTATAATTTACTAGATCACACACACTAAGGAGAAAACAGTACAACAGTCTTATTAAATAATTTGTAACTACTTTGACTGTACATGACGGCATATTTCCCCTATTTCATTTCCCTTTTCAGAGAGAAAAGCCTTATTTGGCCACTTTTTATGATAGCACAAAAGCTAACATAAACTGATTTTCCAGGAAAGAGAAAAGTAACATGAAATGGTCTCAGCCTGTTGTATTTGTTAAGTTTTGAGCATATTGCTTTTAAGACAGAATAATACAGAAATAATCAAATGAGGTTCAGAAAGAACAGCAAAGGTGATGTATCTTTTTGTCTCTGGTGTTGACTATTGTAACCTCCGTTCTGGAGATATTAAGGCTTATTAGTCGAGTAATTCATTTGACGGTGTTCAATGAACAGGCGAGTCAATGAGCGACAATGAATTCACAATACAAAATGGATACCTTAAAAGACTGACCAGCTATCTTTTTCGTTTTTTTTTTTTAATTCCACTGTTACTAGAGTAGTAGAAGCTGTACTGTAGCATATAAAAAAATGCAATTATTTGGTATGCATTTTATACTATTTATTGTGTTCTTATGTATCTCTGTAAAACCTTTATTGTCTGATACAAGTTGATATTCAGATATATCCATCCAAGTGAAAAAGGTAAAAATCATAGTCATAATACATTTAGTTAATATGGAGCCATTATAACTTTGTTTCTGAATTCAAATTATTGAAAGATAAAAAATATGGTTGTAACAGAAAGGATAAAGTGTAATTGGCACTGGTTACTTCAGGATGGTGCAAATGGCTCATCAGTTAGAAACTTAGAACGTGGATACTACTTAGAAGAAGTAAGTCTACACATTCTTTCAGGAATAGAGAAATATCTTCTGCCTACACTATGAATCAGTCAGATAAGAGCCAGCCCTGAGTGTCAAGGCGGCAAAGCTAAAAGATTCTGCAGGAAAAAGGCACGAATTTCAGGTGACAGCTGATTTGTGTCAGAGGACCTTGAAGCAGGCAAAGCAAGTTCCTGTGCTTCTGGAACTGGAGGTGCAAACATGTTTATACCCTGTGTCATGGGTCTCTGGCAGTGTGTGCCAGCAGTGAGCTGCTCAAGTGTTACGGGAGGTGTCTGGTAAAGACAGTCCAGGTGAATAAACCCTGGCAGGGACTGGGCTTTATGCTCAGGGCAATCAGTGCTGTCTACTGCTGCCAAAGCAAGCAATGAGGAGGCACCAGTAAGGGTACAGGAATGAGGGAGGAAAGGGAAGACAATGCGTCCTTAAATTAACATCAGAAGATACTACTGCAGATTAAATACAGTTATAGGGAAGAATGTGGTTGAGTTTTCAGGTGAAGGTCATTTGATAGTACAGCTTCCTTTTGGTTTTAAAATCTCAGATAAATTACAAAAAAGAAACAGGACCTGATTCTGAAAATATGCTTGCGAACAATATCGATTACATGAGTACATGAACAGACGTTCTGTAGGATTGAACCAAGGCTAGCAGTACTGCAAACAGCCAAAGTTAGTGTGCTGATCATCCATGCAATGGTTCAAAAGCATTTCTGCATGTCTGAAATGTTTAAGAAAACTCCTTTCATATTACCTTATTTTAATAGTTCCTAAAATGACCTGCCTAAAATCAAGCCAGCCGTGAAATAGAGCTATGCAATCTGACTTGGTTCATCCTGTTTATGCACAAAATAATAATAGGTTCAGTGCTGTCATTATTTGATGTTAAAATTTTCTTTTTGTGTTTTTGCTTTTCTTTTTCCTCTTATCAGAAATACTTGAAGCAAAGTCCTCACTGACCCATCTTGTCATTTAAATATATTCTAAACCTGCAGTTTCTCATCTTACCCTACAGTCTTTTTTTTTTTTTCCTTTTTCTTTCTGTGGTTTGTTGTGGGGTTTTTTCATCTCTTTCTTTGAAGATTCACTAAGAATCTTCACCTGTAAGTATGGAAATTGCAAACAAAGACCTCTCTCTACATGATAAATGAAGTAGTCTTTTGGATTTATCTTTTCTTTAATGTTTAAAGTAATTGTTAGAGTGAGTGTGGTTACTATGCTGTATTTGAGGACAGTGCAAAACAGAACAGCTTCAATCTTAAGCAAAGCTATCCTTCTGTGGTTTTCATGACCCAATTAGAAAGACATCTTTCTATGATATTTCCATATGCTTTTATTGACAAATCTTGGTTCATAATTTGTGATGATGAAAAAATAAAAGGGTATATCATTATCTTCCTTGGAAACAATAAATTTTTCAAAAAGTCTACCTATTCACTTAAATACTATTAACAATAAATTTATCTTTATGATGGATCTGTGGTTTTACTGCTGATGTATTCTATCTAAGTCACAGTTTATTTTAAGGATTGTCAGATATCAAAATCTGTCATAATCACATTGATGTTAATGGAGTCACTTTGATTTTGGAAGATAAGAAAATTATTCACTCCATTTTTTGTCAGAGTTCATAGTAAATATTGGAAGATATAAACTATCAATTTTAGGGACTATTATAAACAATGTATATTTTTCCTATTATTTTTAAGATATGAAGAACAAAGCTTATGGCTCGGTGAAGTTCAAGTCATTATACTAAGGTATTAAAAAGTCTCCTTTATTTGAAGTCTCTGCGAAAAAATCCTTCTGTCTATTCAATTCATGGTTAAAATTAAATTTAAAATCAATTGCAGGTCTTCAATATGGAAAAGTGGATTTTTACAGAAAGAGGTTAAGGAGAACACATCTCAAGAAGTTTAAACTCTAAAATAAATGCTACTCTGTGACCTTCATATATTAAAGTTAGTAGGAGATCTGTCATTACATTTTGGTTAAAAAACAACATCAGTTCTCTCTGAGCAAACACTATATAAAACAGCAATATTTTTCCAAAATTTCTTTTTCTATCTTAAGCTACCTTGTCTACCGTAGATATTGTTGTTTAATCTGCCAGTACTCTAAGATATTATACAAGCAGATAAATTAACTATAATCCCTGCCCCTGAAGAGTTTCATTACACATGACTACAATGAAATGAGAGAAGACAAAACAAAAGAAAGAATTAGCAGGCAATAACAGGAAAGAAGGAAGGAAATCAACTATGAAATCTTCAGTTTTAATGGTGCTTTGCATAGCTTTCTATTTAGTTAGATTTTTATCTTTCATGGAGGAATAATACAATAAAAAACAGATGGGAGCTGTGGAACAGATGAGAAAGCTGTGAACATGAGGAGGAAAAAAGAGTATGTAGCCAACAAGTAGGGACAACCGAGGGAAGAACACGTGAAATGAAATGTGTGCTTTTAAGAGGTTTGCAAGAAAACCAGCTGCAGTCAGTGGTGAGGGAGAGGTGTATGATATACAAAGCTGATCCATGAGAAATCAAGAGTCCACAGCTTTTAGAGCTTCCTGATCACAAAACCCATCAGGCAGAGGGGAAAAAATCTGAGGAGAATCATCACATGGTTGTGACGATATAGAGACAAAAATGAAAAAAAGAATATTACATTAGTGTAAAATTACTTTGGGGCTTGGGGGATATTTGTTGCAAGAAAGAACAGCACTGTCAGAAAGGCTAACTTTTATGAACATTAAGAAATTCAGAAAAACAGGCAGTCCAAGTTAGTCTGGTTTCTTCTTATTGCTGTTTTGCTTTCTCTGCTCTGTTTTTTCAAACTACCTTTCCTAGTAGAAATTAAGGTCTCCTGCTTTGAAGGAAGGATGCTTCAATATGTTGTGAAAGTATCTGTGGAACCACCTGAGGGGGAGTGTTTTGAGAGGTATTTACAGCACTACAGAATTATCTAGCAAAGCATCATGTATTAATATAACTTCTGTTCACAAGCCTTCTTTGGATTATTCCTGCTATATCTTAAATCATTTTGCGATTGCCTATTAAGTAAAGCAATGGAAACTGTAATCTCTCTCCTTTTCCTTTGCCTTCTCTCAAATCACCAATCTTACATTAAACTGCTTTTTGTCTTGACTCTATACACTGCAAACACAATGTAAGTCCCACAGCATTATACAAAATCCAGCCACAGAAAAGAACTAAATATTTCTATCTCATAGAATCACAGAATTTCTGAGGTTGAAAGGAACCTCTGGAGATCATCCTGTCCAACCCCCTGCTCAAAGCAGGGTCAGCAAAAGCAGGTTGCTCAGGACCATATCTAGCTGGGCTTTTTATACCCCCCAAGGACAGAGACTCCACAACCTCTCTGGAAAGGTTGCTCCAATATTTGATCACTGTTAGAGTAAAAAAAGGGGTTTTTTGTGTATTGAAGTAGAATTTCTTGTTTCAATTTTTTAGTTCTTGTCTTATAGTTGGATATCACTAAGAAGAGTCCAGCTCCTTCTTTTTTATTCCTCACCCATCAGATATTTATAAACATGAGCAAGATCCCTCCTGAGCCTTCTGGTCTCCAGGCTAAACAGATCCAGCTGTCTCAGCCTCTCCTCATACTATAGGTGCTCCAGTCTCTTGATAATAATCATCAAAGATTGTCATCTTTGTGGCCATTCTTTGGACTCTCTCCAGTATGTCCATGTCTGCTTTGTACTAGCAAGATCAGGAGTGGGCACAGTACTCCATATGCGTTTCACAAGTCCTGAACATAGAAGAAGGATCACCTCTCTCAGCCTGCTGGCAATACTCCTCCTCATGCAGCCCAGGAGGCTGTTGGCCTCCTTTGCCACAATGTGGGACAGTCAATGGTTTCTACCAGGATCCCCAGATCTTTTCCAGCTTGTCAGCCCTCAGCAGGTACTGGTGCCTGGGGTTATACTTGGGCTTTTTCTTTTGTTGAAATTCATGAGGATCCTCTCTGCCTGTTCAGGTCTCTCTGAATGGCAGCACAACTGTCTGAGCTAACCAACACTCCTAGTTTTGTATCTTCTGCAAACCTGCTGGGCGTGCAGTATATCCCGTCATTCATATCATTAATGAAGTGAAAAAGTGTTGGTCCCAGTCTTGACCCCTGGGGCAGACCATTAGTGACTGCCCTCCAGCTGAACTTTGTGCCACTAATGATAACCCTTTGATAATGGCAGTTCAGCCAGCTTTCAATTCATTCCACTGTCCAGTTTACTGGTGAGTAATTAATCAGTTTGTCAAGGAAATGTTATGACATTGTGGAAAGACTTGCTGATGTCAAGTTATACAACATCTACCACTCTCCCCTCATCCACTCCACTAGCCATTTCATCATTGAAGGTGATTATCAGGTTGATTAGGCATGATTTTCCCTTCATAAATCCATGCTGACAACTCCCAAGGGCCACCTTCTCCTTCATATACTTGGAAAAGGTTTCCAGGATTATTCGCTCCACCATCTTCCTGGGGATTGAGGGGAGGCTCAGCAGCTCACTAGGGATCACCAGATCCTCTTTCTTGCCCTTCTTGAAGATGATAGATCTTGCATTCTGTTACTTTATGTACGCCATATACCTGTATGCGTATTATGTCGGCCCAACTTCTGAAAGGCTGAAAGGAGGAATTCTCTCAGCTGAGAAATGTCACAGGGTCAGAAACAGATTCAGAAGTGAATGCTGACATGTAGCATCACAAAAAAGTGATTCACAGACACAAACACAGCTTTTGTTAAAACACAGCATTTATTGACATCTTTGCACAGAGTAAAGGAGTGGGCTCCCAGAAGGAACGGATTGGATTCTCTTGAAGAGGGAGGGCGGTTGCTGTCCAGGTAGTAGGAGGATTCTCTGCCCTTCCTTGCAATGGCCTCTTCAGCTGCATCAGCTCTGACTCCCCACAGTGCACTTTTGCTGTGGAGGAAAGGTGCAGCAGCAATTCCCACTACCGACTGAGCAGTGTCTTCTCCATGCCCTGCGTGCACCAGCTCCCAGCTTGCTGGGGAGTGTCTAGGATGAGTAGATTCTCCACCCAGACCCCAGTGAACATGCAGAGGCACATCAGCAGCACCTCTTGCTTGGTCCCTGCCCAGCTGGAGCTGCCAGCAAGAATGTGTGGGCCCATGGGAAATGCCACTCTGGCCAGAGCCAGTGCAAGGGGAAAGCAAGGAGAAAGTCATCTTTGTTGCCATGGTAGTCATCACCGGCTGCTGCGCTGGAGAGACCATTGGGAGGGGAACGCTGCTGCTCTTGGCAGAGGCCTGGTGCGCAGGGTTTTCCCTTTCCTTTCCCTGTCCCACATACTCCCCTCTTTTTCCCTCCTGTACGGGGTGATTGTCTGCCATCAGCTGTGAGCCCCACAAACACAACTCTGTGCACGAAGACCACTTTCAGTGTCTGTAGAAGAGCAGTCTTGTGAGCTGATCTTGCAGCTCATTGAACTGATGCAGTGCCTCCGCATGGGTGTGCGGATCCTGTGCCAGATGCTGGAAGAGGTTTAGTGGCTTAGCTGCTTGGAAAGCTGGGGGCAAGATTATCTCCTCAGGCATGTTCTCATTGCCAAAGAAGTGGTTGAGGCATTTCTCCTGCAGGCAGCCACGCAGGTACTCCATGTATCCTGCAGCCGCATCAGGAATTCCCTCCTGCTCCAGCTTGACAGGGGTATGGTATTCGGGAGGTGTGTCACAACTGTCTTCAAGGTATAGTGGGAAAAGCCTGTGCCCACCAGGATGCAGGTGCAGATCTGCAGGCATTTGAGGTGCAAGGCATCACGCGGGGCGTGCCTGGCCAAATGCCTAAAGAACTTCACCTCTGCCACAGCATAGGTCTCTGGCCATGTCGTGCTTGGGGTGAAGACGACCTCTGTAGTCTGACTGCTCAGGAAAATGTCTGAGTCGCCTTGCTGCACCCCAAAGATCATCTCAACAAAGAGAGTTCTCCTGGAGGCATTTGTCAGCTGCAGCTTGCAGGAGCAGCTGGAGGGCAGCACCTTCATATTGTAGGGACATGATTAAAACAACAACACCCAGGCTGACCTCACCAACTTCTGCAACCAGTGGGCAGTTTTCTGCACATCTAGGTAGGAGCCGGTGCAGAGGATGCCTAGGAGATTGGGACCCTGATTTCTCGTCAGCTCCTCCTCGGGGTGGTGGAGGAAGCACAGTGTGTTCTCCACCAGCTGCTCCCTTGTGCAAGTGCACTCCAGCTCAACATGGGCACGGGAGCCCTTTGCCGGCATCTCCTCTATGGTGTCCAGCTCCAGATGGAAGGCATGCCCATGGTGGAACTTCAGGGGCACAAGCAGCCGGTAGACAGCATGATCCTCATCGGGATTCCAACCTTGAAAGGCACTGCCCATCGCAATGGCTGGCTGCAGCACTGGGTACAAACACTATAAAGAGACCTCTTGAAAGACACAGAATAAGTTGCCCACCAGCTCTTCCACCACCTGGCGCTCAAAGACCCAGTTCTGCACTGACCACTGGAGACGCTTTGAAAAAATGCTGACAATATGCTTTCCATCAACAGAATATTCTCCTTCGATTTCTCCCTCCTCCTGCTCCCCTTACTCATCCTGTTCTGTGACACTGCTGAAGCTCTGCTCTTCACTGTTGCTGTCTGGCAACAGTTCCTTTTCCTGAGCCACCAGGAAAGACTGTGGACTCCCTGGAGGGTAGAGAGCCCTTACAGGAGAGATCTGGAGAGGGTAGAGAGCTGGGCAATCGGCAACCGTAGGAAATTTAACAAGAGCAAGTGCGGGATTCTCCCCACTGGGATGGGGTAATCCTGCTTATACATACACACTGGGGGACGAGAGGCTGGAGAGCAGCCCCACGGAAAGAGATCTGGGGGTCTGGGTTGATGGCAAGTTGAATGTGAGCCAAGAGTGTGCCCCGGCAGCCCAAAGGGCCAGCCGTGTCCTGGGGTGCATCCAGCACAGCATAGCTAGCTGGTCGAGGGAGGTGGTTGTATCTGCACATGACTTCTAGCATAAATGAACATCAGCAATGGATTGTGTAACACTGGTCATGTCCAGAGGTGTTTGATATATGGAAAAAGATGATAAGTTTATATATGACCCTGAAGAAACAAAGGGTCCTCTGAATGGCATTATGAACACCAGCCTAGAACCCACTGGTGTGTCAGTACAATGCTCCTTATCTGAGTACTGAGTTGGAGTTGACCTCCCATTTGTAGTTCCAACTGCATAACTATGAATGAATATGTGAGTAAACCACGTAATTGAATTAGTGAATATGCTGTACATTTTTCTGTTACTGGTAATAGTGGTTTGATACTATTAATAATCACATTGTCGTAAAAATTGAAATTGTTTAGAAATATTGAGTGAGTGGGGAGAAGACACATCAAAAGCAATCTTTTTTTAGGTAAAAGTGGATTAGCAACTCAAATTTCAAACAAAGAAATCTCTGTGATTCTGGTTGGTGTAAAACACTTCAGGGTGTACAGCTCTGCAGAGTGCATGAGACAAGAGCTGCAACAGTTCAAAAAATAGCACATCAGGGTTTTTTGGTTGGTTTGGTTTGGTTTTTTTAAACACTGAGGAAGACTGAAAGTATCTAAATACAATCATGAGGAATGAACTATAGTCTCAGAATCTATGATGGCAAGATCGCAATAACTAAACACACCTAAAGTGATTATTCTAGTGGTACTTGCCCATAAACTAACTGTAAAAAATTAAAAAAAAAAAACCAAAACAAAACCAACACAAACCAAACAAAACCCAAAACAAAACAGCTGATGCAGCCAGATGTGAGTGAATTAATGAATGACTGAAATTCTAGTCTAACACAGTTCACACAGAAAACTCTTTAGAGAAAGTTCTAGAAGATTGTGAAGAATATAAAACTGCCAAAAAAAGTTTAGAAAATCTCATAACCAACTCAGCTAAGTAGCTTGTGCTAAAAGATTTTCAGTCACACTTACAAAGTGGCTAAGCAACCAAAGTTCTGAAAAAACTGTAATGAAATAAAAGAAGCAATGAGAAATCTAAAAAAAATTAGGAATCAAACCTCAGAGAATTTTAAATGTGAGGAGTACATTCTCATATGAAATATATAAGTTAGAGAATCACATGACATGTCCTAGGCAAAGCATTAAATGGTAATCGGCAGAAGTGGCTTCTTTAAGTAGCTTAGTTTTCTAAGTTAGTGCATTTCTGCAATGGACTTGCTAGTGAAGAGCAGTATCTTACATTCTAAATGTGTGTACTAGGATGCAGCTTACAAACTCTTGACTGAGGTCTACTGGCTTCAAATCCGCTGTTTTACAATTCTTGACAAAAGGAAAAAGTGTTTCTTCTTTAACTGATACAGATTGCAGAAGACAGTCAAACATGCAATCACACTTTTGAACTCTCCGGGGACAGTTGCTAAATCTTTAATGATTTAGACTGTTGGAGAGATAAAACCTAAAGCTACAATTGTAGTTAATTGAAACTCTACATGTTCTATATGGAAAATGCACGTAGAAAGAAAATTAAGCTGAAAAAAACAGAATTTTCCTTGCACATCTGAACCTGGAAATCTAAGCAATGTTTAAGAGTCTAATATAAATAAAAACTGCCTTCATACCAAACTCACTAGTGAACCTCAAGTGTTCTTGTGATTGGTAGGGAATCCTGGGACCACCAGGTACTTAAGACTCTGTGATCTACTGCTGACAAAAGGATGTGGTGCAGCACACTGTCCTGAAGTAATGTTCCTTTGATTGACAACAGAGAATTAGGGGTTGATTTGCATTGCTGTGTCAAAGGCCAAAGAGATTTTCTGAATATCCATTATAAAACCATCAGTGATAATCAAAATCAATAATTGTATTACATGTCTAACTCTGTGGTGTGGCACATAGTTCATCGAGGTTGAAACACACATACAAAAGTTCATCTAACCTTTCAGAAATCTGTTTGAACCAACACTAAGGATGGGACATGACACAGCTGAATAGCCAAAACTTGTTCATATAATTACTTTATGTACTTATAGCAGCCTTCCAGTATCTTAAAGGGGGCCTACAGGAAAGATATGGAAGGACTCTTTATCAGGGAGCGTAGTGGTAGGATGAGGGGTAACGGTTTTAAACTGAAAGAGGGTAGATTTAGATTAGATATTTGGAAGAAATTCTTTACTGTGAGAGTGGTGAGACACCGGAACAGATTGCCCAGGGAAGTTGTGGATGCCTCATTCCTTGAAGCGGTCAAGGCCAGGTTGGATGAGGTGTTGAGCAACCTGGTCTAGCGGGAGGTGTCCCTGCCCATGGCAGGAGGTTTGGAACTAGATGATCTTCAAGGTCCCTTCTGACTCTAACCATTCTATGATTCTATTTAAAAAAGAAGGAAAAAAAAGAGGTAATAGATAATACAGTAACAATCACTCTCCAACCCTCAGAATTAGTTAAAATCTATTAGTGAAGACATTCTGATAACTGTGCTGGTATAGATCTATGCATGTAGTGAAAAAGTTAATAGATACATACTTGTCAATATCTCATGCTAAAATATTGCTCTAAGTATCATCCAAACTGCAGAGATATATTTAAAATCCAATCTACATGTGACAGGACAAACTGCTGCTTTTTAGAATATCTCCCATTTGCAATGTCTAAATAAAAAAAAGAACATAATTTAATGAATATTGATCTAAACATGAAATGAGACTTCTCTGAAATAAGCCACTTGCTGTGTTTCTAGAAGGATTCTGTAATACTGCATGTGATGATCAAAAGAAGTTGCTAGATCCAAAACAGAAAAAAAGAGAGTACCTTCAAATAAGAAAAGGCATAAAGATCACTATTTTACTTATAAGAGCAGTTTCTGCCGTCAGAAGAAAGACAGCCTATGAACTCACCACAGAGATAGGGTTCAAATCATTCTTAAATTCAATGGTCACTGCTTTTCCTAACTGTATTTGAAATCACAAAATAATTACATTCTATTATAGACAATGGGGTGAAAATTAACATTTATATGCATTGGAATAAGTCAGAGCATTTATCAGGATTGAAAGAAGACTAATTATGTGAATTACAAATCAGGCAAAATTTTCTAGCACAACCAAGGGGGACAAGAAACAAGCCCTATAACGGTCTAGATAAGTTAATTTTAAAATTAATGGAAGTATTTGGTTTATTTTTTTCCTTTTTTAAACTAAGAAATCAATTGCTATAAATTAATGAGCACATGAAGAAAGTCAACATCTGAGGGATCAAACAAGATGTATTTACCTGCAGAGTGTGAAATGCTTTCAAAAGATACTCTAGCCTTCCTTCTCTGGATTACTTTTTCTGGGCACCTTTCACTTCATGCGAAGAGATTCCACAAAGTTTCTTTAGACACAGTTTGGAAGTATAAGGTAGATACCTATGATTAACATACATGATAGATACTTAGGACAAAGGAGTTGCTAAACTAACCATCAATATGTTCACCACCTTCAATAAAGTAGTTGAAGGGTCTTTGCAGGCTTCTAATTTGTCAATCACATCAGACAGGTCGGCCTCCATTATTCCTTTGAATGGGCTGATACTTAATACTGCTGAGCTGCTGTCTTCTGACTCATTGTTTTTTTCTTAGGATTTTATATATTTTCATGTCATTGTTTTTCCTCCTCTATCCCTGAACTGCTAACTATCCCTGTATCAGCAGTCTTAGCTCTCCCATCTTCCATAGCTCTATTCTATGTACTTTCACACATCCTTTTTCACAACTTGGCAATTTTCATGGAAGTTTGAGTCAAGGTTATGCAGCTGGACCATATCAAGATTATATCAAAATATCAAAAACGCTGAATCACATACAGCTGAATCCTTAGGAGAAGAGTTACAGGTGTTATTACATGACACAGATAGAGACAGGAGCCTGAACAGGTGAGGGGAATAGTATACCTTTTCTTGCTGAATTAAATAGTCTTCAAGATTCTGATGGCCCTGACTTCTGTATTGTCATGGACATGCTTGTACAGGTACTTTGTGGCCAAATGTGGAGCAAGCTGTGTGTTTCACATATGATTAAGGCTGGATTTAATTCATATTTGGTAGATAGCTGGCTATCTTTTACTGGAACTTGAGCCAGCCTTCCTGTCTATGAAAAATGGTGCATCTAAGGCCTGTTTAAGGCACATAGAACAGCTGTATTGGTACAGACCACAGCTTGTCTCCAATGACGTTTAAAAGTAGATGCCTAGAAAGAAGCATAACTGTAGAGATGTATGTAATGACACTTTGCTCTAATACTTTCAAATATAGTAGAATCATAGAATCATTTAGGTAGGAAAAGACCTCTAAGACCATCCAGTCCAACCATTAACCTAACACTGCCAAGTCCACCAGGTCTGGGATTTTCTGAGTCAGCGTAGTTCCTATCAGTTCCTATAAGTTTAGTGTGTGTTTGTGGCTCTGTCTTCTAATAATGTGTTCAATTTTTCTTGGAGTTTATATGATTTTTTAGCATCAAGGCATCCTGTAGTAAGGAGTTATGCAGTTTGACTGTATTTTAAGTAAATGAAAGTCATTCTATTAAGTGTTGTCACCTTTTTTGTCCTTTTTCTGAATCTTTTTGATTCTACAATATCTTTTCTGAGGTGAAGCAATTTGAACTACACCTTGTGTGTGAGATGATGATACAACAGATTTGCATTTGTGGTAGCAGGTAAGTGCTCCTGCTTGTGCACCTGAGAGGCCTTTTTGAGTCTTTAACTCTTGGTGTGGAAGAAGGAGCATCGAAATAAGATAATAGCTAGGCCTATGTAGAAAAGAATGATCATAATCAAACTCACCAGATAATCATGACTGACCTTGATCATCCAGAACTAATTCACAATGGCGTAAGGTAATCCTTTCCTGAATTCCATCTTGAACTCACAGAAAGATGCTGATCTCTGTTTATCCAGTACGAGGGATGCTCTGTCTTAAAACAAGAAAGGTATTCCTTTACAGCTGCTGTATTTGTCATTCTTAATCATAAGATAGGACCCAAATCTTGTTCAGCTCAAACTGCAGATCAACTGCAGATCAAATTATAATCTTCCTTTAGAAGTTTAAGTCAAAATTTAAAGGTCTCTTTTTCAAAATAATAAGACTATCTTTTTGTATAAAAATAGAAAAGTTTGTCTAGAGATCTCTTTTGTTATTCTAATGTCTTCTTTACTCTTTTCATGCTCCCAAGCTTCTGAATACACCAATTAGAAATATGAGAAAAATAATTTAAAACTAAAAATTAATTTAGTCATATCCCAGTAAGAAGAAGGTAGATGTTAATAAAAGAAATTTTAATGAAAGCAAATCCTCTACAGGAATTGAACCCATACCCTTTCATAACACCATTAGTTACCCTATTCACAAGGCTACATTAAGCTAGTAGCACAACAGAATCAGGTGTTGTATTAGCCAACAGAGGATGCTCTTTGATCCTTATGAATGTAATAAAAAATATATTAAGAGGAGCAAAGTAATTAAAATTTTACATGACTATGGAATGTAGATGAAGTGCATTCCCTAGGTCATTCCAAGGACTATGTGCATGTAATTTAATGACATTTAGAGGAAATACAGCGTATGTCTGGTCCTCAGTGAAAAAAACACTTGAAAAGAAAGAAGACTTGTATTTTCTGGCTTCAGCTCTTTAAATTCTGTTTAGATAATGACTCCTGGTAGATATTAGCAGAGATCTTCCCAAAATACTAATAGTATTCCAATATTTGGATTATTAATTGAAGCAATTTGTACACAGGATATTTAAAACTACGTACAGTTCCAACCCCTGAGAACATTATTTAACTGAGGAAAGAGTATCTAAATGACATAAAAAGTCTCTTCTATTAGTAATACTTCTTTTTTTCGCATATCCTACAGGGTTTATTCCCAATGTCAGAGTTCTTTTTACATTATCAAAAAAATTACCTTAATGCTCAATTCAAATTACTTTAAGTGAATGATTTCTACAATGCACAGCCTTTATTTCAGAGCATGAACTGCAATGTTAGCATGTACAGAGAAAGAAGTGACAGGTCCAGAGATGAGTACCTGCACTTATAAACATCTCATAAACACCCAGGTGTAAGACTGAGTGACAGCATCACAGTTTAATATTCACTCACCCAGTAGTTTCTATGATGTGAATAAAATGTATCATTTAAATTTAAGCATTTAACTAAGATACTTACATTATGACACTTGTCATTCTGGGCTTTGTGTATAATCTGTGAAGAAAAACAGGTACTTCCTAAGGCTGATGCAGAGTTTACTCTTGTCCTACGATTCTAGAGAATCTGTAGAAAGATTAGGCTTATACTTGATATGCTTCAGTTACATGCCCATAGTTAAGTGAGGTTAATCCCTCTTCCCACCCTCCCCTTCCCGAGTGTGTAAATAAGCTTTTTAGAATACATTTTGTAGGTTAAACTGAGATCCAAATTACTTATCCATAAATCCAAAGGCAATCAATTCATGTCAATAATGTCATCAAAGTCAATGATTCACTCCAGATGAACACCTACCTATTAAATTCAGGCTAACTGCACTTCAGATTTAACTAAGCAACCACATACTGAATGAAGAATTCACTGTACAACATTAAAAATAAGGTTTGAGTCTAGACTATCACAATCACATTTGAGCTGATATTTTAATCAAAGATCTGCTACCACGAGGTAAACCCTGTTAGTGTATGACTCATATACCAGAGTTAAAATAAAAGCCTTCTCATGCTTAACTTTGTCAGTTAAAAATAAACAGGAAAACTGTAATATTATAGGTGTAAGCAGTTATTGATGTATATATTGATTTGCTAATCTTTAAAAATAACATTTTTCAAAGAGGTTTGCTCTCATCAGCTTAAGGTTTTGTGGGATTTTTGGTTGCTTTTTCATCAACCTGTAAAAAAGAGTGCATCTTATTGCAAACTGTCTTTGGAGCCATAATAAATTGTAATAGCAAATACTTGTAAATTGTTTTTCTTCTGTTGTTTTCCTGGTTTGGGCTTTTGTCTAATTTGATAACTATTGTTCACTACAGCAGTTTTAAAACAAATTTTTCCCCTTGGGTCAGAGCTTTAAAAGACATCTTATAGCTGTTCAGAAATCCAGTTTACCAAGCATATGGCTATTAAGCATATCAGTCATGGAGACTGTAAAGGCAGGTAAGGAGAGTACTCCCTACATCTTCATGACAGAAAAGTACATGCATGTTTGGCTAATATTTCCCCTCCAGCCAAATTATAAATGATTATTACAGTGAGACCAACAAGAGCGGGAATAGAATGAGTAGAGATTTCTGTCTTGAATGTTGTTGAATGGTTTTCCAAAAAATACGACATTCATATTCTCACTTTCTGTATGTAAACCTCTTATAATAAGTAATGAGCTTTCATGGTCTGTACAAATCTATTGCTTGAATTGAATGTCTGGCTTGATATGAGTCTGACTAATTGCTAGGGTGCTGATTGTAGAGGAGGAAGAAAGGCTTTGTATCAGTAGGGATTTCTTATTTCAGGGCGATACCCTCTTTCATGGATGCTAGCACACAATGTTGTATTTCTTTGTCCTTTCTTGTCCTCAAAACCGCTTTGTAACAGCAACCCAGAAGCCCAGTTTTCAGTTAATAATAGATAAAGAAAGGAGTTTAAAGGCCATGCTTTTCCATGTGGAATGTACAATAAAATCATACCTCAACATGCAGCATCCAACACAGGTGAGTGGCTCAACAGGGTTGGCGTGAGTAAAAGACAGGACTGCACTATTCAGAACATTTCAAATCTCCATGTTAAGGTGCACTTCATTCTTCCTAGTAAGTATTCGTAAACGTATTTTTCCTTACAAAAGAGCATCATAAGCTCGGGGAAATCAGATGAAGAACCAGAAACTGTTAACACTCAGAAAAGTGTGATGTTGCAGGAATAACAGCAGGCAGACTCAGGGCCTAGACAACAGGATGAAAACAAAATCTTGGGACACATAACCCCCAAAATCCTGAGAATCTAGAATAAAGACAAAGACATCATGTCAACAAAGATCAGTCAGTAATCTTGACTTAAGAAATTTTATAATCAAAATCTTGGCAGAACTTAGACACTGTAATGCATCTTTATCCAAAAGTGTTAACTACCATCAGTCCTTTATCAGTAAAATTGCAATTAGTGTAGTATCCTATTGGTTCTTGAATTACCCTTTTTTTCCACAAGTTTTTTGCATTGATTTTGGAAAGCCTGGGATTAGAGTCCCTGTTATCCTTTGTAATATCTACATATGAATCCTCTATGTGAATATGAAAGATTCATGTTGATAATTTTTTACCAAAGTCACAGAATGCCTCTGACTGTAAGCAATCACATTCCTGCAAATCTCATAGCTGATGAGGAAACTGCATTTCCATTCACCTCTAGGTACATTGTCCTATTCTATTTGAGCTAAAGAAATGTGTAAATTTGTCTTAGAACAGAAGTATGTTCTCATTTTACCTGTTTCTTTTGTGAAAGGAGTCTTTGTGTCACAAGTAACACAGGAGACTCTCTCATGGATGGAATTCAACTGACTGCTTTAGATGCCTGAGGGTTAATCATGGGAGTGACTGAGACTCCCTTTACAATCAAAGAAATAAGCACCTCTTGGGGGTGATCGTCTTGGCGTATCTTAGACAACTCATGAGAAGACATGAATTGTCCCTTAAAAATATGCAGGGTTAGAAGAGTACTTAAGCTGTAGGTTTCCTTTAGACCCAGTCTTTCCTGTGTCTTCCCATATCTTATGGTCTTTTATTCATGGCAGCAGCCTTTCCATTACCCGTTTAATGTGTAACTCTTTGGGAAACAGCCAGGCAGTAATCAGTCCAAGAGACAATGATTAATAATCCACCCTTGTTCATTAGAGTAGTCAGATGAATCTGGGCCAATAATCAGTGCAGCGGAGGACATGCAATTTTATTATCAGAGAAGGGAAGAAAAAGAGCTGCGAATAGTAGTGAGACATGAAAATTATCAAGTTAGGAATTTGTTTACTTTTGTTGTAAATGTTTTCTTAAGTTACTCTGGAAATAAACGTGATATTTTACATTAAAATACTGGGGTTTAAATGGATGAAACACATGACTGCAACTTGTCCAAACTAAGGAAATTTCTTTAATATTTTATAATATAATTTTTGTTTTAAACTGTTCATAAATTTACAATACAATAAAATGATAAAGCAAGCCTACCCCCAAAACATGGTGAAGTAAAGTGGCTTCATCTGATGTTTTTCAAATGCTTCAATAGCTTTCTGAGAGAGTCTCTATGTAATACATTCCTAAACACTCCTGCAATTTGGCTTGCTTCATTGTGCTTGAAATATCAATATTTAGAAAAAGAGAAACATGAAAAGCAACAATTTATTAGCATGGACATACTTCTGTTACAACACAGATGCATATATTGATGAAGGACACTTCATCCTTCCATTAGCTTACACAATATGCACATTGCATTGATGCGCAGGTATTTGTGACCACACAGCTCTATAGCTTCCCTTTCACACCTAGCAGAGAGCAGACATGCACTATTAACAGTATTAACAATTGCATCCATTCCCTGGAGTGACAACTATTGGACATTCATTTTACTTCTACTCCATTGTCTCCAGGCCCATGCCCAATGTATCCATAACACCATACAGGAACAATAGTGTAGTAGTAGCTTGGTCACTTAAGGAGAACCCTGGGAACTACTGACCTGTCAGCTCACCTGTATGCCTGGGAAGATCATGGAACAGATCCTCCTAGAAGCTATGCTAAGGCACATGGAGGACAGGGAGGTGATTTGAGACAGCCAGCATGGCTTCACCAAGGGCAAGTCCTGCCTGACCAACCTAGTGGATTTCTGTGATAGAGTCACTACCTCAGTGGACAAGGGAAGAGATAGAGATGTCATCTATCTGGACTTCCATAAGGCCTTTGACACAGTCCCCCACAATATCCTGCTCTCTAAATTGGAGAGATATGTATTTGATGGGTGGATTGTTCGGTGGATGAGGAATTGGTTGGATGGTCATATCCAGAGGGTAGTGGTCAATGGCTGAATGTCCAGATGGAGATCGGTGACAAGAGGTGTCCCTCAGAGGTCTGTATTGGGACCAGTACTGTTTAATATCTTCATCAATGACATAGACAGTGGGATTGAGTGCACCCTCAGCAGGTTTGCAGACAACAATAAGCTGAGTGGTGCAGCTGATTCACTAGAAGGAAGGGATGCCATCCAGAGGGACCTTGACAGGCCTGAGGAGTGGTCCCCTGTGAAAACCTCATGAAGTTCAACAAGGCCAAATGCAGGGCCCTGCACCTAGGTCACGGAAGTCTTCAGTATCAATACAGACTAGGGGATGAAGGGATTGAGAGCAGCCCTGAGGAGACAGACTTGGGGGTACTGGTGGATGAAAAGCTGGACATGAGCTGGCAACGTGCACTTGCAGTCCAGAAAGCCAACCGTATCCTGGGCTGCATCAAAAGAAGCGTGGCCAGCAGGTCGAGGGAGGTGATTTTTCCCTCTCTACTCTGCTCTCGTGGAACCCCACCTGGAGTACTGTGTCCAGCTCTGGAGTCCTCAGCACAGGAAAGACTTGGACCTGTTGGAGTGGGTCCAGAGGAGGGCCACAAAAATGATCAGAGGGATGGAACACCTCTCCTATGAGGGCAGGCTGAGAGAGTTGGGGTTGTTCAGCCTGGAGAAGAGAAGGCTCCAGGGAGACCTTATTGCAGCCTGTCAGTACTTAAAAGAGGCCTACAGGAAAGATGGGGACAAACTTTTTAGCAGGGCCTGTTGCGATAGGACCAGGGGTAATGGCTTTAAACTAAAAGAGGGTAGATTTAGACTAGATCTAAAGAACAAATTGTTTACCATGAGGGTGGTGAACACACTGGCCCAGGTTTCCCAGAGAGGTGGTAGGTGCCCCATCCCTGGAAACATTGAAGGTGAGGTTGGAGGGGACTCTGAGCAACGTGATCTTGTTGAAGATGTCCCTGGCCATTGCAGGGAGGTTGGACTAGATGACCTTTGAAGGTCCCTTCCAATCCAAACTATTCTATGATTCTATGACTCCATCTCATCTCATCTACAATTGATGTTGCGTTCAACTGAATGAAGTGAATAAAATACAGCAAACATAGTATGCAATTCGAAGTCAAAACTTTATGCAAAAAAGTGAAAAATATTCTGTTTTATTCTACCACAGATTAATTTTTGTTTGTATCTCACCACCTACAAGATAAGAAAAACTTCTCTGGAAGTACTTCTTTTTTAGCATGCTTAGATTTTCTCAGCAGTGTACTTTTATGAGAAGTAATTTCTAAATATACTGAAACCAATGTGCAGCTTATGGGCAACTGATTCTTTATTCAAAAGTGTTAACAGGTCTGTCACTGTGCTGATGGCTTTCTTGTTTTGGGTTTTGTTTTTTTTTTTTTAATAGAAAAAATAGATCTGCTTTACCTGAAAATCAAATTTTTTTTTCTTGTCAGGAAACAAGGATTCACTGATGCTGCAGTTTTTATTTTTAGGTAGAGGTTTTGGGAAGAGGGCATGGAGGAAAAGGAAATGAGACAACAGTGTGGGTTTTTTTTCTTATTTGATAGTTGTTTATCATGTTGCAGATGCATGCAGTTTTAAAATATTTAAATTCTTAGGTTATTTATCTTGAAGACTAATTTTGGAACCATACCAATTTAGAAATTCTAATGAAAGAATAAGATTTTTCTTCAGCATATATCTTTTCTCTTTCATTGTGATCTAAGAGAATAATCACGTCTTTATGGCATGACATGTAAATGTCTTTATTCCACTATGGTTAGATGACATAGTTTAGATAAATAAAGAAAATTAAATAAATGGAGCCATGTACAATGTATTATGAGTAAGAATCAAACTTATCTGACAATAGCAATTGTTATACATTTAATTTGCTACGTTTGGAATGTATTGCACTGACATTTAAATTTTGTTTGGGATATCATAATTGTGTTCACCAACTACTTGACAACACTTTCATATTTTTTAAATCATCAATGATTTTTACTCAACAAATGTCTAGAAGTTCTAGCAGTGGACAAACGAAAGAGCAAGTAAGAGTATTTTGCAACTTGCATATTACTCTGGGGTATGAAATCTGCTGTCTGCCATATGGGAAACAAAGGGAACTTCCGCTGCTTCTCTTGTGGCTCATTCCCTACTGCTTCCATTTTAGTTCCCCGCTTTTGGGGAATCAAATATCCTGTTGCTATTTTTTCTTCTTAATATTCCACAACAGCATACTTGCTGTCCCACGTAAACTTAATAGCTCAGACTTCAGGGGATTCATCTTTCTGTGCAGTGTGTAGGGGTATTATCTCTCATTGACAAAGCATGGCCTTCTTGCACACTATTGCTACCATATAAATGTAAAGAGTACACTTTAGATCTTGTTATATTTTAAGGGTCTGATTTACAGACAAACAACTAAATAACCGCAATGGTGAATCTATCTAATGCAAAAATGTTTGAAATCACAGTATGTGGTTTGTTATAGAGTAAGCTTTACCAAAAAGGGCTTTCTAAAAGTCAGTTTTTGTCGAAATAAGTAAAGAAATCCTTTGAGAACCACAAATACTGTTGTATTTTTAAAACATATGCAGGAATGTACTTATAAATGATTTTTGAATTATGACCACTGTCAAACTGCTTGCAACTCCCTTGAGAATTGTTTTTTGGACAGCTGACGCTCTCTTTAACTAGATCAGAGATATAATTGAAATTTCTTTCTGTACAGAAGACTCACTGTTACTGCCAAGGTTCTTTTGTTTGTTTGTTTTGTATTGGGGTTTTGTTTCTGGTGTCAGTGGTGTTGAGTTTTTCTAATGTAAAGAGCAGTTTAAAGATTTTTTTTTTTTTTTTTAAGAGTAAAGAACATGTTCGATTTGGATAAAACTAACTAATCATCATTCGGAGACAGTCTTTGGTCTCCCAGGCCGGTTTCATCAGAGACAGTCTGTGTTTCATCCTACACCATCAGAAGTGATGACATAAGCCTCCAGCAGGAGGATGTTTCTGTCCCCCTTTATCAGGACTGAGATTGGGTGTTGCAGCAGGGTCAGACTTGCCCTCCGTTCAACACACATTGCACATTTTCTGTGTGCCGTAGGGAACCTGAAGTGGCTTCCTTGGGAGCCATACGCAAACCAAGCCCTGGGAGTCCCACAGCATTGCCCGTGGGCAACCCCAGCGAAGTGGGTATGACACTGCCCAAGTGGGGAGCCCTTTGCACAGGCAGAAAGTGCCACAACTGCAGAGCTGGGCTCCGGCTGCTCTGGTTCCAGTATGAGCATGAGACTCATTCACCATACTGTCTTGCAACCTGCAAGCTCAGGTTCCCACCACCTTAACAAGGGAGACTTAACATGTGCAGCAAGTTTAAAGAAAGCTTTTGAGATGTCTCCAACTCAAGGCATGCACTTGTGCAGTCCATGCCACGTTTATGAGAAGCAGTGGCCTGATGACAGCTGTGTGGCAGAAGAGGTGCACTCAGACCTGGATTGTGACACCTCCAGTGGAAATCCAAGGATGGTATATGGTATGTTCCAAGGACGGTATATTCCACCCCTTATTCCGCACCATTTGCATCTTGCTCAGATTACTATTACTTTTTATCCATCAAATCTATACACACACACATATATATATAGATAGATAGATATATGCAGGTCACTCATCTATGATTTATCTTTACACACAAAAATTCGTTAGGTCCATTTAGTTCATGCCTCCAGGATCTCATCTCAGGGCAGGAAAGACGGTATGAAATTCATTGTGGTTTGTGCCCATGGGTAGCATGCCCATCTAGAAGAGTTTTGCTGGAGGCCACTTGGTGAAGCTAGCTCAGGCTTCATCACCACTTTGTTATTCTGAAAAACACTTATTGAACACTGTTAGTATTACATAGCAATTAACATCCGCCCAAAATTGAGTGTTCTCACCAAGGGTTAAATTCCCTTGAGGTACACATTGAACTTCTCTATTCTTCAGCATCACTCACCAAGTACATCCAGGTCCTTGAGCAAAAACAGTCCCATGAATGGGTTTGCCTTTGCTTGAAGCAGGAAAAACCCAAATGGTTTTCCCTAGAAATTCCTTTTGTGCACCACAGGGACTTTGTCCCCTTCTACAGTATGTAAAAGGTCTGACTGAGCAGGACCAGCTTGATTGATGTTAACTCCCGGGGTTAACTAACCAAGTAGCTTCCACTAAATGCTTGTCCCAATTTTTAAAAGTCCCACCCCCCCATTGCTTTCAGGGTGGTTTTTAACAGTCGCTCAATTTTCCCAGAAGCTGGTACATGATAGGGGATATGATATATCCACTCAATGCCATGTTCTTTAGCCCAATTACTTATTAGATTGTTTTTAAAATTAGTCCTATTGTCCGACTCAATTCTTTCTGGAGTACCATGTCGCCACAAGACTTGCTTTTCAAGGCCCAGGATGGTGTTCTGGGCAGTGGCGTGGCATACGGCATAGGTTTCCAACCATCCGGTGCTTGCTTCCACCATTGTAAGCACATAGCGCTTACCCTGGTGGGTTTGAGGGATTGTGATGTAGTCAATTTGCCAAGCCTCCCCATACTTATATTTTAACCATCGTCCCCTATACCACAAGGTTTTAACCATTTAGCTTGCTTGATTTTGGTGCATGTTTCACAGTTGTGGATAACCTGTGCAATAGTGTCCATGGTTAAATCCACCCCTCGGTCATGGGCCCATTTACGTGTAGCATTCCTTCCTTGATGACCTGAAGAGTCGTGGGGCCACTGAGCTAAGAATAGTTCACCTTTATGTTCCCAGTCCAAGTCTGTCTTGGAAAATTTTAGCAGCCTGATCCACTTGCTGATTGTTTCCATGTTCCTCAGTGGCCCCACTCATGGGTACGTGGGGCATCTACATGACATACCTTTACGACTAGTTTCCCTAGCTGGTCAGCAATACCTTGCCACAATTCAGCAGCCCAGATGGGTTGACCTCTGCACTGCCAGTTGCTCTGCTTCCACTGCTTTAACCATCCCCACAGAGCATTTGCCACCATCCGTGAGTCACTATAGAGACAGAGTATTGGCCACTTCTCTCGTTCAGCAACATCTAAAGCCAGCGGGATGGCTTTTACCTCTGCAAATTGACTCGATTCACCTTGTCCTTCAGCAGCTTCTGTGACGTGTTGTGTAGGACTACACACGGCAGCTTTCCAGCTTCGATGCTTTCCTACAATATGACAAGCCCCATCAGGAAACAGAGCATACTGTTTCTCATTATCTGAGAGTTCATTATATGGTGGGGCTTCCTCAGCATGTGTTACCACCTCCTCTGGTGGCATTCCAAAATCTTTGCTTTCGGGCCAGTTTGTGATCACTTCTACGATTCCTGGACTATTTGGGTTTCCTGTTTGAGCTCGCTGTGTAATTGAGGCAACACACTTGCTCCAGGTAGCATCGGTGGCATGATGAGTAGAAGGAATTTTACCCTTGAACATCCAGCCCAGTAGTGGTAATCGGGGCTCCAGGAGGAGCTGTGGTTCAGTACAAATTACTTCTGAAGCAGCTTTCCTTCATATGCTGCCAAGATTTCTTTCTCAGTTGGAGTACTGTTGGCCTCAGAGTCCTTGTATCCTCGACTCCAGAATCCTAGGGGTCGACCACGAGTGTCCCCTGGTGCTTTCTGCCAGAGGCTCCAGTTAGGGCCATTGTCTCCAGCTGCAGTGTAGAGCACATTTCGAATGTCCTGTCCTGTTCAGACTGGTCCAAGTGCTACTGCATGCACAATCTCTTGTTTAATTTGCTCAAAGGCTTGTCGTTGCTCAGGGCCCCACATAAACTCTTTTTTTTTTTTGAGCCACTTCATAGAGAGGTTTCACCATCTGACTAGAACCTGGAATATGCATTCTCCAGAAAACCACAACACCTAAAAAGGCTTGTGTTTCCTTTTTGTTAGTGGGTGGGGACATAGATGTTATTTTGTTAATCATGTCCATTTGGATCTGGCAACGCCCATTTTGCCACTTAATTCCCAAGAACTGGATCGCTCATGCAGGTCCCTTGACCTTACCTCTTTTTACAGCACACCCTGCTTTCACAAGAACCTTGATTATTTTCTTACCGTTCTTGAAAACTTCTTCTGCTCTGTTACCCCACACAATGGTGTCATCAATGTATTGCAGGTGTCCTGGAGCTCCACCCTTCTCCAGTGCAGTCTGCATCAGTCTGTGGCAAATAGTAGGGCTGTGTTTCCACCCCTAGGGCAGTCGATTCCAGGTGTACTGGACACCCCTTCAGGTGAAAGCAAACTGTGGCCTGCATCTGCTGCTAAAGGAATAGAGAAAAATGCATTAGCAATGTCAACAAATACAGGCTGGGTGGAGAGTGGATTGAGAGCAGCCCTGAGGAGAGGGTTGGGGGTGTTGGTGGATGAGAAGCTCAACATGAGCTGGCAATGTGCGCTCGCAGCCCAGAAGGCCAACCGCATCCTGGGCTGCATGAAAAAAAGCATGGCCAGCAGGCCAAGGGAGGTGATTCTGCCCCTCTACTCTGCACTGGTGAGACCCCACCTGGAATACTGTGTCCAGCTCTGGAGCCCCCAACATAAGAAGGACATGGACCTGTTGGAGCGGGTCCAGAGGAGGGCCATGAACATGATCAGAGGGTTAGAGCACCTCTGCTATGAGGACAGGCTGAGAGACTTCGGGTTGTTCAGCCTGGAGAAGAGAAGGCTCTGGGGAGACCTTATAGCAGCCTTCCAGTATCTGAAAGGGGCCTACAAGAAATCTGGAGAGGGACTTTTTACAAGGGTATGTAGTGATAGGATGAGGGGTAATGGCTTCACACTGGAAGAAGGTAGATTTAGATTAGATATGAGGAAGAAATTTTTCACTGTGCAGGTAGTGAGGCGCTGGAACAGATTGCCCAGGGAAGCTGTGGAGGCCCCATCCCTGGAAGTGTTAAAGGCCAGGTTGGATGAGGCTTTGAGCAATCTGGTCTAGCAGGAGGTGTCCCTGCCCATAGCAAAGGGGTTGGAACTAGATGATCTTTAAGGTCCCTTCCAAGCTAAACCATTCTGTGATTCTACGATTCTATGAATTGTAGCATACCACTTGGCTGCCTTTGACTCCAGTTCATACTGAAGTTTTAGCACATCTGGCACAGCAGCACTCAGTGGTGGTGTGACTTCATTCAGGCCATGATAGTCTACTGTCAATGTCCACTCTGCATCAGACTTTAGCACTGGCCATATAGGGCTGTTAAAGGGTGAGTGAGTCTTGCTGATCACTCCTTGGCTCTCCAGCCAACGAATCACGTAATGGATGGGAATCAGGGAGTCTCGGCTGGTGCGATATTGTTGTCGATGCACCGTGGCAGTAGCAATTGGCACCTGCTGATCTTTAACCCTCAGCAGTCCTGCAACAGAAGGGTCATCTGAAAGACTGGGCAAGGTAGACAGCTGTGTAACATCCTCAGTCTCTACAGCTGCTATACCAAAAGCCCACCAATACACTTTTGGCTCTTTAAAATACCTTCTCTTGAGAAAGTCTATGCCAAGGATGCACAGAGCATCTCGGCCAGTCACAACAGGGTGTTTCTCCCATTTTTTCCCAGTTAGGCTCACTTCAGCCTCCAATACAGTCAGTTCTTGAGAACCCCCTGTCACTCCAGAAATAGTGACAGATTCTGCCCCTTTATGATTTGATGGCATTAGGGTACACTGCGCACCAGTGTCCACCAGGGCTTTATACTTTTGTGGCTCTAATGTGCCAGGCCATTGAATCCACACAGTCCAATAAACTTGGTTTTTGCTCTCCTCCTCCTGGCTGGAGGCAGGTCCCCTCTAACATTGAGCATAGTACCTACGATGAGCAGATGAGTTCCTACCTGGACAGAAGCATCGCCCACCATAGGTGGGAGCAGCCTTCCTCCTGGAAGTATTTATTCTTCTATCATGTGCTTTACCTAGCAACTCAAACAGCCATGCCTGTAGGGCTGAGGTAGGTTCTCCATCCCACTTCCTCATACCCTCTCCAGAATTGCAGAGGCAAAGACACAGGAACACTTGCAGCGGGTTCTGTTTCTCTTGAGTTGGTCTTGTAGGAGGGCGCTTTTTCCTAGCGGCTGCAACATGGGTTCATGCAGGGGAAGAATGGGATCTTTCCTCCACCCTGGACAGTTTCTCAAGCATCTTATCAAACAGTTTCTCATTTTGCTCAGCTATTTTCTCGGTCATTTTTTCATTTTTTTCAGCCATCCTCTCAGTTTTCTCTCAGCCAGTTTTCCCACGGCTGCCACAGTGAGGGGACGAGAGAGACTGTCTTTATATTGTCGTACTTTGTTAGCCACTTTCTTTAGAGTTGGTGTGTCGGCATCAGGTCCTCCCCAGATCATTGTTTACAATGTGTAGAAATACATTGATGGTGCACTCTGTACAAACTTCCTCAGCATAGATTGTTTGCATGACATTTCGTTAGGGTCTACAATCACTTGGGGGGGGCGGTGCTGGTGCCACTCCAGCGTGGGGCGGCGGCTGGTGTCAGTGCAGTGGAGGGGCAGCTGGTGCTGGTGTAGATAGCGGTGGCATGGCCCTTAGTGCTGGCTGCTGAGTCACTTTTGCCGGGACGGATGGTGGCGTGGCCTTTGCCGCGGGCTGCAGATGGTGCCGGTGAAGGCATGGGTTTGGCTGGGACGGGTGGCGGTGTAGCCTGTGCCACTACAGCATGGGGGGGGCAGCTGGTGCCAGTACAGATGGCAGGGTGGCTGGTGCCAGTACAGACGGTGCAGTTTGTACCGCTACACTGTGGGGGGGGAAGCTGGTGCTGGTACGAGCGGCGGGGACGTGGCTTCTGCTGCAGGCTGCGGAGTGACTTCTCTCAGGATGCGCTGCGGCGGGTTGGCTCCTGCCAGTACAGGCGGAGGGGTGGCTGGTGCCGATGCAGATGGTGACAGCAAGGATTTTACCACTATGGGTGGGGGGCAGCTTGTGCTGCTACAGTGGGCAAGGGCGTGGCTGGTGCCAGTACAGGCTGAGGATTGGCTCCTGGGGTTGGAGTGGCAATAGCGCATGTTACCCTTAGCTACTGCTGCACATATGTTTCATAAAAAAAACACCCCTGCAGCACATTCAGGAAAACCAACAACAAAATCATGATCTGAAGAAAGTAACAATCCTTATCCAAACAGCCCGAAAGGTTTCCATCCCCTAGCTCTGTTGGTGTCACTTTGGCATAAGCATCAAAGGGCAAAGTAGACTTTCCCCAGGTAAAACCCAAAGAGTAACTAGTAATAGAATCTATCATGTGATGCCCGAGGTATGCAGGTAGAACTGTTATCCAGGTAATCATATTATACACCTGAATTACAAACCACACCAAAACAGCACATTTAAATGTTTGCATAAAAACGCAAAGAGTAAATAAACCATGCATCACATTCGGTAAGTTAAGCAGCATTGCATCAATTAATTTGAAACAAAGCTCTCTAAAGGCACGATACAACATTTCATTTAAGAACAACATGATGTGAGCTGTCTGTTCTAATCTCTGGGCAAGCTGGAATTCAAACTATTCAAGCAATCTACCAGAGCCCTGGTCGAGCCCTGCTTGTGCCCCATGTTGGGCACAGCTTGTCCCGCTGTCGTGGTTTGGGCCATATTGGCCCAATCAGGTGGAACAACAGATGCTCTCCCCCACCTCTCTTTTCAAAGGGAGGAGGGATAGAGAGAAAAGAGGCTTACGAGTTTAGAAGGAACTAAACTACTTTAATGAAATATTAATAATAAGATAATAAAAAGAAAATAATGAAATATATACAAAACCACATCAAGCTCCCAGGATGACAATCACGTCACCATCAGGCACTGGGGAAGTCCCAGACTGGACTCAGTGATGGACGGGAACTGGATTCCAGATCTGGAGTCAGGATCGGGATTAAAGGCAGATGAACAGACAGAGTCCTCCTCAGACGCCGGCCATTGAAGAAAGAGGGCTGACCCTTTGATCCCTCAGCTTTTATACTGAGCATGAGGCAGATGGGATGGAATACCCTGTTGGTCAGTTTTGGGTCCCCTGTCCTGTCCGGTCCTCCCCACAGGGGTGACCCCTCTACACTTTCTGCTTCCGACCCTCCAACGGGGCAAGTAACAAAGTTGGCTGCCCTTGGTTGTTATAGCAATAAGGATAAGCAAGAGCCTCTCTACATCCCATTCCTTGGCATCAACTATAAACATGGGTCTTACCACTCTGAGAGCAAACAGTTTTCTGCACAACAGGCTGTTAATTTCAGCAGTTAGAAGAGGCCTAGCTAAAAAGTAAAGTTACTGAACAAAATTGGTCCTGTTTTACCTCAAACCAGGACACCCGCAGACAGGGTGCGGTCACTGAAATCCTGCCACAGTGTTTGAGATACTGCTTCGCAAACGCCTCTGAGGAGCGCACACGGCTCCCTCCACTGCCAGGAGAGATCAGGCTTCTAAGATAGCCCTGGGGGGTGTCTGAGTGGGGTTCTGTGCCCTGACACCCTTCGGCTGTGTGTGGGAGGAACTGGCCAGCAGGTCGACAGGTCTTGGGAGAGTTGGGCAGTGCTGGCTGTGCCCGTGGCCACTTCCAACAATGGGAAGTGTTAGGAAACTTTTGCAACAGGCCTGTGCTGACCCCCGAGAGAGGCTTGGATGCAAAGTATGCAATTACAAAAGTAATTCTTTATTCATGCTCATGTCCCACTGAAATTGGGGCACCCTGAATGTGGTTTTACATGAGGTTCTTAAACCTTTCTCTAGCGTTCAAGTAAAACGTGATTTGACCAATCATTACTTAGCACACACATACTACAATTTACAAAGCAGCTATAATTCTGTGGCGTCACCATCCATCTGCTTCTTTCTTGATGTAAAGGACCCTGGAGTTGGTCTTGCTTATCTACGATGCCAGACAATGGGAGGGTTTCACAGAGGTATTCGAGGGGTTAGGATGCAGATATGATGGTCTGGGATTGCGGAGTTCCAAGCACATGAGTAGCGGAAAGGATCCAGGAAAAGTCAAGCATGCAAAGTTGAGCCAAAGTTGCCTGCCCACCAGGAGCTCATACTCAGGATGTCACTGAGAGGCTGCCAAGCCTGCTGAACCCTGCAGTTTATGATCCAGTCCTACTATGTGATGTAGGGTCTGACGATACCGTGACAAGGCCACTTTGAACCATCAAGAGACCGTACGTTCCTCGGAGCAACGTTAGAAGGATCAGGAGCACAGGTGGTGTTCTCCTCTATCCTCCCAGTCAGAGGAAGGGGTTCAGGAAGGAGCAGACTAATTGAACAGGTGAATGCCAAGCTGTGTAGCTGGTACTGAAGGTTCTGGCTTCTGTGACCGTGGATCTACTGTAGAGAAGCCAGGTCTGCTGGGAGCTGATGGCATTCACCTGACCTCATAATGCAGGGAAAAAGAGGAGAGAATATGGGACACATAAAGGAAAGGAAAATCCCTGCGCAGCAGCCCTCTGCCAAGAGTGGCAGCATCCTCCTCTCAATGGTCTCCCCAGGGCAGCAGCCGGTGAAGACCATGGTGGCTACAAAGACTATTGTCACACTGCTTTCCCTTCACACTGTCACGACCATGGTGGCGATTTCACATGGGTTGAGAAACAAAGTCCCTGGCAGCTCTGGCTGGGAAGAGACCAAGCACTAGGCACCGCTGATGTGCCTCCATGCGTTCAGAGGGGTCTGGGTGGAGAATCTGCCTGTCCCATAAACTCCCCAGGGAGCTGGTGCCGCAGAAGTAAACATGCTGGACATGGAGAAGCCAGTGCTCTATCAGCAGTGGGAGCTGCCTAATGGGAAATCTCTGCCTGCAGCCTCAACATCACTCTTGGGAAACACCTCGTAGGTCCTCTCGCATTGGCACAGCAGGAACAGAGATCCTGCCCTGGACAGGACCTATCCCACCACCAGGATATACACATATACCCATGCATTGGTGTCATGAAAGAACCAAGAGCAAACTCGTGGCCACAATCTCACAGGTGACAACAAGGGAGCCAATTCCACCTCAAGAGATGGGACCTCAAGGAGCAAAGCATCCACAGATGACGTCACCCCATTTTATGTTTGGTAAAGTTTTGGGGGGCTTCTGTCTGCTTCCTAAAGAAAGCCCCTGGAAGCTCCGCCATACTCGGTGGGTCTGTGCTTTCTGGGGTTTGGGGTCTGGCTGCACCATGCAAGCGCCTGTGAAGAAAATTAACTGTAGCCCAGCCTTAACCAGCACACCAGGGCAGCTGTGAGTCGCTGAGCCGGGCTGGGGCCGAAGGGCGGGGCTGGCCACCGGGCGTGCCTGTGATGCGCTCTGGGGCCTGTGACAGCACAGTGGACGTGTGACAGCGGGGGCGGCTATAAGGGGTGCCAGCAGGCAGTGCTGCTGCAGTACGGCGTGGGCCAGTGGTGAGTGCGCAGGCGGGGGGAGGCTGGGCTGGACGAGGGCCGGGGCAGAAACGCGGGCCCCCGGGGGGGTGGGTCCTCACCCTGCACCCAGGGCCCAGACGCTCGCGGCCGCGCCTTGGGCCGGGCACGGTGCCGCTGCCGCCGGGGCTGGGCGCAGGCCTTGCTGCCTCCCAGCTGCCTCGCCCCCTCTCCTACCTGCCCCCAGCTCCCTGCGGCTCCCGTCCCCGCTCCCCTGCCGACAGCTCCCTCCCTCCCTCCCTCCCAGCCCCACTGAACCCCTTCTCTCCCTCCTCCTGCAGGCCATGGCTGCCACAACCTTCCTCGCCTTGCTTGTGCTAAGCATCTTGCAGCTCCCGCAGATGGTCGGTGATGAGCTGGATGAGGCCACGCGCAAGCGCATGCAGCAGCGTGCGGAGCAGCTGGACCAGGAGCTGGCTTGGCTGCTGCAGCAGCTGGAGCAGAGGAGCCAGCAGCAGAGCGGCTTTGCCTGGGGAGCCCTGCCCTTCGCTGCCTTGCAGCAGTGGCAGTTCTGGGCGATTGCTGGGGTCCTGGTCCTGCTCTGCCGGTGGCTCAGGAAAAGGAGCCGTCAGCCAGCCAGCAGCAGCAAGGAGGGCAGTTCCAGAAAGCAGGTGGCTAAGGAGGAGGAGCAAGAAGAAAAACCCACTCTTGCCCCGGCTGTGCGCAGCATTTCAGCCGAGCGCCTCCTTGACCTGTCAGAATCATTCACAATGGTGGAGGACCTGGTGGATGAACTTCTCCGCATCTGCCGAAAACGTTGCCGGGGTAGTTTCGTGCCACGCCTGAAGCCAGTCATCGGGGTGGACAGCGCTTTAGGAGGTTGGGGTCCCCATGAGGATGATGCTGTCTACCACCTGCTCGTGCCCCTGAAGCCCCCCCGTGGGCACGCCTTCCGCCTGCAGCTGGGCACCGCCAAGGAGGCGCCGGCAAAGCACTCCTGCCTTTGCGTGGAGCTGCAGTGCACCTGCACGAGCAAGCGGCTGGCAAAGGACATGCTGTGCTTCCTCCACCACCCTGAGGAGGAGCTGAGGAGACATCAGGGTCCCAGCCTCCTAGACACCCTCTGCACCGGCCCCTACCTAGACATAGAGAAAACCACCCGCTGGTTCCAGAACTTGGTAAAAGACGCCTGGGTGGTTTTGCCTCAGGCGACGCACTGCCGTCTAACCGTGCTGCCCTCCAGACGCTCCTGCAAGCTCCGCCTGACGGACGGTTCCCATAGTACCGTCCTGATTCAGATGATGTTTGGGGTGCAGCGAGGTGACTCGTACACCTTCCTGAGCATCGAGTAGGCAGAGGCCAGTCTTACCCAGCAGCAGGACGTGGCCAGAGAGCTGTGCTAGGGCAGAGGTGGAGTTCTTCAGGCGCAGGGTCAGGCCTGAAGACACTCCCCGGGGGAGCTGCTGCCACGGGACTGAGCACGCTGGACACGGAGAAGGCGCTGCTCCATCGGCAGTGGGAACTGCTGCCGCACCTTTCTTCCGCAGCAAAAGCACGCTCTGCGGAGTGGGACCCGATGCGGCTGAAGAGGCCCTTGCAAGGAGCCTTGCAACAGAGACTCCCGTTACCACCTGGACAGCCACCGCCCTCCCTCTTTGAGGAAGTCCGTTCCCTCTGGGAGCTTTACCCTGTGCAAAGATGTCAATAAATCCCTTGTTGGAACAAACGCTGTGTCCGTGAGTGGCTGTGCATCGCTTTGTTGGGGAAGGCGGGCACAGGGTGCTGACAGCTCAGCTGCCACGGAGTCGGGGAGCGTTTTGCAGAAGGGCTGCTGCAGTGGGCTCTGGTTTCCTGATTCACTGGGCTTTGGCTCCCGAGGTGGTGTGGGTTAATCCCAGTAGGCAGCTTGGCATCACACAGCCGCTCACCCCTCAGCCTTCTCTTCTCCCAGCTGAACAAGCCAAGTGACCTCAGCAGCTCCTCCTAAGTTGTCCTGGTTTGAGGTACAACAGAGGATAGGACAGGTGACCCAAAAATGACCCACGACGTATTCCATCCCATCTGCATCATGCTCATTATAAAAACTGAGGGATCAAAGGGGTCAGTGTCTTTTGCCAATGCCCGGCGTCCAAGGAGGACTTTGTCCGCGTGTCTGCCTTTGATCCCGATCTGTGCGTTCCTGACAACAGTTCCGGAATTCAGCTCCAGTCGCTGGGCATCGCTGAGTCCAGTCTGGGACTTTCCCAGTGCCTGCTGGTGACGTGCTTGTCGTCCTGGGAGCTCGATACGGCTTGGATATATTGCATAGATTTCATTATTTTCTTTTTTGATATTATTATTATTATTATTATTATTATTATTATTATTATTATTATTACCTCCTTTTCTTTTTCCTCTTACTATTTCTTTAAATTAGTTTAGTTTCTTTTCAACTCAAAA
>VFFE01007818.1:657174-713841 GCA_008921705.1 Burhinus oedicnemus
CCCGGTGACAGACAATGCAGCTACTCCAGTCCCAGTGGCAGGCACTGTTGCTACTCAAACCCCGGTGACAGGCAATGCAGCTACTCAAACTCCGATGGCAGTCACTGCAGCTGAACCAGACAACCAGCCTGCGCCAGTATCGGTTGCTCCCATACAGAAGAAGAAATACACCAAGAAATCAGTTCGCTTAGTAAGGGATGACGATGAGCCAGGGCCATCCCGAGAACAGGAGGAAGAGACAGAACCAGAGATAATCACACGATCCCTGTCCCTGAATGAGCTGCGGGATATGCGTGCGTGGTTCTCTGTTGCTGGCTGAGGCCAAACCACGACACTGACTCATTTATGTTTCCTTGGCAATCTGGTTGAGTGCCACAGGGAGTTACCATAATCAAAAATGCTGGCCACCGTCGTCTAATGGTTTCCTACCTGTTTCCTAGAAGACTCCAGATGGAAGCTTACCTGGCAGAAGGTGTCTTCATGTCCTTCAGTCATAGGGAAATGCCAACCACAGCCTGTGCAACTAATCTACATAATAGAGTGCAGAATCGGGTTGTGTTTCTAGAAGGAGCTTTTGTAGGTGCAACAAGAGACAGACTTATCAGCAGACTTATATGTGAAGTTTTTATCTTTGCAATAAGTGGAAAACTTTGTTTCGCAGGCTCTCTTCCCTTGGATTCCCTCACAAAATTTGCCGGCCTGCTGTTTTTGTTGGCTAACCTCATGATTTATTATACAATGTTAAAAAAAATAAAGATGTGATCGGAGAAACTGTATTTCTAATAACAGCTTACAGATGGAATGTTTAGTTTACCATCACCAATGTTTATCACTGAGGTGGAAGTAATATGATTTTATTGCATACAACGCTCTGTTTTGATCTTGCAGTTCTTGCTCTTATTTTACTATTTATTTAGGCTATTAATTCTGAATTAGTTTTCTCAGATAAAGAAAATTCACCAGATAAACAGCAGTCTTCACAGACTTTACAGGGAAATGCAGTGTTATGTAGCTATGAACTTCAAATTCACATCTCAGATGATTGTTCAGTAATTTCCACAGAAGTAGATGAGCTAAAAGCATTGTAAACTTCAATCACATTAGTGTCGGTACCTGTGTTGTTATTGAAATGAAAACCCCCCACAGTTTTAGTATCTTCCACAAGATTTCCATTCATTTTTCATGCCTAAGGTATAGAAAAATGTCAATATAACCAAAAAATGGTAATTTACTAAAGTGGCTTCATTTGTGCTGCTTTGCTTTTAGATTATGCTGTTACGTTATACCTTAACAGCTAAAAAATGGATATATGCAAAAAACATCTAGAATCATTGAAAATCCTGTAACTTATCAAGTTAAAAGCACATGTTTTGTTATTTTTTAGAAGTGTGTACATAGACTGTTACACTATAAATACTCGTAGCCCATAAGGGAGGTTCTTTGAATACTTCAAATTATGCAGATGAAAATTAAATGTAAATTACTGCATATAGTTTTAATGCACATATACCTTTATTGTAGTCCTCCGTCAGCTTTTTTTTAATTAACCTCCAATTTTAGTAATGCCTACCTTAGCCACAGAAGTGCCACGTGGTAGAATTGAACATACATTGAAGACATATTTTATTATTAATTTATTACTGTTGCACTATGTAATATACTATGTAATGTATTATATGTATAAAACCAGAAAGTTTTTACTTTATGAAAAGAAAGGATTATAGACTTGAAATTTTTTCCCCCTCTTTTTCTCTTTCTTTTGAGTTTGCTGTATAAGGATCATCTCAAAGAGTTTAGGTTAAGATATTTTTTCAAAAAAAACATTAACTTTTCAAAAGTGCACCCATGATACACATTTTATTTTGCACCCATCTTTTAGCCCAGTCCTTTTCTTATGTCACAGGAATAATCCTATTTAAGTCATTTATATGTAAAATGGGATTTGGTTGCACATGGTGTTTTTCACGGGCTGAAGTGACAGGCAGTTGGATCCTTCCTAACTGGCTGTAGAGGCTATTGTGCCTTGTTGAGTGATCGCCCCTTGCACCATTGTGTCTCCCTACCACAGTCAGAGCTTATTTCCAGTATCACTAATTTTTGTCAGATAACACATCTGTATTTTCACACAAGAGCAGGAAGAACATAATGAACAGCACAGCTGCTCACTCTGTTTTCCTTCATTCCCTAGTTCCCTTTGACTAAGGACAATGGCAGCATGTTCCACTGTCAGAAATAAAAAAGCACTCGTTAATATGCGACAAAGCGAAGTGAAGCCCATATTTAGCATGGAAGAGTATCTAGCAAACACTCTGAGACAAGAGTTTATATTTTTTAACAATTTTCAAGCACCAGTCTGAAGCTTTTCGCTTTCTGCTCACCCTGCTCTTGCATGTCTGTACTGGGAGAGGCCTGGCAGTCAGATGATAGAAGCATGGGTGACCCCAGACGTGTATATGGTCCAGAGGCGGTATGACCTACCCTTCCTATGGAGCTGAAAGCCCAGCATGTCACAGTGAAACAGATGCAGGCACATGACTTGCTCTGCCTTTCCTCAAGTGCGTCAAGCACCGCTTACACTCCGCATTGCTGTCAGGGAAAAATTTTGTGAGCAGGATGTCTACAGCGAGAATAAAGGGGAGGTTTAAGGCAGAATCTCAAGGAGCACTCCTCTCAGCTATATTTAATCATCACAGAGAAGATTACTCTTACCCATCCTTTAAAAGCTTGGTTGAAGATCCATGGCCTGTGACAAAACAGTGTTCCTTCAGTGGGATGCACCGCATAAGAGACTTGCTGTTGTAGCAAAGGGCAAACCCAGGTGAAAGGAAAGATGCTTTATACTAGACTTCGAGCAGTACCGAAGGCAGTAAAGCACAATTCCTTCTAGGAACAACTTGTAGTAAACAAACCAGACATACATAAGTTAAAAATGGAAACAGAAAAAAAAAGTTTTCTATAGGAAAAGAAAAAAAAAAGTCCAAACAAACAAACAAGCAAGCACAAAAAGACCCCACAAAATGGAAATAGATCTGTTTAATTGTAGTTTGTTTCAATCAGACTATGCTGCCCTTCCTACTAGGAAAAAGCATACACCACCATGAAAGACTACATGCTTTGTAATACTGCAAGAGAAAGTTGCACATCAAGCCAGAAGAAGACCTAAATCCTCTGTAATTTGAAGTGAGAGAAAGATATGATCAAGGGTAATGCTGCATCTTTAATCAAATCTTTAGAAAAAAATCCCTTGAATGCATTCTCAAGGCAAAACTGAAATTATTTAACATCCATGACCATTTTAATGGGAAATCTATCTTACTGAAGTGTTCAGTTTTTTATATGATTTTCCAGAAGACTGATGTAAACGTAAAGAATTGAAAAGGAGCTCTCTAGAAGTCTCTGTCTTGCTTTCCCTAGTACATGACAGCAGACCAGTAAACCTAGTTATATTTTAAATGTAATTTCAAAGACAAAATAAGATGGCATCCTCCAAACAGACCATTCACAGTAAGGAGATTATTATTGGTGTTTACATACTTCAGCAGAAAAGTACATTCAAGGGTGTATTATCAGCTTGATACTTGCTTATGTAAATCTTAATAGGAGTGAGGTGCACATATCACAGAGAGAATAGCTGTAATTATTTAAGTGGTATAATATTAGCTTTATGGATTTCTGTATAAGGAAAACTTTCAATCTGTTAAAAATCCAGTTGGGTGTAACAAAAACAACCAAAGGGATGCAAGGCGTTACCCAGAATTTAATTTTATGTCAAGGTTAAAAAGCTTTATTCAGTATAGTATCAGTTCAAATGACATCACAGCAACTGAGGATCTTTATTTATTTCCTGTTCAGCTCAAAGTATAGACTCTAGCAGAATATTTTCATGATATTGAGAAATTGCTTAAAAATCAACCTCTATGTACAAATAACATTAGCCTCTACTATGCTGCATCTAACCCCAAGATTAAAACAGCAGCAATTTCATTGATCTAAAAGTTAAACATCCCATTGCTGCAGATCCCTTAACCATTCAAGATATTGACTTAAATTTTATTTACTGCCAGGAAAATACATTTTTCCTATAAAAGGAAACAAATATCAATAAAACAGTAGAGTTTTAATTATTACAACGCATAATATAACTTCCTTTTAATATGCTTTCAAGGCAATTTTCCCAGTAGAATTACAAGAGATACAGTGTTCATAGGGTTTCTCTTCTCTTCTCTTCTCTTCTCTTCTCTTCTCTTCTCTTCTCTTCTCTTCTCTTCTCTTCTCTTCTCTTCTCTTCTCTTCTCTCCTCTCCTCTCCTCTCCTCTCCTCTCCTCTCCTCTCCTCTGATTTCTATGTACTTTATCCTCAAGAACAAAAATTAAATAACCTTATCTTACCCATACAAATTCCAGCTAGTCCTTGAAGACAGTCAAGGTAATTTTTTATCAGGAGTCTTTTCATTATCTGAATGATACTTCAGACATTCAAAACATCAGGCTAATGTACACAATAATGTATCATAAGTTAGTATAAATATACCCCTGAATAAAAGGCTTCAATCAATACTTTACAGAATGAAGAAACACTTTATAAGTCTGGGACTGTGAAAGAAACATCAGGATAAACCTAAACTGAAGCAGTCTTGTACAAAAAGAAGTGATACATTGGCAAAGAAGGAATAATACGTTTTTCAGAATTAAGGTTAACAAAGGCAAGACAATGAAAGATTCTGAGAGTTAGGGAAGGAAAGGTGGCTTAAGGTCTACAGACACCTGCCAGTGAAGGCAAACAGCATATGGGAAGGTTTTGCCAAAAGAATAAATGCAGGTGACACAGTTAAAAGTGGAGAGGAGATTGAGTTAATGGGGACGTATGACCTGTGGAGTGGGTGGAGAAGCATGCACTAGACTGTGCAGATTAACACTGTTCAGGAAAAGAGGAAGTTAAAAGAAATGTAATTTGAGGTGGTCATTAGCCTGTATTCAAGACGTCCACAGTGGTGCAACTGGAAAAGAAAAGGCCGAAACTGAAGATGATATCTGAGGTAGCCTGAAGGAGAGAGTTAATCAACCAAGGTGGCTTTCAAATTAAAGCTGGTTAATGGGTTGAAACACTAAGACTGGGCATTAAATGCACTCAGAGATTCACGAACTAGAAATAATATAGAATTTTCAGATAAACAGCAAATAAATTTGGGAATACTAATGCAATTTTTAAGTAGTTTACTTTGGAGATCCTGTTTGAGATTTTAAAAGCTGTTTAAGTTCATTGATTTTGTTATTTTAAGGAAAGGGAGGTAAAATTATCTATTTTTCCAGTGTCACTTGAAATTCTAATAGCATTTGTGGGAAGAACGATGGAATTTGTGAGATATAAGAATGAAATTTCAGTGGGTCATGTTGTTGAAGTGGTGTGGTGGGGCATCAGGGCTGTGCCTATGTGCACATCTGCTGCACTTAGGACATTAATTCCCCAGGTGGTGCACAAATTCATTAGCTGGTCATCTGCCTAGATGAGATAGTGGACTGCTGTATGATGGACTGCCCTGAGAGAAGGCTGAAGTGCTAGCTGCCTTTGCAACAAAGCATTGGATTAACTGGTGCAGGAGCTCTCCAGGTGGGAATTTTGGACTGCCCTGAACTCCCTCAGGCAGCACCCGCACTGCCTAGACTAAATTATATATGTCAATGTGTTGATTAAAATCCTGGGAAAAAGATGAACCTTCCCAAGGAGGTTACTACTGCAGAACTGACCAAATCCTACATATATAAGACACTTGTAAATAGTCAGAAACCGTTCTTCCAGATGCAGACGTGGTCAAGTAGGACAATCTTTTTTATACAGTTGGCATAGTTAGGTGTTTCCTATGTGGTTTAAGACAATAGCAATGGGACAGATTGTGCCTGAGAGGGAGTGGTCATGCAGGAGCACAAACCAACTGGTTATGAAAACAAGAACTGAGCAGAACAGCAGCGTGTGGAATCTCACCCAATCCAGCTGAAAACATCACTGTAAGGACCCTTGTAAGAGACACTCCTTTCACCTTCTAGACAGTGACTGAGCACGTTGCTCAGAGTTTTGGATTTCTTGTGTAAGCATTTGCCCTATTGCAAGAGCTCAGAAATTCAGGATTTTTTAACAAATGTTCTGTGATTGTGCAGCAATTTCTAATTAAAAAGAGGTAAAAAAGAACAGATCCACGTACCTGTATTTTCTTCTGAGTATAACAAACAGTGTGGCTGAAAAACACACATGGCTCCACGCCTCAAGTTCAAAGCAGATCGGAATTACCATCTTTCAGATCCTGTTCAATAGCTGATTTGTTTATCTCTCCTAAAAATGATAGCTTGATATTCAAGCTCTTGTAACCTATTATGTCATAATTATTATTTGAAGTAATAATCAGTTGGAACTTTTACATGTAAGTATTATTTTTACTCTTATTATTGTTCATATGTCAAAACCAAATACTGTAATGATGAAAACAGTGTGTTGTAAGGTATTTGTGAATGAATTTGCTATTGACACCTTTGGCTATTTTAGTCTCTAAGTCTAAATTAATTCACATTAGTATTTTTCATCTGTGATGCATGGCTCAGATGGAATACTCACAATGTATATTACAATATTTTGTAGCTTGTGTTTTTAAAATACAATTCCTTAAATCATTCCAATGCACTTACCCTGATGTTGACTGTTTTCTTTGGAAAGAACTAGGACTGTGAAGAGAAGATAATGCTAATAATTCTGAAAAAATTCCTTTTCAACCTCTGGAGCTGTAAAAGTTCCTCAGACAGTTATACTTACTGTTACAGTATCATGGTGAATTGTTTAACAAGAAAAGATAAGATTTACATAAGACACCTGGATGTACTAAACTATCCTCAGGGTAGGAAAAAGGTGAGAACAATGCTTTATGTTGCTCTGCTGTCACAAAACAGTAGGGAGATCAACACATTCGATGGTTTGAAGAATTTGCCTGTCAGTGGCATACACATGTCCCATGTCAAGAGGAAGTGTCTGGAATAGACCTTACTACACCCTATTTGAGCTACGCTCTTGAGTTATGACTCTCTCCTTAATTTGACCCTGATTTTTCATAGTCATTGGAATGACAATCATTACTTCAAATCCAAGAAATCGTTACCTTAAGCTGTTGTAGACAGCTTAAAGACATCTGTAATTTTCCAATGATAGAACACTGGAAAAGGGGAAATATAACGCCCATTTTTAAAAAGGGTAAAAAAGGAGACCCAGGGAACTACAGGTCGGTCAGTCTCACCTCTGTGCCCAGCAAGACCATGAGGCAGATCCTCCTGGAAACTCTGCTCAGGCACATGGAAAATAAGGAGGTGATTGGTGGCAGCCAGCATGGCTTCACAAAGGGCAAATTGTGCCTTACAAACTTGGTGGCCTTCTACGACAGGGTTACAGCGTTCGTGGATAAACGAAAAGCAACTGATGTCATCTACCTGGACTTGTGCAAGGTATTGGATGCTGTCCCGCTGTCCCGTATGACATCCTTGTCTCTAAATTGGAGAGACATGGATTTGACCGATGGACCACTCAGTGGATAAGGAACTGGCTGGACAGTTGTACTCAGAGTTGCACCAATGTGTGCTTGCAGCCCAGAAGGCCAACTGCACCCTGGGCTACATCAGAAGTGTGGCCAGCAGGTTGAGGGAGGTGATTCTGCCCCTCTACTCTGCTTTCATGAGACCCCACCTGGAGTACTATGTCCAGCTCTGAGGCCCCCAACATAAGAAGGGCATGGACCTGTTGTAGCGGGTCCAGAGGAGAGCCACGAAGGTGATCAGAAGGTTAGAGCACCTCTGCTATGAGGACAGGTTGAGAGTGTTGGGGTTGTTCAGCCTGGAGAAGAGAAGGCTCCGAAGAGACCGTTATAGCAGCCTTCCAGTATCTGAAAGGGGCCTACAAGAAATCTGGAGAGGGACTTTTTACAAGGGCAGGTAGTGATAGGACGAGGGGTAATGGCTTCAAACTAGAAGAGGGTAGATTTAGAATAGGTATGAGGAAGAAATTTTTCACTATGCGGGTAGTGAGGCGCTGGAACGGATTGCCCAGGGAAGCTGTGGATGCCCAATCCCTGGAAGTGTTCAAGGCCAGGATTGATGAGGCTTTGAGCAATCTGGTCTAGCAGGAGGTGTCCCTGCCCATAGCAAAGGGGTTGGAACTAGATGATCTTTAAGGTCACTTCCAACCTAAACCATTCTATGATTCTATGATAACACTCTGCTTTACCAGTACTATACAAATAGTACATTTTTTCACACCGTAGTGTATTACTTTCTTGGGTTTTTTCCCCATGGATAAATAAAATGTAATTAAATTGAATATTAAAATATGTTTGCATCATATGTAATAAGTAAGCTGTTCAGTCTTATGGATATCCCATTAAAGACGTCTGCCATTAAAAAATATAAAATGTGTTGATGTCTTTATTAGGTAAAACCATTTCGACAAACTGAAACGTAAACATATTTTCTAAAGTGTTACTGCAATATTAATATGCTCAAATGAATAAGCCACGTAGAAAACATAATATATTTCATTTTATATGAGTAGGGAGATAAATACTATGTGGATTTCATGGATTTGAATATAAATAGGAATTCCAAAGTTTCTGCAAATATTTAACAATATATTTGAAAGGAAGAATGTGATGGTAGTACTGTCTTTTAATTAATTCAAGGGTAAAGACAATTTTTATTATATTCCTCAATTTTATGATAATGTTAGTAATAATGTCATAGCTCATTTCTTAAACAATCCAGTCTGTGTAGAAAAGCAATAAAGTTTTCTATTTTGCAAATGTAGGTGTATTACAAAAATACTTATGAAAGTGAGGTTTGATTCATCCCCACTTCTCATCTTGAGGATACCTAGGATGAGAACTTTCTAAGCACAGTTTTTTCTGGCTCTGTCCAAGAAACTACCAGCAGCATGTGACATCAAGACCAAAGAACATAACCTCTTTTTTCCCACCTACCAGTACGCCTTTCCTAAAGCTCCCCTTTTAATCACTCCTCCTCTCCCTCTACTAGTTTATGAGAAATTTTTTTTTGGCATTTGAATAAACTTTGAAATGTCTCATTTTATGATGAAAGGGCTCTCAGGTAAAAAACGTGATTCAACACTGTGACTTAAAAGAAAGCCTGCAAAAAAAAATAGTTTATTAGTGGAGATATAACTGTAATTGATTTTCATCAGATTTATTAAAGACCTTGAAATTCAGACAATTTCAGGCAGCAGTGAAAAATATTTTCATTTTCCAAATGAAATTAAAACATGGAAATATTTTATTTTGGATATAATGAAATTTGTTTGTCTCAAAGCAAGATGTTTTTTAAAATGTTTTCCTTTTCTTGTTTTTAATTTTAATAAAAACTCTATTTAAGAAGTCCTGTAAATGAAACAATAGTTCAAAAAGAAAAACAAAAAGGTTGATAAAACATTGAATTAAAAATTTAAACTATTTTCTCCTCTAATTTTTCTTTATTAAATTATGATTAGAAATTACATGATTTCACTAGCTTTTAATAAGCTCATCTATACATTTAGTGATAGTTCAAAATTCTAGATGGAAAATACTGCAATATTCACTACTTAATAGGTAAAAATATTTCTCTTCCTGCTACCCTATTAGAAAGTGATTTCTTAGGATCAAGCAAGAGATTTAACAAACACATTTCATATCTAAACAATGTAAAATGCATCTAGGCAGTAAAATCGTTTCACTGCTTGATCAGCGTGGCTTGTCCTTACTCAAGCATATAGACATACTGATTGTTTACTATACATACCAAGCATTAGCCAGTCAAGTAATAATAGCATCTAAATCATTGGATTAAATAACCATTAATGAAAATGAGTGTTCCTAAGGCACATATACATAATTTTACCCACATGACTAGCTATATGGCCATTTTTTTCAAAAATAGTTATTACTAGTTTTACCAGTATTATTAATTTAGTGACATACCCATCAGCACAGATAGAATCTATTCCATTCTATTTCTATTTTTATATCACCTTCATAACTGTAATAATGAGCAGCTTTCAGTGATGCATAAAGTATCATTAGTAATATCTTTCCTGTGAGTTTTGCTCTTTCTCTCTCATCCTAGATAATGATTATTGTGATGTAAGATTTTTTATAGAATAAAATATAACACATACTTGACTAATTATTCACCAAATGACCATTTAGCTGTTTAACTTCTGTAGATACTTGGAGTTTTGACACCTAGCAAGCATTGGGATGTCAGATATTTTTAATTTTATGAGTATTTGTCTTGTCACTGCAAAATTCATTGATCACCTTTTCTACTAGAGCAGCCACAACGGTAGCTTTTATTAATCCTCTTTTTCAGCTGGGCTGTTTGTTGTCTTCATAAGAACTGCTAACAAAATATTATAAATAGCCCAGGAAAGAGTTCTATATGAGCCCAGACTAAAGACACTTAAAACCTGGCAAGCAAATATATCACATATACACCAGCTGCAAGGATTTTGGTGCATTCATGTAATAATTATTCCTTTTGTGTTCACTTCTCAATTCACACACATTTAAAAAAAACAAATGAGAAAAATAATTAAAAGTTTGAAATGAAGTTGACTTTGTGTTATCAAAAGCGCATGTCCGAGACAGAAAAATGCACAGAAGTCTGAATGTCTCAGTGTTGTAAAATTGCCCTAAACCAGCAATAATAACATTTAAATGCTGACATCATTAATGAGCACCACAAAAGGCAAATAAAATTCTGACTATCCAACACTGACTTTTTTTGAACGAGGTAAACTTAATATCAAGAAGTTAGAAGAATACTGCACCTTTAAAAAAATCTATTTCTTATCTCCTAGAGAAATGGCAGAACAGACTTCTCCAAAGAATTATGGAATATGTAATTGTTTTAATTCATTTTGCAAATGAGATTACATTCCAGCTTCACCCCGTTACCCCTCCCGCCCCCAACATTCAGTACTTTGTAATTACTATGAATAAGATTTATAAAAGGGTTTAATTGCCTGTCTCCTTTTGAAATCTCAGCCTTGCCACGAATCTGTAAATCACAACCGTCGGGCTTAACCAGATTCTTCAGGCATAATCACACGCAAGGGTGGAGGTGAATGAATGGAAGCATCCTCTGCACAAGCTGAGGAGGCACCCTACTTCAAGGACACCCCTCAACACCAGTACCAGCTTTCCGGTCATTCTGGAGTAAAAGCCAGGTAGTCCAACTCACTGGTATGTGTTTTGTCACAAATGTAACTGCAGCAAAAAAACATTTTATACTTGGATTATGCCAGCATGTAACCTTTTCTATAAATACCTGTGTTTTTAAAAACACACTAGTTGTTTTTAATTAATATTTCAGCAAGGCATTGTTAAAGCTTAGATTGGATGGTGCGGCAGAGTAAGGGTACGATCTTGGAAACATGTTTCCAATTCACAGCTCAGAAATTTCAGAATTCAAATGTATTTTTCATAAGTTTTTCTCTTGTTTTTCTAGTCTGTATATTCTTGAGGACAAGTAGTATTTCATGGATTTTGTTGGTGCACTGTTTAGTTCATACGCATCTCACCAGATTAACCCTGTATTAACCCTGTACGTCTGTATTATACTTTTGCATATATATATTCCCATGTGTATATCCCTGTACTAATCTGTCTCATTGTATTAACCCTATTTAGGTTAGTACAATTAAATAGAAGTACCCACATGTGAGCACAACAGTCCATTTGGTTCAACTGGGGTTCTACTAAGGAAGAAGATGGCAGTTGAAAATGCTAATAAGACCTGTGCTGGCACCCTCCCTGGGCTGAGCTGAAGCACAAAGTAGTGAGACCTAAAGCTCAGAAAGCCTTCAGTGGCATGGCAGCATTATTAATGGCAGATATATCAGAAGTACAGGCAGTAGCTCAGATGCAAGCTCACTAAATCCTGACTCCCAGAGCAGAAAGCATCCCTGAGTGATGCCATTCCCTCTGGAGATACGCCTGATGGCTGCTGCAAAGGTACAGGTTAGAGGTAAGGTTGAGCAGTCAGATGATTTTCTGATATGAAGAGGAAGTAGAAATGGGATCAAACCCCCAAAATGTTCAAATGAGGATGTGGATATCATTAAGGTTAGCTTATTCCATGTGATTAAAGAAAATTCCTATGCATCTCTTTCACAGAACCACTTGGATGGTTTAGCTCAAATACCTGGAATAGCTTAAATGACACTAGACACACACGCTTGTAAAGGATGTCAACTCACTCATCAGTTATTTACAGAGATATAGAAAAGAAATCAGCCAGGATGCAATAAATAACTGTATTGGATTGCTGACATGAAAAGAAATAGAGATGGGTTTTTGTCTGAATTGACAAGTGGCCTTTGGTTTTGTAAACACAACTTTGCTCTTTCTAATAAATGTGTCTAAAAATCTTATTATGCCTGAAAATCATATCACTCAGCCTAAACCCCCCTGGAATTTGGGAAGAAATCCTTCTCTTTAAAATTATCAGCATCAAGCTGTTAACTTTTTATATTATTCACATTTACAGTAAATTGAAGATACAACTATTTGCAGATGCAGAATATTTACAAGACAGAAGATTAAACTGAAACTTTTAAATTGAGCTGAACTGTGTATGTGGGGTCTGTTACATTACCTGAAGAGGAGAAAGTGAGGAAGTAGAAAAAGGTTAGTGATGACTATGATAATAACTGCTGTAAGATGAGATTATATTATGACTGTTATTATTTTTGTGCTTAATAGCAGTAATATCACGTTTGCCAACTCTTCACACAGTTTTTATGAGCATGATTGTTATTGCTGTTCCCAGTGTGGGTAGTTATAGCTCCTGAAAAGCAAAGTTTTCATCAAACATTTATTTGAACCCCACAGCACATTTAAAGTCTGATTCCTTTAGGTCTTTCAAGATCCCACTGAATTGTTTATAAAGACTTCTCACAGCAAAGTCCAGTACTGACTACATATTTTGTTTAGGACAAATGGATCTGGAGATACATGTACTTGGCTTTAAATCTGAAGAAGCAAATGTGTGTAGGTAAGTGTACAACAATGACTTTTCATTTCTTGTTCAATTACAAAGTAATGTAGTACTTTTCTTGCCATGAACAGAAATAAGGAAAACACATTTAAAATCAATACCATACCTGCATATTTAGGTGATTTCTTCCTTTAGTTGTGGCAAAGGCCATTTAAGAAGTTTTTAGATTCTCCAGATCTATGGATAACTACCTCTGAGCATTTTACTTATGGAAGAAAAACAGCCAAACAACAGTAATACAGTGACCCTTGAAAATCACGTTTTTTACATTAGCATAAATATCTAAAGATAAAACAGAAGGGTCTAGGAGTTTTCATTTTATTTTTTTTGCATAAGGATACATTCTAAATTTTTGAATGGAAGATCAGTATTACAGCTTCAGAAGTTAATTGGTGTTTATATGAGTAACACTGTTATCACAAGAATGCTCTAGGAGAGTTTTTTGACAGAGGATTTTTCTTGAATGGTCAGTAAATGAACGTAGATAGGTCTTACTCCTGATACTTGCTTCAGCTGTAGTCTTACAGTATCTGGAAGAAGAGCAATGTCTCAGTGAGCACTAGACACGCCTTGTAATAGTGCTTATGTTAGGTGTGGGATTAATGTGACTGCCTAGTGGACTAGATTGCCTTCATAGTCAACAGACTGATACAGTTTACACTGTAAACACCTGAAATGAGATTAATCTCCTTTCGCTGCCTTTGTAGAACAGCTAAGTATACATCACAAAGGTAGTATTGAGTGCGCTAAAGAGGTTCATTCCACTAAGATTTTAGCACATCTGGGATACATGTAATTGTGCTCCTTTCAGAGTTAATAGGATTATTGAATTTAAGAAGGACATATCCTTCTTATGGCAGGCTACTGAGCAATTTATGATACCTTGGCATGTTTTGCTTATGCACATTGAGCTATACATGATGAAATTCATTTCCATCACATAAAATTACTAAGCTTTTGCAGGCAATGTGTGTTTTCATTTCAAGGGCTGTATCTACCTTTTGTGAAGTGTCTGACTGAATCTATATGGACTGAAATACACCTAAACAGATGCTTCATGACTTCGTGATCTATTTCAATCTGTAGTACTAGAGATATCTATGTAATTGAAATTACATTTTTATTAGCTGAAAACTCAAAAATTTGCATTCCCCTGCAAGATATGCATGACATTTGCATGTTCTCACAACCTCATATATTCTCAGAATTTATGTCTAAAATGAACTAGTGTGATCTTCTCACTATAACTTAATGCATATTGTACCACAGAAATGGTAGCTCCTGAAATTGAGATATTTTCAGTTCACAACAATGGATAATTTAACTAGAGCTTCTTCTAGAAATTGTAACGCATCTTGCCTTAAAGGCTACAAGTGATGAAGCGCTTATCATTTGAAGTTCTGAAATTCTTTTTCAGAAGGTAATTACAGTGTCTGTTAAAAATTTTCCTTTTATTTTCATCTATTAAAACGTTATAGAAACCATTAGGTAAGTCAGTGGATTAAAAGAACTCAAACTCAGTGGTCATTTAAACTTTGACTCAAAGCTGCCTATGTGTCTGACCTGCATCGTCTTTCATGCACCTAGCTCTGAGTGTCTGGGACTCAGAGCATCCAGACACATTGATTGCTAGCAGAACTTTAACATAGTTTCTGCCTCCTTATGCCTGGGGAAACTAAACCATGTAGTTCAGTAGTTCACAGTAAAATTCATAAAAGAAACCTTGCCTTGCATAAATTTAAGTTAGTTTGGAGACCTGCTGTGAAGAATACCCTAAACTAGCCAAAGCACTGAGGAGGACCTGCCTAGGACCTTCCTTAGAACAAGCTCTGCCTAAAGGTGAAAACAGCTAAGATAGCAAATATAAGATCATGGTCTTAGAAACTGGTTCTTTTTTAAGAAAAAAACCCCACCACATATATTTTCTTTGAAATATGTATGTTGCACTACATTTAAAAGCCAGGACATTCATTAAGAATGTGAAAAAGAGGCAACTACACCCATGCATATGCCTTCCATTTGGCACAAGGCAGTGTTTAGAGTGAATAGGAACAAGAAACATACTTTTATCTTAATTAAATGACAATTAAGAGAGTTCTTCCAGGTACCTGCAGATGCTTGCAAAGCTGTAACTTGATGGCATGTGGATGGTCATTATAGTGGCTGTTAGCTCTCACTCTTAAAATTCCAAGCCCCAAAGGTGCTGAAGAAATGTTTGACTAACAAAGGGTTTGATTATAAAAATGTGTCTTTCTTTCAGTAGACCTGGAGTCCTGAATATTGTTTTTGATTACTTAGAAAAATGCGTTTGGAGGAAACAAATTTCATGTGTGACCAGACAGTGGTTTTGTGCAGAGCATTAGCTTTTAGCGTAATTATGCTGGGTCAGAATCTGTCTGACCATCTTCTGGATACAGAGGTTTTACAACAAAAACAGACAGAAAAACAAGTCAAACATTTTCGCTCTGTGAAACCCAGACAGGCAAGAGACAAAACTGAAGTCTAGGCAAAACAGTAACTTGCACTTTCCCTCCTTAGTGTGCTCAATTTACCTTCATTAAGGGGTGAGGAGTGTGGGTATGGAGATTATGGGGGGTTCAGTGCTTTGTGTACGTAAAAAGAATCAAATTATGAATACTGCTTCATGTGTCCCATCAGTTTTTACTTAATTATTTGGCCACACATTTGTGTAAATTTTATAAAGACATGTAAAGACCACTCGACTGTATCTCACTAGAGGAGGCAGCACACCTCTACAAAATCTGTTAACTCTCAGCCTCTTTTTTGTACAAACCTGATCTGTGTAAACATTAACAAAGTCTGGAAAAGTTTTTTGCACTTTCTACTGTAGGGATATGAAACATGAACAGCAATGTTTTCTGTTTTTCTCAGGGGAACAGTCCAGGCACTGCTGCTGAAGCAAGTGAAGCAAAAAACCCCAACAATCCAACCAACTAAAACAAACAAACAAATAATCAAAAAACCCTACCAGATGTTGTCCTTCCAGTCTACAGTAACAAGCAAGGGTAGTCACTTCATTTCATCTTATATAGTAGGTTCTATATTAGGGCAAAAGGAGTAGTATAGCAAATTGTGAAACAGTTGTGGTTTTTATGCTTTGTCCTGTTCAAAGGCTTCCTTATTCCCATTTGAGGATAAAGATATCCTCAAACTTCATTTTCTTACTTGAAACTTCAATGATACAACTTCTGAGACCAAAGACTCAACATATTATTTATAACCAAACAGAAGATACGTTTTTTCCTGATCCTCTCATAAAATATATATTTCCTATTTTTTATTTTCCCATATATTTAATTTTTGTCTTTACTTCATGTTCATTATCATAGCCCAAAGTTTCATTCAGTTACTCACTCCTATCTCTGAGTACTCTTCCGGTGCTACGATTCCTTGCGTTTGCTCAAGTTTGAGCTGTAAACAAGTGTCCAAGCGAGATGCTCATTTTCTTCCAGGCTGCTAGTCCACTCATCTTCTACCACACTTTACTCATTATTCTTAGGAGAAATTCCACTTAGCCAGTGTCATTCCTGTCATCCTTTATGTTTAAGCAGTACCTAACTCTCCTGCTGCTTGTGTCCACTCTAAGGCGTCTTTCTTTCTTTTTCTTTCTTTCTTTCTTTCTTTCTTTCTTTCTTTCTTTCTTTCTTTTCTTTCTTTCTTTCTTTCTTTCTTTCTTTCCTTTTCCACCCTGAACATGGAGTGTAATATTGACTGAGGTTTGTTATACTTACCCATATTTATTAGATTTCATTAACTCCTACATCAAACTCAGTCTGTTTTTCTGTCTCGGGTAACATTTCTTAGTTTGGTCTATTAGCTGTATGTCTCCTGTACTAAAAAGGCATTCATACTTCATATGCTTCAGACTGGACAATGTCCTTTTGTTTGCTTTAGTAAAACTAGGTGTAGAACTCCAATTAGTGATTTATTCCAAATTCTTATCTGGGCTTCTTTTAGCCTTCCTTTTCAGCCTAAAGAAAAAACTAAAACCAATAATATATCAAAAGTCCCATCCAATAAAATGACAACAGGAAAATTCGGGGAGGGGCAGAGAATATTTTGGGTTTTTAAAGCCTTCAAGAGATGTCCAGAACTAGTTATTTTGAGAATGACCATGACTACACACATGATAATTCAAGAAAAATAGCTTCACAGTATGTACAGATTTGTAAGTCAATCAAGAAGTAATGTTTTCACTGCATCTTTGGTCCAATAATAGATACATTTTTGTTGTGTTCAGAGAAGTGTATTGTCACTTGTACAAATCATTGTGATATATATCCCTCACAAAGAGGTTGTAGGAGCCTTGTTTGTTTGTTTGGGAGGTTGTGTGTGTGTGTGTGTGTGTGTGTGTTTTGTTTTCCCAGAAATATCTAATGCTTTTGCAAGTATGTTCCTTGTGGAAGACAGAGGGAGAGGATAGAGGATAAAATGGGAGGAAAAAAAAGGAAAAAAAAAGCAGCTAAGTAATAGAAGAGTTGGGCAATTACTGTAACTACTGTACCATGTTATCCTATTACTGCTAAGTACAAAAGTTTCTGAGCTTTTGCTTCCAAAATGTCATGTCAGACAAGACCTGGATTACAGCTAAAATTTTTTAATCTTCAGAGTAGAGAAGCCCAACATTTTTATAATAGGATGTGAGCAGTGATACTCTATTGTCAATGACACAGCTACAGCTTTTCATTTAACTTTGGCACTAGCTGCATTTTGTATCTGACATTTGATGTAGTAAGTTATTTAAACTTAATCTTCAGGAAATTATTATTAACAATATATTTCTGAGATTGTATTTTAAACAGTGCTTATAATCAATTTATATAGCTTAAAACGAGGATATAAAGCAATTTGTAACCCATATTCCTGCCATATTTGATGTGTTGCCAGAACTCCTTAACTAAACAAAGCCAAATATGCCCAGTACTAGAGATGAAAACCCAAACACTGCAGGGCTTACTAGTAGTTCTGTATTTATTTGGAATCATTCACAGTGTGATCTAATAAGAGTTTCAGTACTGCAGGGCAAGAATTTCACAACCTGTTGAAGTCAATAGAAAGCTAAAACATTGATGGACAAAGATCAGTAGGTCTTTGTAGCAAAAGCATTAGCCCTAACATATTGGCTAAATTTGAAATTGTATGTTTACGTTCTCTCTACTTACATGCCCTGCTTGGTAACAGTTACACACAGTGGGGCAAATTCTATCCTCTGTTATTGAAGACACCTGTCAAAGGTGTACCAAATCAAAGGGAAATGTGTCTGAGGGGAAGTATAAACAGGAAGAAAAATATACATTGGCAGTTAGGACCATCACAACAGAACATGAGGAGAATAATTAATTCTTCTATTCAACTTTTTTTTCCCTTTTCCCCCCCCCCCAGGATGAGCAACCTCGTCATGTACAGATATATCTTCTGAACTACCAGATGATAAGACGTAGTTATAGAGAAAAAAAGGTAATGGAGAAGATTTATGAGTTTTATTGCTCACTTTAAAGTGTATTAAGTTCATGAGGACCAGTTAGTGCATATCTGAATTTGATTTTTTTTATTAGATTGAAGTGGCTCATATATCAAAACCAAAATAATTGGCACCTAATAAAAAAGAAACCCTCCCTTTCTTTTCTTTGTTTCTTCTCCTTTCCTTTCGCCATTTTTCTTCTCTTTTCTTTCTTCTCTGAAAAAGTCTGTAAAAGAGATATACTTTGAAGTACATTCAAAAATCTTCATCATTGATTATGTCATTCAGGGAGGAGAGCATTCCAAATCAAATGGATCATTATAAAGGTTGAAAGCACCCCAAAACAAGCAGAACATGGGTATGGATCATTGAAAAATGGTAGACTATGCTGCCACCCAAAGGCTATGTTGAATAAATTGGTTGCTTTTATAATATACTAATATAAGTTTCCAGGTGGAATAAAGATTTAGTTAGTTATTCCTTGGTTGGTAGTTATTATGACTGATGTGTCAGCATCAGTAATTTTATTAAAGATTTTGTGTGCTTTTAGTTGTGAAGTGGCTTGTGGGTCTTTTAAAATAATATTTTTTAAAAATTATTAAAAACCACTTTCATATTTCTGTTTGACTTTTGTCAGCTAATGTTTTTTATTAAGGTGCTATCTGCCTTGGACTTAATAATAGGGTTTTCACATTATATAAGTTTCTCTTTTCACCAAGCAAAGAGTATAAAATGGCAGCCACTTGAGTAGAACTGCTTGTATTCTTTTGGAAGTAGGAATGTATATCTTCTTAGTTCTCTCTTATTTGTACAGAATGATTAATCTGGATCCCACTTGATAACTTACAAACAGTTCATCTCCTTATTTTTTTATGGGTGTTTTCTTGTCCGCAACATATGCATGTCTAATTTGCCTAAGTGTGACATATGGCTTTCCAGAGCACTCATTTTGTCTGGAAGCTTATGTGTTGTAGACAGATTTGGAAATCCTTCTCCACTCTTTCTTCTACTGTGTCATTGAGTGATTGTGTGCTGTATAATTTGACAACCTCCTCTATCAGCTCATCAGTATAACCTGCAACATGCATAATAATTACAGCTTCATTTCAGGAAATACATGAGAAAGGGTCAGAAATGTGTCAATCTGTCTAACTACTTCTTCCATCACATCTGTTCTACTTAGTAGTTGGACAGAGTGGGACTGCCTTATAAAATAATAATGCATTTTTAAAACTGGGGTAATCTTTTATGCTGTCACAGTGCTCATTCAATGTTATTCTATAACCTATCTTTTTGAGGATTTCCTTATAAAATGTGATATTTTAATAATATTATATGAAAATCACTATGACCACATTACCATACACACAGTCATCCTCCACCAAGGCTTGAATTATATCAATACAAGATAAAAAGTTTGGTGTAAAAGTCCCATATAAAATTTAGCATTATTTAGTGGACCACAGGTAATGTTAACATTCCAATCATAAATGATTTGCAGGTTTTTAAAGTTTGTTACAGAGAACTGCTATGTTATAAACGTATCACCAGAGATACATATGCAGATGCATAAAAAGCACAATAATTTTATTCAATTTCTGGAGTGTACAACAATTGATTTCATTAAATGTCTTTAGCAAGTTTATTAACTTTCTTGTGAATATGACTTTGATAGAAATCATTCCCTCTAAAGATTTTGTGTATACACAAATTATGTCATTGCTATTTAATATCTGGTCATTCAATAACATTTTCTGTGTTTTTCAGAAGACTGTTTTTTGACATTAGACTTCATTGTTCTCTTTAATTATACAATAACTAGACATTCATATACATCATATGCACTGTATAATTTGTATTAGAATCTTTCATGTTATCCCTACAATTGATGCAAAACTTATTTGTTGTCTAATAAACATTAGGAAATGATGAAGAAAGTATTAGATGTGATGGCTTTTTGTATTTCTCCTTAAACTTTCAAATTCAATTGCTTTTTTTTAAAGTAAAAGATCAAAGATGACTTACAGAAGCAGGAACAGTGAGTTGTAATTCATTGTAATTCATGCCCATTAGCTAGTATATGCAAATACTCCTCAGAAATTGTCGGAGCCTACAGCCTGTAGAGAGAGAAACTTCTAAGCGTACTTGAAATTAGAGCCCTTTAAAACAAAGGTGCATGCAGGGGAAACTATCTTTCTCACAACAGAGCTGCAGAAAGAAAAGCTGACATTGCAATAGACTTGTCAGAAGTATTTTATAAGAGGTGATCTGTTTTCCATCTGATGAGAAAGCTAACATCAAGGACACTGTCCAACTTGGCATTTTTGTCAAAGGTTTCAGAGAAAAAATTAGTTCTAAAGAAAAGCAAGCTTCTTTTTCAGATTTTGATTTACACTGAGCAACAAAAATGTTAAATGTTACAGTGAGAAAGGTGATGAAAAACTGTCTTCAATACGTTTGCTTTGTTTGAGTGCCTGTGATAGAAAAACAACATTTGGTGTATTTTTCTTTTTCACTGAGACAAAAAAGGAGTCAGAGACAAGTGACTAAAAATAAACTATGTGCTAAGGTTTGAATACATTTGTTAAAATATATTGATATGCTATGTCAAAGAAGTGTCAAACAGTGATGGGATTGAGCCTTGTACAGATATTTACATATAGCCGAACAGTCTGAATCTCAAATCTGAATCACATTAGTGAGCAAATTCATATTTCCTTAAATTTTTGTTCATATAAGCAAGCATAATAGAATCAAATTCTGGTGATAATTTTTGACTATTTTTGGTTTGGGTTTTGGGTTTTTTTCACAGCAGTATTTCAGACCAGGAACATGGACCAGGACATTCTTTATTCAAAAGTTGCTGAGTTGAAAGCATGCAGGTGAGAAGGTATTTGAATTGTGAAATGGAGAATATGGTACCTTAGAAACTGACTGTATGACATTCTTAAGAACTGGGAAAACAAAAAAAGTATAGGATAGTCTTTGAAAAAAAAAAAAGCTTTCCTAACCTCCTCTTGTTTAAATATGTGTAGAGATAGATAGTGTAGTTCTTCTGACTGTAATGTCTGAGAAACTCAAAATTTGTCTATGCATGTGTGTGTATAGATGTATATGGAAATGTATGTGTATGTATGAATATATATAGTCACACTTTGAAATCTGGGGACAAGATTTTTAATCTCCAGTGGCCACAAAGGTCCTTTGAACTCATTTTTCTTGGTTGCCTTTATTTTCATTATCACATTTTTAGAGAATGCTAAGCTTTTGGTGCAGTTGAGAAGAGGGTGACATGGTAGTTGTTGACAGGAATGGCATCAAGTTTTTTTTAATTACTGTAGAGTTAAATGTTTTTCTTTTTATTTTGAGATCTTTGGCGGTAGAGGCTGTGCAATAAACCCAGTAGGTACCTCTGATCCTTTTCTGATCTTTAAAGTAAAAAACTTAATTTGATTCTCCCACACCTGTTTCTGTTGGAGTAAAATTTCCAGTCCTCATTCTTATACAAATACCTAGGTCAAAAATTCAGTACGCCCAGAAAATCAGACTGAATTTTTTTTTTTTCCTTCAGATTTGTTATCATTTGATTAATTCTGCAATGGCCACCAGTCTGCTTATAACAGATATGTTTGTCAGCAAGCAGAAAAAATATTTCACAATGTGACTTAAAATCAGTAAAGTATGTTGATTTTGTCTCATCAGATCTGATATTTTATTACAGTTGAACAGCAATGAATTCCTTCTTGAGCCATAGGATGAAAACATATGCAATTTTTGTTCTCTTAAGAGAGTAAGGATTTTTGGAGTCGGTAATAGTGGTGCTGTAAATTGAACTAATGACAATAATTGTACTTTTTTTGATTCACTAATAAAATTTTAATGAGCCTAACAATAAACTCCTAGCTCATAAACATGGTGTTTTCACTGTTACCTGTAACAGTATTTTTGATGGAACAGACGGACCTGTCTTCTTTCCTAGGAATATCAAGTCTACACATCAGGAATATCATTCACGAACAAACTTTAAAGTCGAGAGTAATATATACTAGCAAGTGCCTCTGTATTCTCCATTTTTAATTCACATTTTTATTGCAGAAAAACATCAAATAGCTAATTAACAACCTTTTAGACTTTAAAACATATTTGTGCTGATCAGGCCTAACTCCAACCATCCATAATTCATTCTAACAACTTACTATCATCCTTACAGAGGTTCTGGATCAAATTCTTCTTGCTTCTACACAAATTCCCATTCATTTTGAGATTAATTGTGGAAATGGATAGTTAAATATTTGTCTTTATGATAAAAATGTATCAAATGCTTAAGGGCAAAAATTAAGGGAAAATCGGTAGTCAGGAATTAGTCAGCTTTGTTCAAGCCTTACTGTATATTTCAAATGATCCTGTACTTCTCTGTAGTAGAATTCATCAGAAAATCAACATGCTCCACAACAGGAAAAATTAAACAGTGTCTTGCTTTGTCTAGGTGCTGGTTTTTGAAGGGCTTTCATAGCACTTTCCTGTTCTACTCTTGACTGAGATCAGTACTTGCTTCTGCAAAGTGTTAAAAACTATTGCCAGCTTGGTTAATGTTAAAATTGCAAAGAAATCAGACCTTGTGCTCCCACAGTTCCCTCAGAGGAAAATGAATCATCTTGATTTAAACAGATTTGTAGCTCTTTGCCTACTTCCTCAGCAGGCATGTTGAAAATGCCCTCATACATTTTATCAAGGACTCACTCAAATGTGGTCAAACTCGTTCTGGTTGGACTGCCAGAACTTCATGGACTAAGAGACATGCTCTGTTGTTTGCACACAACTGCTTATCAAATATTTGAACGCGCAGAACTTCCATGAAATGCTTTCTCTATGATGAGGTTAAAGCCAAATGTTGGCCCTCTAATTCGATAGAGAAATATGAGTGGTGGAATTTTTTTCGTGATACCTTTAATGGATTGATACCTTTAGTGGATTGATACCAGATAAGTATGACAGATATCTCATACTGCTTTCTTTCTTTGTACAGTGCTATGATTGAGTAGTGTTATTACTCAATAATATACTTAAGGTGCTTTTATTAAGCTTTTTAAAAGATGTTCCTTAAAAACATAAAATGATTTTGCAAGTATGTAGTCCTGTGACTTATTCAAGCCTCTGTTTCTCCCAATGTTTTTTCTTTCCTCTAATTGTATATGTTAAAGTAGACAAGAGTAGCCATTTTCTTGCGCTCAGTACTTCATGTGATTTTAAGACAGGAGAGTCTACACATCAAAGGGTTACAGTATAAGACAGTATAAGATTCTACAGAATAATCAGGAGTTTATTTTACAGAAGAGCCCTAAATATGTCATTAGACATGTAAGAGATTTTCAAAAGCAACGAAGCAGATTAGGTATCTAACTCCCATTGACTTTAGGATAGTCAGTTGTCTTTGGGAGCTGTGAAATTGAAAATATGACAAGAGAGATGATATTTCAATTACCAGAGTGGAGTGACTTCTCTAATATATCAAAAAGCTGATTTGTTTGGGTGGTGAGGAATAAGAGTTGGTTGGGAAGAAGTGAAGGATCTGTGGAAAGATGGAATAATTTAAAGGATAATTAATGAAATCTGTGCATGTAAGGTATGAATCAAACTCAATGCTATTATAAATACACTATGACGAATACCATGGCAATTGCATAAAGTCAGGGTACAGCTCTCCAAGACTGTCGCTTTTATCCAGTGTGATTTACTTCATGAAAGTTTATAAACAATGACAATAAGAGAAAATTAAATCAAAATCAGGAAGAAAAACTTATTACAGGTAACACAGGGTGACAATTTCATCTTACTGTAGAGGAGCTAGCTCAAAATTAAGGACAAAATGCTACCACAAAAGAGAGGACTTGGTAAATATCTGTGGGCACTATTTTGTGGTCTACCAATTTGACATGCTGTAGAAATCACACAAGTAGCATCTGAATAAAACAGGTCTATCAGACTGAAATCTTTTGGGTGTTGTTTTCAGTGAAATAAGTATGCTCTTAGCACCTCCCAAATAGTGTCCAGGTGAGACCATGCTAGAAGATTTTTCCTTTGCTTAAAGCTTTCTTCAATGCCAATTGAAACAAAAATGATTTCCTGTCTTTAAGACCTGACTTCCACCAATTTCAATGAACATTGGGTCAGACACTGGAAATTTTCCCACTGTGGAATATTTATCTGACTGTAAAACTACCTACTGCATTTGGTACCATCAGTAGGATCTTAAATTTGCAATGCCATTTTTAAAAACAAATTAAAAAGCAAGCCAAATCTTCAGGTTTAAATATTCAAAATAAGACATCACTGAGATGACAATCTGACATCCCGTAGTGGCTAACCTCCTTCTTCTCTTTACCAGTGGTAGAAATTTTATGTCTCCTTCTGAGAAAGTTTTTCTCTCAGTGCCGAGGTCCATACTCATATGAAGTTCATACTTATAATAGATTTCTCTGTGTTTTCTAACTGAAGAGTCTCTCTCTATATATATATTTATATAAATCTGGTAGGCTACTACTTCAAATTTTTCCCTATTACAATAGTATTTTTAAAAACAGGCAAAAAAACCCCCATATAAAAATGGGCAAAGCCTTCATGGTGAAACACTCAACCCGTGGGCTATATGAAACAACTTCATGCTAACTCTCTTGTCTACAAATTATATCTTCTTTCTGCCAGATACATCTGTTATTCTTGCAAAATAAATTAAATAAAAATCTAGAGCACAGAAAAAATGAGAAATGGGACAAATGCAGCAGTTTTTTTTACCTGCTCCATTTGGCTTGAAACTACAACCTCTTTTCACTATAGTGCGTCTCTTGAAGAAAGCTTCAAGAATGTAACCTTCAAGCACGACATGGAAACCAGAAGTTTGTCCCCACTTCTGCTGTAAATGTGTTCACATCCTCATTGCTAATGGGCCACATCACTGACGAATTTGCCCTAATCCCCTGGCTACTGATGTTCTGTGAACATCTGCGGATATATGGGAGGCTGGATGTACTCATGCTCCTCTTACTTGAAGCTTGCTCGTGGCATTGTTTGCTGGAGCACAAGCAGAATCTAGATGTGCTGGATTTCAGGAAAGTGTCCAGCCTTCAGACTGAAGAATCATTTAATTTTTTTTTTTTTTCCCCCCAAATTTCTGTGTATTTTGCAGGTAAATAGATAAGGTTTTGCTTACAGTCTGTCTTTTAGAAAACAGGATCCCTGTTTGAACGTAGTAACAATTTGGGCACAGATCCCTAAAGTGAAGAAAAGTTTCACAGAACTACCTTAAAAAAAAACTGTCATAGCTCCAGCTTTTCTTTCACATAACCTCCCCTGCTCACCCCCCCACTCCACCCCCACTGCAGAAACAACAGGAATTTGGTCATTTATCTGAGATTTCGTTACATCTTATTGAGCTACAAAAATCTGTAAAACCTACATAAATAGCGATGGCACCTGCACATGTCATCTGTTCAGCTCAAGTGCATTAAGAGTGATGTATCTCAGGCTGTGGGCTTTTGAAGCGGCAGCTGTGAATTTAGTGTATTTGAGCAAAATAATGAAAACACAGTTCTTGCAACACTCTGCAGTGATGCAGGTAATTTCCTTTGTGGAAAAAAGACAAAGTGGCCTAATGTGTAGTACAGGGAAGCAGGTAGATTTTATCTTGGCAATTCTATAGGTGTTCTTCCTATGATTTATATAACCTTTCTTGCCTGTTTTTCTGTACTGAGAGCTCCCCTCCACATTTTCAGTAGTAAAAGAATTGATTTGAAGGAAAAGGATTCCCCAAATTTTCTTTTTCTATCACTTTTTCAACCAGCCAAACAGTATTAACAAATTCTTAAACACTAGGACATCTCCATTTTGAGGCATTTAATAGATTTCATGTGTCGCCTCCTTCCTCTCTCCCGTACCATAGCCAGGCATAGCATTAGGACTTTTGAATAGTTTCTTTGTTTATTTTATTTTAATTTTTTTTTTAAATGATCCTGATCTAGCCATAAAATTATGTGTTGGTAGATACCTGATCACATTTCTGTGTAATTTTTTTCTTTTATCTTCTGACTAATTACCTATCTGAAGCAGGCAGCTAGGTGACCAAACGAATGTGCTTTCATACTTAATGGTGCTCCAGCTGAGAGAAATACAGATAATAGCTGTTTAAGAGTTTAGAGATCGGCATTGTTTTCCAAGTAGAAATTCTGCCAGTAAAGACAGGAATGAGAAAAATCTATAGGTTTTTCTTTACAGTTAATTAAGCATTAACAAGGTTTTGCTTTGTTTTGTTTTATTTTCTTGTTTTTGTCTCAGAAAAATCAATACAGTTGCATGATGAACCGTTGCTCACTGGTACATTTTTATCTTTGCTCCTCCCTTCTGCTCTTTTGTATGAAATATGGACACATTTTTCATTATCCATTTCAGGTCCTTCAGCCTTCAGAATAGCTCTTTGATGCAACAATTAATAGTCAATTTAAATATAAATATCAGGCTATCTCCAGTTCTGGCTAGGATCATTGATTTAATTTCCTAATGACAGAAGAATTAAGTAATAGGCCCTAAGTAGGAATGCAGGCAACCATGTGAAACCATGTGCCAAATTGATATTTCAGCAACTCTGATAACTTATTAGGGTGACAGCCATGGGATGTCACAGAGCTGAATGATAAATCTTCAGTCTGCTCCTTTCCTACTTGTTTAAAATTGTTTTTCTGTTGCAAAATTAATTGGCATTTGTGTTGACAGTCAGTGTTGTCTTTAGTAATGTTTAAGGTAGGAAACTCGCAATGTTGCTAAATGTTGTGAAAAAGTAAAGCAAGTCATCTTACACAATAAACAGGCAGATAAAGGGGGCTGGAATCCATTTCACACAGGGCCAGTCCAAGTCTGACACATCATTTAAGCTGATTCATAGCAAGATACAGCACTTAAGTACTGCATAGGCCTATACACAGGGAGCATTTCATAAAAGAGGAGTAAATTGGAAAAGTAGGTTTAGAACTGCAGGCCTGAAAGCACAAAGTGCCAATAGGAGCAGAATAAATTCATCTGAAGGCTGAAATAAACTTCTGGCTGCCATGAGGATTTTGGGGAGGAAAGGCAGAAACACAAAGTCGTCATGAATGAATCTCCTGTGAAATATTCATGGTCAAATATGTTTTCAAATGATTAAAAAGGGTCAGTGAGGTTTTAATAAGAAAACCAATGTCAGTTATGCATATAGGTTAGATTTTATGTTTTCAAATGAACAGAAAAATTATTGAACAAATTAACAGCTGTGCAGTTAAATTATCTCCCATTACACTCAGTAGCAGTTTTATCCCTGATTTTAGAAGGGCAAAAAAATCATATCTTCTCTACTTCCTGAAAAATATCACTGATCCAATGCAGCCTTAACAGAAGTTGATGTTTTTCTCCCATCCTCGTAGTGCACTAAATATTGACAGAACTGTAGAGGTTTCAGCTATTAACATCCAACTTGCAGATACTTCACCATACTACTCTAGATTTTGTTCCAGAAAACTACTGTGGAGGGTTTTTTTTTTTCCATTTCATTTTGCTTGACCAAAAGATGTAGGCTTTTCAGATTATCTCGAATATCACACAAGCTGGAAATGCTCCGTGGTAGCAATGGTGCAGCTCTATTCCAACCTTAGGTTCTTAAAACAGGTTATGTATTAGTTGTTTGTAGTGCTTATAACATGGAGGAAAAAGGTCTACCTAAAATATAGACAGTATAACTCCTGAATGACACTAAGAATCAGGATCAGCTCTCTGAAAAGGATTTGTTAAACAGCATATGAAGGCCATATACCTTGCAGAGCTATGCTACTGTTGTTCTTCTGTATACTATGATTTCTAGTGATTTTCCACTGTGCCTAAGGAATCTGGTTTTGGACAAACAAATGCCTTTGAAAGTTAACACAGACAAGGTGTTTTGAAAATGACACTCTCAGGTACAGAAGCAGGGTGGGTACTCCATAAATGAGATGTGTACCTTCCCTGAAGCATTTCTGTCCCAGAACTCATTTGCAGGTTTGCAACAAGCTTTGTGTAAGGGGAGCACACATTGTTTCTGCTGCAAGAGGAAACCAGGGACTGGATTGTGAGGATGTACATCTCACCAATGTATAATTGCTGAATATATATTCCAAGCCCCACACCCCCACCCCAAAACCCGCAAAACAACACAAATTAACCAAAGAAATATGAGGTTCTCTACCACTCTCTCTAGGTGGTTGTGGCATTTGAATACCTGAGGGAAAAAGAATAACTTTGTAAAAAACTGATTACAGTACTTTTAATACTAAAAGTAATAAAATATACCAGTTATGAAGTTTATACTTTTTCAAAGATTAAAAAATACAGTTGGAGCTGGTGATCCTTGTGTGAGTTAAAAAGACACTCGTATTAGTAAAAGAGATATCTAACGCACCCAAAATAGCTGAAGCCATTTGAGACATTAATTCTTTCTTCAGATACTGTAATGGCTGTATAAGAATTTTCTCTGAGTAGTAGAAAACTTTAAAATGTTCAAAGAAATAAACCCTGTCATTTATTATGAGTGACGTAATTCTAAATAAACAGAGTAAGTCAAAATGTGAACAAAAGAACCAGAGACTTAACCTTACTAAAAGGTCAAATTCTCCCTTCTGATGCATGAACTTTGAAGGAATGCTCATGGGCAGAGTTTAGGCCCTGATGTACATAGTCCAAATTTAGCAAATATATTATTGAACCCATGGCTCTGTAAAGAGACTTCAAAGTCATGTGTGTTAACTACGCTGCACGGGGAATAGGCCTTTGTGAAAGAACTCGAGAAGATTGAAAGCAATTCGCTATTGGAGGTAATGATAGTCCTGAGGATTTCTGACAGTTTAAGGTGACATGACTGAAATAATTTATTAACATATAACTTACAGTTACATTGATGAAAATAATTTGAGTGTGGAATTATATGGACAGTTGCTGGCACTCTGATATTAAGGTTATTCAATTTTCCCTTACAACCTACCATTTTCAGTTGCATATCATATTGCCAGAATTCAAAAATGTGGATTGAATAAATTGATACTTGGCTTAAAATTGATTTTTTTGATATTATCATTTTTAGAGTTCAGCAAAACTGTAAGAGATTTTAATTTTGTTATGTTTTGGGGAGCAAGGTTAGCAACAGATGCTGTAGGTAGTTTTAGCTGGTTTTTTGCTTGTTTGTTTTTCCATTACTCTTTAGAAAAAGTCTCTTGTGAAAAGTGTATCATACTTAGCAGGAAACGTTCTGCAGTCCAAATGGTGCCTTACTAGAAATCCTTCCCCACACAGCTTTATTTAAATAACTGGAAATGGCTATCGGGGGGGAACCGAACAAAACACCCACGAAAAAACCAACCAAACAAATAAAAAAAACAACTCAAGACCTTTCAAAACCGGAAATCTGACCAAAAAAACATAGAGGGAGGGGACAGTTACTCTTGTGTATTGAGTACGATGAGCATTTAAAGTGCACCAACAATGATTTTTGAGATTAATGTTTAGTTTCCTCATCCACCTAGGAGGAATTAAGACCCACATCCTGGGAAAATGCTTTAGGCAGAAAGCTTTAAACAGTTGTTGTGTAGGAAACTAGAGAGGCAGAGGAAATGAATATCTCCGTTTGAAACTCTTTCATTGTGCAGTGAAAATGAACATGATTTTCTAGTCTGCTGTGTAGGACAGTCAATAAAGGGAGGTTTGTAGGCTCCAGTCCCCAGTTCAAAGCTTGGTTATGTGTTTTAGTGAATGATCTTTTTCATATAAAATACACAGCCGATCACTGAAGCCTAGACGTATTTGTTGGTTCTTGCCAGAGCAGGAGCAGCTGGTAATCAGTCCCCTCTGACACAGAGAAACAGAAACTGTAGGTTTCATCCAACATAAAAGTAAATCCTCCAACAGCCGGAAATACATTAAATGTAAAGGAATTAGGGAACTCTATTTCCATACAAAACTCACAAGGAAGTGGTAGTTGTCATTATGGAACACTCTTGACAATGAGGGAGAAAGAAATAAAAGGAGAGGTTTTGGATTCTGATTGTCCCAGAAGGCAAGCAGAGGCTAGCGGGCAGGTAAGCAGGGTTTCAGGATGCATTAGATTGAGGGATTTAAATACTTATTTTCCTGATAAGTCCCACTTTAACTTCCTAAAAAATGGTTCCATATAAACAGTTAGAAATGTAAGTCTCATTGATTTCAATAGGAATGAAGTTTCCAGATCTCTACCTGTGCTGGGGTGAACATCAGCTTCTAATTTCTATTCCCTAGTGGAGAAACCCCACTTTTGCTCCTCCTTGACACACACATTTTGGACCTTAGTGAAGTTATTAAGTCATTTGTCTCTGAAAGGGAAATCAGAGTGGAAGTGTAATTTTACTGTCATGGTACTATTTTCAGACACTTATCTCTCATCTGAAACTGTGTATTCACTTGTTCATCATCATCCATTCATGGTAAATGAAGTTAAGCGAGTTAGGTGCTCCACTTTTGATCTCCAGTAACTGAGATTTTATATAATATGGTGCTGTTACTCAAAGGCTCTGGGTGTACTTTAGGATACTCATTCCTTTGCAACGGTTTGCATTAGCAGAGATTCAACTGTTTGCAGAGCTGAAAACCTTTATTGGCAGATAGTAATGACATTAAGACTTTCTTTTTAAAAAATGCATGCAGTCAATGTGTTTTAGCAACGTAGTGTATCAATCAAAGCTGTGTACAAATTCAGGTTCAGCTGAAATAACATCACCTTTAGAGCTCAAATTCCTCTTTAAAGTATAAAGAAACCAAAGGAAAGTTCTTTGTAGAGATCTGTGCATTGATTTAAGGATAACCTTGAAGTTGTGATGGTGTTTTACCTGCTATGTTTTCTTATCAAGATGAAGAAATATAAAGAAATTTTTTTTCTTGTATTGCGTTTTTTTCAATTTAAGTCCTTACCAGAGACCAAGGTAGATATTTCTAGTATTGTATAGTGTGATTTTGACATGAGACAGTAGTGTGGAAAGAATTGTATAATATGGGACAGGCATAACTAGGTGTAATAACAGATCTTATACTGTTAGCAGAACCCTATTACCTTACAATACTAGAGACTTATATCCTGGTACTAGTATATTATTTCTTACCATGGATTCTTTCTTTGACAGAAATATCATCGCCTGTACATCAGCTTGCCTTCTGCTATCATAAGCATTCATAAGATCACACATTTAATCAAGCAGAAAACCAGAATACATTCTAGAAAGCCATTCTGAAAGTTAGTCTGTTGAACCTTTTACTAGTTTAATTTTAAGTTTACACTGTTACTCCTTTGGTTTACCATGCAGACACATGAATGCACGAGCACCGTCTTTTAGTTAGTAGCATTAGAGGCCTCCAATACATGTGATTTCATTCAACCTGCTGGAAATTATGTATTAGGTCTCCTGGCACAACCTTTTCTCCGCCATAATGACAGGATTAAAAGAACTGTAAGACAGCTGTCTAAGTAGACTTCTCCATAATATTTGGAATAAAAAATGAAAATGTGGACACCTGATGGCAACAGACTCAACTGTTAGGGATTTTCTAGGGAGTTATTGTGCAGCAGTTTCCTATAAAGGTACAATATACATGTCCTAAAAGGTACGTTTCTGAAGGATTAAGTTATTCTTCAACGTGTTCATAAAATGGCATAATACTGTGTTTAGATTATTCATCCTTTGGTAATCAATAATAATTTATTTTATTTTGTTCATGCCATCCTTTCATATCTAAGAATTTGGAATACAGGATAAATTCTAGGAATAACTAGTTAGACTTTTATCTATCTTTTATTATTTATCTACAGGAAACAGCTGTACATAATGCTAGGACTTTTTTTTAACTCTTTGTGTTAAAATTGCTGAGAAGCTCTAATAATATTTTCCTGCTCTACAATATAACTTTTTGATATTTTTTCTTTATTTAAAGATCTGGAACAAATGGATTAATTATAACCCAACCACTCAGGCAATATCTCTTTCACAGTCCTTGTAACATACTCTAACACATTGCATTCATCTTAACTACTAGACACAAGGCAAAGCCTATGTTCTCATTTGTTATTGTACATTATTTTGCCTGAAACGTGATGTTACATTTAAAAAATATCAGGTATCAATGACTCCATTGACATGCGTGCAGCAGGAACAGCTCCCCCTTCTTATTTCATTATATCCCTGTGAGAAGTGGCTTAGGAGAAAAATGTGTATTGTGCTTATGCCAGAGACCTGATTTTTTTTTTTTTAAATCAAACATAAAATTGTATGAAAAATATTTTAAAATATACTTTCATTTGTTTATCCTGAAAGTATTTCATTTTTGAAACTTTTGAAATGTGTTGTGACAGAAAAATGATACTATATCTTATTAAATAGCTCACTCATTTCACAGGAAAAATAGAATATCATGAATTGCTAGTCATTTTAGTTTACAGAATCAATATTTTTCAAGCAGCTTCCCAGTTATATGTAATAATAATGTATTTCATTGTATTGTACCACCTGAAAGTCCCATCTCTATATCATCTGTGAAAAGATGAAAATGCCTCCAGCTAATACTGCAGTCACCATACTGTTGAGTTAGGAATTTTGCTTTCAAACACACAGACTGCTAACTTTGCTTATGTGAGCAGTATTAACCAAAAACTACAGAAAGATTCAAGTTTCACTCAGTTTCACTAATAAAGGAACAAATAGTAGGAAGGAATAAAGGAGGGAAACTAATGGGAGAACCCTGGGTTGGGGTGGGCACTGCTGAGAGATTTCAAATCACTTACTGGCAATTTATAAAACAGCACACCTTTGAGAATGTATGGAAAGTCCTTGTCAGATTTTTCAATTGTCAGTATAATTGGGGTGTAAATGTGGGGAATAATATTATGCATAAAGACTTTTAAATCGGCAATGCAGTCTAGGAAGAGAGCAATTACAGCTTCAAATTTTGGTTCAAAAATGTGGCTGCCACTGCTTCGTCACATGGAGCTATTCTTGAAATATCTATAAGAAGCTATGAAATAAGTTCCAAAAAAAAATCTGAAAAAATATTTCATTATTTTTTTAAAGATGAAAACAAGCAAGCAAAATTAAGCAATTCCTCTGTTACAGTATATTTTGTAGGTCACTGTGCAGGGATTTCACTGAAATATATTTGTTTCTTACACTGATGGGGGTCTTTCGATAAATTAAAACCACAATTCGTAATTGGAATTATGGAGTATGGCACTTTGTTTAGTGCCACTTCTAGTTTTTATGCAATGTCTATCTAAGGTATTTTGCCAAATAAGGGATTGAGTTCTGAGTCTTATACCTCCTGTGAAAGTTTCCTCCTTCTTGGTCAGAAAAAAAAGATGCTAATTCTTGTATTTTTTTCTCTATCCTGCTTCAAGGAACTTGCTTTCTTTCAGTAGAGCAGTATAGCTTTTAAAAAAGGCTGCTTTTTAATACCTTCCTGCTTTCCTCATCTCCATCCTTATCTACAACTTGATGATCACAGCACACTTCTGGGAAGCAGCAGACGTGGGTTCAAATCCTGGCAGCCTGAAGTGAGAATAAAATCAAGTCTTCCACCTCCTGGCAAAGTGCACTAACCACTGTGCTATTATGAAAACAAGCTGGTGGTAGTAGCAGCATTTGAAAAGACAGCAGCTAGTACAGTATTGTGTGAAGTGCCTGATCTTCTTACTATGTGTTAGGGATTCTCTGAAAAATACTACGAGGTCAAGCCCCTGAGGGGACTTGCACACAAAAGTGCTAGTTTCTGAATTCCAGTCAGGCACGGACATTTATATGACAACACATATCTCAGCAATCTCAAGTTTGAGAGACCTACCGCCATATTCAGGACTAAAAGGTTTGGGTACTTAAGGAGCGCTTAAAATTAAGATAAAAAATTAAGATTAAAAAATAGATAAAAACGAGTTGTTACGACAATTAGATGTCATTAACCTTAGGTGAATATTTGAGTTTTCAGATCACCACTTTTGACATAGAATACTGTATTCTATCTAACTAATTCAGGGTCTATATAGATAGGAGGAGGGGAAAGGAGGTGGGTGAGGTTAAATCTCTGCCATTGTTTTATTCTCAAAACAGATTCAAAATGCTTGGAAAAGTATTTCCTGAAGTTAGCTAAACTGTCAGATTTCATGACCCAGCTTGCAACTTGATGGAATAAACCATTTCTGTGTATTTTATTAATTTGATTAAAGTGGCTAATCAAGCAAATATTCACCTAAACAAGCATATTAGTACAATTAATTAAACTAATTATAGACAGAACAATTTTAATTGAGGTCACAGTAAAGATAGAGCCAATAACTATTTTCAAACATCTAAATCTTCAAATGGAACAGGTAATCACTGAATTATGGGTTTGACATGAGATGAGGTTATTTTATACTAAGCTTGCTTTAGGAAATAGAATTCAGAGTCTTTAAAACTGGGGAACAAGCAATTCCAGTGACTGCAGTTACAATTTCCTACTAGAAAAAAGCAAAGAAATATGCAAGATGGATGTATTCTTCATTTAAGTGTCTGTTCTGAGCTAAGCTACTTGACAAAGGTTTTAGATTCTTAATCAAAGGAATCATCTACTCTTTCTACCATGCTATTTAGTCATTAAAAAATATTATTTCCTTCTAAAAAAAAAATATTTTAAGTAATACCATTTTTTAACTCCTGCGTCTATTGATTTATTTATTGGCAGAAGCATTTATTTTAGAAAACAACAAATGGTGGTTTTCTCCTACAACCCTGCATTTGTGCATAGCCACGCAAGAAAAGAAAACCTGATTAATGTAAAGTTTAAGCTGCTTCTGCTTTGTTTCCACAAAAAGCTTGAACTCAGCTCGTTGATGTTGACAATCTGTGCATGGAAGTTTGATTGGAACTCCTAGAAAAGGTTTTTGGTAACAGCCAGATTATTGATACCAACAAGCCAAGTCTTTTATCTGTTTCTCCTCTGGATGATAACATCCAAACATAACAGCCAAAGAGGGAAGAGGCACACAGCCATTGTCACGGGGAGCCTGGGTGAGGCTGTTACCAGAAGAGAATCACACCACACAGCAACGTGTCGTCTCAAGTTTATCGGCTTGGCAGGACAGACAATAGCAGTAGCAGGGGAATAGCCGTTCCTCTTCCCTAATGCACAAGCACACATGCAGATCAGGACTCCAGCTCCTCTGGGGCCTTTATCTCAGCACAGTTTGGCTCCGGGGAGCAGGACACTGCCCTTCCGAGGTGTCAGGTCTGCGGCTGACAGTTCAGCCCCTGTACACAGCAGTCCATTCTCAGGCTCTGGCTTCCACAGATATTCCTGAATTCTGCCTCCCTATTTTGCACTATTTATTAGCACTTTTTAACTATCTACTGATTTCTGTGGTAGTTTATCAGCATAAGCTACCGATGGCTTTGCAGTTCTGCACCCCCAGGCCAATCTGCAGTTGCCACGGTGGTTTTTATCACCCTCTGGCTTCCACCAAAAATGTCACAAAAAAGAAAACGTTACCTTTGTTATTCAGCAACTTTGAGATTAATCTGGTTGATTTGAGCTCGGCAGCTGCAGTCCTTCCTCTGGGTAGCAGGCCCAGGCAGGCTACACCCAGGGACACTGCTGTCCAGAGAGATCCCTTCTTCTATTCCGATGAGAAATCCAGGCTTAACCTTTCAAGGTTTAGAGAGATCAGACTGCAGCCTGTCTGTTGAGAGATAGTTTCGTTTAACAGAACGTACATCTAATCTGGACAAACAGTATCATATATAGTAAAATGATGACTCCTTTTACCAGCAATCCCCTAAGCCAGAAGGCAGACATTCCCTACATGAACAGGGGTTGCATAATTCTTTTCATGCAGGGTTCTTCTTGCTATGTGTCAGGACAATCCAAAATCATAGCTGACCCCCTCTACTTCACAGGAAAACTAATTATTCAACACTTCATAGCACCCACTCTGACAGAAAAAAGCAATATATATTCCATTTCTCCATCTTACATATGTATTATTTTTTCTGCAATCATTTTCAAATTCAGACTTGGTAAATGCGGATGGCATTTATGCCACTAAAGTAAAGGTTTGTACCTGCATTTTTTATGCTTGATCAGAGTTGGAAATCTATTTCAAAGAAATTCAAGAAATCCTGAAATAAAATTATTCTGAAGTATTTAAATTTAGACACCACAAAAGGTAGTGTCTATTTCTTACCATTGTATTAGAAATTCCCTTTAATCATCTTGTGTTTATTAAGAAGTTATTAAATATTTGCCAAATCAATTAACTAAAATATTTCTATTAATTTAAATTAATTGCTATGAATATTTTGATAGTTTCTTACCTTAGAACTGATTAAACCATCAAAGGACCTTAGTATATTGGTATACTAAGCATTTTACTAGCCAAATAACAATGAAACGAAAGGCCTGCATTTAAATTTACTACTTCTTGACTAAAAGATTGGCATCTTGAACTATTTAAAGGACCAGTTTTTTCTTAGGGAAATAGAAACATTATTTTTTCATGACAAGTACCTCCTGGAAATTATTTTACAGAATAGATGTTTTTGATGTCACAGAATGAAGAATTTCAAGTGCTTTAACTTTGTTGCCATTTTTTGTCCCTCCTCTGTAACAAATATACAGTGTCATAAGCCTAATCCTTGCCCTGAAGTAAAGCTGACACTTTTAGCGGTCTGCCCAGTAACAGAAAAGAAGAGGGCAGTAGTCTTTTAAGTACAACTGTTTTGGTGATTTAAGTAATAAGAAAGATGGGTTGCAAGTGTCAGTAACCAAGACGGGAGTGTCCAAACCCTGAGCGCCGAATTCTTGGAGTGTGCCTTAACCAACAAACCCTTGGTGAAGATGGGATGGCATTTGTTTCCCTACCTCTAACAGGAAATGTGCCATTGTGAAAAGAATACCAGATCTAAAAGAGTAGAGAGTAAGTGATTTAGTAATCTAGGGAGACTGTTGAGGGCACTGCTCACTTCCTCATTCTTTTTCCATCATCCTAACATGCACTTAAATACTCCCCTTACTCTCCTCTACCTGCTCCCAATTAAAAGAAAATGATGACTCTGATACAATGATGTTGTAAATGTCACAGTACTGTAGGATTTCAGCAGTTCTGAATTTTTTAGCAGCTTAGAATCTCTGTAGAACAATTTCCGATTTGCATTTCATCACTACCTTAATGGAGGAACAGCAGTAAGCTTGCGAATTAAAGCTTGCTAGATTAGGGAGTTTGTGCACAAGATTTCAAATCTCTGGTGAATGGCTTGCTGCAGCTCTACAAATCATTCTGTCAAAGCAAATTGTGCTGTTAAAATACGCATTTAAAACAATACTCCCCAAATAGGTAATATGGAGGTAATTGAAAAACCCAAAGTGCATACAAATAATTGGAAAAAGTGAGCAGTGAGGGAATAAGGAGCTAAATGAAAAAAAAAAAAAAAACAAAACCAAGAGAAATGTAAATAAACATTACTGTAGAAAGAAGAAATATAATTTACTTTATCACCAGCTGCAAATAAACCACACACTTTGGGGCGTAACTCACCTGTTCTGCACAATGTTATCTACTGAGATGTGATGGGGAATCATGGGGAAAAATAAAGAAAACTTTATGCCTCATAAGTCTCACACTGAAATGCAGTGAGAAATGTGTAATTTTCTGCAAATGCCCAGAAAACATCCAGCTAGGAGCTCTTCATTTCATTAAATGGCATCATTGATTTCCATGGGAAGTTACAACTAAAAGAGAAAATAGAGACCAATGTCAAATGCTAATCTTATAACAATTTTTTAAATCAAGGAGTTAAATTCAATAAAAAAAAATAACTTCAGCAGTGTAGAAACTCACACCAAATGAATTTGTAACCTTTATGAACCCTGCTATAGGCTATGTAGTATCAGTATAGTAAAAAGACTTATCTGTTCAAGTATTTATCAAAATGAGCTGCCTAAGTTAGTATGTGTGCATACCTCTGGCACTCATCATAAATGCTAAGAAAGAATAAACTTGAATTAGATTTCTCTCCTCCCCACCCCCTCAGTATAAATCTATGTATTAATAAGCAGGGGACATAATTACTAGAATAAGCTTGAAAGATTTACAGGTTCATGTTTTTAAGATTAAAAAATGTATAGTGAATATTTAGTTCAACTCTCTATATAATTAACAGCACAAGTTTTTAGGTGAGATAAGGATGCTAATTAAGGTTCTGTTGAGTAGATCTGTTTCCATTAAACACCTGGGCCAACATGGATCTCTTCTTCATATGCATGGAAAGGAAAAGAGAAAACCTTAATAGAACACCACAAGCAGTGGGTCTTTATGGATTCAGCTGAAATTGGAAAAAAAAAAAAAATCACACCAACAAAAAACCAAAACCACCTTTCTTCATTGAAAGGAGAATCACAGTTATCTATACATACCAATGAATTTATGCTGAAATTCCCTTCTGTCCCACGCGTATGTTTGACACTTCATTTAAAATTAGATAAATACATTGAATTAATTTAATCCTTTGTGACCTTTTATCCCCAGAGTTCTTAATCAAATGTCTCAATTGATTAATAGGTCTTCATATGACCTTATATTGCTCAAATCTTGTCCTTTTCCACACTCTCTTTAAATATCAATTAATTCTAGAGTAAAAAGGAATATCACCAAATGTTTGCCCATCCTCTAAGACAAACCTCATCCCTTAAAACAAACTTAGTGGAATACAAACAACGTAATTTCTGAAATTGTCATTACAGTTGCTTCAGCAAAACTGTAGGATGACTTTTGCCAAAAGTAAAGCATCTGTATCATTCTTCCTATCCTCAGGGGCACATATTTCATACATCATATATTGCATAGTTTGGTCCCCAGGATTTAAAACCAAAGGTGGGTTCTTTTTGTTTGGTTGGTTTTGTTGGTTTCACGTACATTGGTAGAGTTGGCATACTATGATTTCCTTTTGAAGCAAAAGATATAATTAGAAGATATAACAAGAATTACAGCTTCTACATCTGGAAATACTTTCACTTCAATCAGTCTGTGGAAGACCCAGTCCCTCACTAAAATTTAAGATTGATTCTCTTTTATGCATGTAGAAAATAATACCCTAAAAGATTTGGAACTTTTCCCATCTGTTTCCTTCACACTGACAATTAAGGTGTAAAACATCAAAGAAACATATTCTGTTTGGTTTTTTCATATGAAATGGAGGTTTATTTTTGTTAAAATCACAGAACAAAACTTATATGAAATTATCTTTACAGAACCTACATGCAAACCTGTGGATCTTGTAATGACCCAAAATATTAACACCTTTAATTGATCACTTCCAGAGGAAGCTATACACAGGAATATATTACTGACTACTACACTGTTGCCTTTTTTCTTCAGTGGTAATTACATAAGAACGTAGAATCATAGAATGACAGAATCATGGAATGGTTTGGATTGGAAGAGACCATGAAGATCATCTAGTTCCAACCCCTGGCCAGGGACACCTTCCACTAGACCAGGCTGCTCAAAGCCCCATGCAACCTGGCCTTAAACACCTCTAGGAATCGGGAATCCACAGCTTCTCTGGGCAGCCTGTTCCAGTGTCTCACCACACTCACAGTAAAGAATTTCTTCCTGAGATCTAATCTAAATCTACCCTTTTCCAGTTTAAAACCATTACCCCTCGTCTTATCACTACACACCCTGATAAAGAGTCCTTCTCCACCTTTTCTGTAGGCCCCCTTTAAGTACTAGAAGGCCTCTCTAAGGTCTGCCCAGAGCCTTCTCTTCTCCAGGCTGAACAACCCCAATACTCTCAGCCTGTCCTCATAGCAGAGGTGCTCCAGCCCGCTGATCATCTTTGGGAACCTCCTCTGGACTTCCTCCAGCAGGTCCATGTCCTTGTTATGCTGGGGGCCTCAGAGTTGGACACAGTACTCCAGGTGAGGTCTCACGAGAGCGGAATAGAGGGGCAGAATCGCCTCCCTTGACCTGCTTGTTTTGATGCAGCCCAGGATGCGGTTGGCCTTCTGGGCTGCAAGCGCACATTGCCGGCTTATGTTGAGCTTCTCATCAAACAACACTCCCAAGTCCTTCTCCTCAAGGCTGTTCTCAATCCATTCTCCACCCAGCCTGTATTTGTACATGGAATTGTCCTGACCCATGTGTAGGACCTTGCACTTGGCCTTGTTGAACTTCATGAAGTTTTGTTTAACCATCTATTGAATACTGCGCAAGAAGGCAGAGAATTTGCATAACTCTTGTAAGCCCTCATACCAGTGAGATATGACAGTTAAGAATATTTTAGTCATGGCAATATAATTTTAACTCACAGGTCTCTCTTTCTCCTCCCCTCCTTTTTCTTTCTTACACAAACTGTAACCATGATTATATTTGTTTATTTATTTGTTTGTTTATTCCTGTAAATTCATATTGCCTTTTAATGTACAGGGAAGAAGAATTTTAAATGTAGCATGAGGAAGAATTCAAATATGGAAAGAATTTAAATGGAAAGTGAGGGGAAAAAGAAGTACTTCTATGAATATTTAATTAATTAATTGATGCATTTCCAGATAGAAAAGGAAGCATAATGAATATTAATGACTGTGGCCTATGAATTGAATCTATTTTTCTCTTTCCCAGAGGAGCAAAACTATTTGAACCAATCTTGGCAATGCCTTCCAAGGTTTTGCATTCTGGTGGTTTTTTACCTGCCTTTCTGTGCAACGTACATTTGGTTTATCCCTTCAGATCATTCATTCTCAAAATTTTGATGTAAACGAAGGACAACACAACCCTAAAACACCATGAACTGACAAACAGAAAGAACCAGTCATTAAGAAATGAAGGAAAGTAATTTTTTTTTCTATGAGCACCATAAATTATGTCTCTTGATCGTCGTACAGAGTCTTGGATCTCAAGATAGCAGCAGAAATGATGGGTGGGTTTAGATAATGATTTGGGGTATTGGGACACACTAGGAAGCTCAATGTAATCCCTGCAGTAGCAAGTAAGTGAGGAATTTAGTTCATCAATGATATTTTGTTTCATATAATAGTGATTGGAGTTAGGTAATCTATGGCGTATTAGCAGTGCTGGGGAAAACTGTCCCCATTCAGAGTGAAATCATGTTTTAAGGTTTGTTTGGGGTTTTTTGCTTATTTAATTTTTTTTGGCTGTAATGATCAAATTAATTAATTGTTAATAAAATTGAATAAAAAGAGACTATTTATCATAATTACAAGATTTTTTAATAGTTTCAAATAAAATTTATGAGTATTTTGAATGCAAAAACATTTTTAAAAATTGCTGTACTTTTAAAATGTCTATATTGTTGATTTTAAATGTTTTCAATTTGTATACTTTCTGGAAGAAAAAGTTAAATGAGTACCTACTTGCTGAAAGTATTTCACGCTCTTTGTGATTCTCACACTGTAAAGCAACACCCTTCAAAAATGAGTAGGAGGGGAAAACATTTCTTAAGACTAGAATTATTTCCTTAATGCCATGGAGAATCAATAGATAAATACCTATATCAGTTTGTAGGTGTTTCTGACTGATATCTGGGCTATCTCGCAGTGAGCAGTTGTGCTGTCAGTTTTAACATGTTTTGAGGGAAAATCATGACCTATGTATATTGAAGCATCATAAAATACAGGTAGTCTTGTATTTCAGTTTAGCCCTCAACAAAGAAGCTTTCTGAAGTTTTTCTGAATTCATTGTTATCTTTGCTGTCTCCAATTGCAAAATTGACATCTTCCTACATGCTGGGTGAATTTAACTTCTGGACAGGCTGACCTCTTTTTCCGTTGAAGAACAGTGTGGAAAATGCCCATCCTCAGGACAGCTGGACACAAAGCTGGGCAACCCTTGAAGTGAAGCTATTCCCTTCTTTCCCTGTCAGACAGCTTTTTGAGTGTAATATTGGCATTTCTATAGTTATTCTTCATTCTTCCCTCAAAATGTTAATTGAGACAGATAATAGATAGTAATGATTTTCCATTGTATGAGTGCATCATCAAATATCAAAGTCCATAAAATAAGGACTGTCATCAGACTCAAAATTTGAAAGGCACTTTGAAGATAAAAAATACTCCAGAAGTGTTTGGTGTTAAAAATATTTTGTTGGATGTGGGATGTATAAAAATGATTGAATAAGCCATAGGACCAAGCTAGAACCTAGTCATATAATTGTCTTTTTATGTATATATATTATAACCCCGTTATACACATATCCAAAATTTAGAGCCATGTCTCTGAACATTTACTAAGCTTTCGGTGATTTCACAAGTTTCATAGGCACCAAAAAATGCATCTCTATTCATATCCTGGTCCATCTAACAGGTGAACTGGCAGGCAGGTTAACTCATATCTAAGCCCAGGTATAATCTACAAACTGAACTTTCTTTTGACCTCGGCCCAGTTACAGTGTGACTGGTGACACACTGACAACAGTCAAGTTTTCCCCAATACACATCTGCCTCCAAGGCTGACAATAGAGCTCATGCCTTCCTCCTAGTTAGGCAGTAGCTCTGGGAAAAGTACACAGGGGAACAGAGGGAGAACTGGACTGAGTATTCTCCCCTGACCACAATTTCTGCCATTTTTGGAATTGCCTGTTCCGAACAATTAGAATTCCCGGTGTCTGTATAAAATCTCCTAAGTCTTGAAAAAGAATTTTCTTCACTTCTAAGGAAGTACTGTAACACTGGGATATTGCCTGCAGTGAATTTAACATTGCTTTGACAATATCAACACCGATAAAGGATCTAGTTTATTGTTTGGCTGCAACAAGTGCATGCTTAGTCATCTGGCTACAACAAAATCTTTCTCATGAGGAAGATGAGCCTGATTTGAGCATGTGAATTCAGGACAAATGTTCACCAAATATTCACTACGATTTTTGAGAAAATGTAGTTTTCCAGCTGTCTGTGTGACAGGGTGAAAGACTTGGCCTTCTGTATGGGCAATCTTGAATAAACTCTGCAGAATGCTCTTTGGTAAAGTTTTCAATTTTGTAGCACCTAACAATCAACACTTGATTTAGTGGGTGCCTTGTGTTCCCCAGGAGGGATGGTGTCTTCAGTAACATGGAAGTCCCATTGTGGATTTAGTTTATTGCATTTCTATAATTATTAACTTTAAAAGGACTAGATGGGATTATGAAAACTGTCAACCTCACTCTGTTAACAGAGATAAGGGTGTCCATGAAGAGACTATTCTGAAGATGGGACGTCTGTTAATAATGATTTTGAGTGCACTTTATGTTTTGAGAACATCCCACAAATATATTTCATTCAGTAATGCTACCTTGAACCTAAAATGCAGTTGTGTTCACCATTCTGTTATCAGGATTTGTTATTTTTCTATAACAGAAGCAAGACCAGAAATTTGAACTTTATGCTTTACGTTTCTGCTACTACAAAAAGTGACATATTGCATCCTTCCTTGGATAACAGTGTCAAAGGAAGTGATCCTTAGAAATACTTCAGTGATTGGCATTAGCAAAGCTTTGATACATACTGTTTATACAAAAAATTATTATGCTTCACTTAGTTCCTTTGATGTCCTTGAAAGAGATGGCACATAATTCCCCATGTAGAAAATGTGCACAGTGCCTTATAATGAATAGGAACATTTTCCTTTACACACTGTGGAGTGTTTCATGTGCAGTCACTAAGATTTATGCTGGGGTTTGAGAGACTGCAACATGATGGTAACCTTGGAGTTAGGAATGAGAGTAAACTGCTGGTTAGGTTACAGTCTTCAACTTCTGGGTCTGTGTACTCCTGTTTATGGCAAGTATAGTAACAGATAATTAAAGACTGGGCAAGTATGATGATGAAGTATGGTATTTAATCTGTGTTGGTTAATGCACACTTTTTTGGTTGTCCCTTGTAAGATACTTAACCAACTAATTACAAATGTGATTTCAAAAGTATCTTTCAAAATTCCCCTTGACAATTGATCACAAATAGGTGCTAACTTCACAGACTGACCAGTTTTGTATATTTTTTTTTATATCATCTGTTCATGTGCAACGAAAGAACCATAGAATCATAGAAAGCCCCTCCTTGTTGGTGAGAACAAGGTCCAGCATGGCACCTCTCCTCATTGGCTCCTCTGTCACTTGGAGAAGGAAGTTATCATCGATGCATTCCATGAACCTCCTGGATTGCTTATGGCCTGCTGTGTTGTCCTTCCAACAGATATTGGGGTAGTTGAAGTCCCCCATGAGGACCAGGGCTTGTGAACCTGAGGCTGCTCCTATCTGACTATAGAAGGCCTCATCTGTTCTGTCATCCTGGTCAGGTGGCCTGTAGCAGACTCCCACTGTAGAAGAACAAGTGACACAGAAAGTTTTCTCTCTTGGCTCTACCAAATGTCAGCAGCTGTCCCCATATCGTTTTATTGTGTTGTCTGATTTATAAACATTTGCTAATGATTCACTAAACTGTTTTACATACAAAGTCTTAGAGGTGACATGTGATTTGAAATATTATGTTCTGTTATTACTATTCAAAAAGCTGAAGATCAGTTAGCTGTGCAGAAAACAGCTGTCTTAGAGTAAAATTAGTGTTTTGAACTCCAGCAAATTCCCAACTGCCTTTTCTTTCAAAGACTCTTGAGAACAGAGTATATCAATAGTTAAGCAGAGAAACAATAGATGAGAAACTGGGGATTACTTAGGAGGCTTGCCAGGAAAAAAAAAAAAGAAAAAAAAAGAGAAAAAAAATTGTGCTGCATGAATCTATGATGGAAGTACAGAGGGATGATGAAAAGCTGCAATATATATAAACTGAAAAACAGATCACAAAGAAGTTTCTCAGTAAGTGCTAGAGAATTTCATCATAAGTGGAAGTAAGTCTTTGTTATCTTCCATTGTATTTGGGGAAAGCATTTTGCTTAGGCTGTGTTTTGTTTTTGCTTTAATAACCCAAATGGTGCTGACTTCACAAGATGTTTCCTCAAGAGATTTCCTACTGTGTATGCTTGAGATTATTATGATGGATTGTGATTTACTGTACACTAAGTGGTGCCTTCCACGTGCTGCTGTATTCTCATGGAGGTTAAATAGTATTCAGTATGGAATACTGTCAAAAACATTTTCTGTTGCGGCAAGAAAACAACACAAAAAATAAAGGAGCACCCACCCATCCATTCTCACCGCGGCCAGTCTACTTTTGCTGTCAGGTTGAAGCAAGCCTCAGAGGATGGAGGCAGCAGTTTGGAAGTGAGTTCCCTAATGCTGGATAACGATGTACTGGTGGGAATTCAAATTTTTAACAAGTTTCTTGATTCTGCTGCACAAAAATGGATGTTGCAGTAAAAAAACCCAAAAAACAAAAAACAAGATGTGAAGCTATTCACTCTATCATTTCTTAACTTACTATATTACTTTTCTTAATTTACTATATTATTTAATTTACTATATCAGGAGCGATGCATTCCGACAAAGAGGAAGTCAGGCAAAAACACCAGGAGGCCTGCATGGATGAACAAGGAGATCCTGGAACAATCTCAAGCAGAAAAAGGAAGCCTACAGGGGGTGGAAGCAAGGACAGACAGCCTGGAAAGAGTACAGAGAAATTGTCCAGTCAGCCAGAGATCAGGTTAGGAAAGCTAAAGCCCAGACAGAGTTAAATCTGGCCAAGGGCGTCAGGGGCACCAAGAAAGCCTTCTATAGGCATGCTGGGGACAAAAGGAGATTAGGGAAGATGTGGGCTCACTCAGGAAGGAAACAGGACACCTAGCGACCCAGGATATGGAGAAGGCTGAGGTACTCAATGACTTTTTTACCTCAGTCTTCACCGACAAGGGCTCTAGCCACACTGCCCAAGTTGCAGAAGGCAAAGGCAGGGACTAGGAGAATGAAGAATGGCCCAGTGTAGGACAAGACCAGGTTCAAGACCAGCTGAGGAACCTGAAGGTGCACAAGTACATGGGACCTGATGAAATTCATCCGCGGGTCCTGAGAGAACTGGCAGATGTAGTTGCCAAGCCACTATCCATCATATTTGAAAAGTCGCGGTGGTCTGGTGAAGGGGGGAACATACCCCCCATTTTCAAAAAGGGTAAAAAAGATGACCCGGGGAACTACAGGTCGGGCAGTCTCACCTCTGTGCCTAGCAAGACCATGAGGCAGATCCTCCTTGAAGCTCTGCTCAGGCACATGGAAAATAAGGAGGTGATTGGTGGCAGCCAGCATGGCTTCACAAAGGGCAAATTGTGCCTGACAAACTTGGTGTCCTTCTATGACAGGGTTACAGGGTTGGCGGATAAGGGAAGAGCAACTGATGACATCTATCTGGACTTGTGCAAGGTATTGGACGCTGTCCCGCATGACATCCTGGTCTCTAAATTGGAGAGACATAGATTTGACCAATGGACTACTCGGTGGATATGGAATTGGCTGGATGGCTGCGCTCAAAGACTTGCGGTCAACAGCTCAATGTCCAAGTGGAAGCCAGTGACGAGTGATGTTCCTCAGGGGTTGGTACTGGGACAGGTACTATTTAACACCTTTCTTGGTGACATGGATGTAGGGACTGAGTGCACCCTCAGCAAGTTTGCCAACGACACCAAACTGTGTGGAGCAGTCAGCAGACTGGAGGGAAGGGATGCCATCCAGAGGGACCTGGACAGGCTTGGGAGGTGGGCCCGTGCCAGCCTCATGAAGTTCAACAAGCCCAGGTGCAGGGTCCTGCACGTGGGTCAGGGCAATCCCAAACACATCAGCTCTGGTGAGACCCCTCCTGGAGTACTGTGTCCAGCCCCCAACATAACAAGGACATGGACCTGCTGGAGGAAGTCCAGAGGAGGTCCCCAAAGATGATCAGCGGGCTGGAGCACCTCTGCTATGAGGACAGGCTGAGAGTGTTGGGGTTGTTCAGCCTGGAGAAGAGAAGGCTCTGGGGAGACCTTATAGAGGCCTTTTAGTACTTAAAGGGGGCCTACAGAAAAGGTAGAGAAGGACTCTTTATCAGGGAGTGTAGTGATAAGACGAGGGGTAATGGCTTTCAACTGAAGGAAGGTAGATTTGGATTAAATATTAGGAAGAAATTCTTTACTGTGAGTGTGGTGAGACACTGGAACAGGCTGCCCAGAGAAGCTGTGGATTCCCCATTCCTAGAGGTGTTTAAGGCCAGGCTGCATGGGGCTTTGAGCAGCCTGGTCTAGTGGAAGGTGTCCCTGGCCAGGGGTTGGAACTGGATGATCTTTATGGTCCCTTCTAACCCTAACCATTCTGTGATTCTATATTTGGGCTGCTCCTAATTACCGGTGGAGCAATTGTTATTCGGTTTTTAACTTAATTTCAGAAGAATCCGACAGTGTGAAAAAAGAAATATTAATTCTCCTATACCTGTTCCATGCTTCAAGAGAATGCTTTAGAAGTTTATGTTAACTTATTTAATTTATAAATATATTTGTGTATGTATTTGTTATTTATTTATGTTTTGTTTCTTAAAAATAGTTATTTAATTTATTGTTACAAGAGTCAATAAATCAATTACAGTATAAAAAAAAGACTGAAAAATAAAAGTGTAACTGAAATTATTTTTTAAATAAAATTTTGACAGTATCTAGAGAAAAATTGTTGCTAGCAGAATTGTCACAACAACTTGAACCTGAATGGCTTTTGCTTGACTCATGTCATCAAGTGATTCACTTGTGTATTATTTTTGAAAATTCTGTCTGACACTGTTGACATATCATGTTCTTTGAGTTTCTCCCTCTTATGCAGAAATCAAGACAAAAAGTTTGCTTCATAAAATATTAATAGATGCAAGTATTGTCTCTGACCTTACTTGATCAAAGTGGTTAGTGTCAAAGTTTAATTGCATTTCATGTGTTTTAGTGACATCTCTAAATTTTTCATGGATTCAATAAATTATTATCATCACAAGAAAATCTCAGACAGCCATAATATAAAGTAGAAAAATTCTGTAAACTAATACCTGAGACTTAAATGAAAATATAATTTATTTAATCTTAGTCTTTTCCTCCAGCTCCTAGTAAAGAAGATCAAAGCCTGGATAGCTCTATGAGGCAGGGAATACTTGGGGTGTTTTTATAGTTGCACTTAGAAAAAGACCCTACCTTAATTTGAGTAGATATTGTGATAATGTTGAAATCTTGAAGATTGTTTGATTTTTTTTGCAAGACTGTTGCAGACCTTCTCATTTACAGTCAGAAGTCAGTTTCTGGACGTTGTACTGACCAGACAGGCAGATGTTCAGCCCAGCTCTTTCTCTTTAGTGAAAGGGATTCAATTATTTTATTTCCATCTTTAGGTAGTTGGTTTCCTTCTCTAATAATTTTATTAGCAATTTTACTAGTACTGTACTCTCCTTTCTAATACCCATCTGGATCTATGTTCAACTGTGCCAGTCTTCCTCTGGCAGTGGTGGTAAGTTGTTACAATGAGCCATCAATATCCCAAGGTCTTTGCTGGGAAGAGTACAACAGGGATGATAGAGTCCCTTTCTCCTCAGTCTCGGATATCTTTGAGTTTATTTTTATATGTTTCCTTGCCCCAGGCTGCTGCCTTCTGGCTGCTCCCAGGTAAGTGTGAACATGACCCCACAGCCTCCCCAGGCTCAGCCCCACCAGGGCTTTTGTTTGTTGGGCAGTGAGCCCCTGGATTTGCTGGATCCTTCCCATGGAGGCACTGGCAGAGCTCAAGCTCAGACAGGGGAGGCAACAGGCACTTGCCCTGCAGCAGATGCTGAAACCAGCTCTGGTCAAGGTGAGCTTAGGCCAGCCCTGACATCTGTGCTCTCAGCTCAGGGCAGAGCCCATGGCTCTGCTAGGATGGCAAAAAGTCATATTTACTGCACTACAGCACTACATGTGGAATGCTTGCCTTTTTATATTTCTAAGACAATTTTTTAACTGGAGCTTTTCAAGGATCAGCTTTACACTGTGGCTGCACAATTGACCATGTCAGTGCAACTGAGGGAATAGTGAACCACAGTAGATGGTCAGGGACGAGAAGCCACAGGCAAGATCACTGTAGCAGGAAGCTTTGAACTTAGACTGGCTTTGTTACTGGACAGGCTGTTTATACCATTGTATTTGGTTTGCGTGGCATGGTTTTGGTAGAAGGGGGGCTACAGGGGTGACTTCTGTGAGAAGCAGTTAGAAGCTTCCCCTATGTCCGATTGAGCCAATGCCAGCTGACTCCGAGATGGACCCGCCACTGGCCAAGGCTGAGCCAATCAGCAACCAGTAGTGCCTCTGTGATAACATATTGAAGAAAGGGGGGAAAAAACCCTGCACAACAACAGCCAGAGAGGAGTGAAAATACGTGAGAGTGTGGTGGGTTGACCTTGGCTCAATGCCAGGTGCCCACCAAGCTGCTCTATCACTCCCCTCCTCTGCAAGATGGGGGTGTGTAAAGGTAGAAAATAAGATCGAAAAAAACTCATGGGTAAAGATAAAGGCATTTTAATAAAGCAAAAGCAAAGGCTGCATGCAGAAGTGAAGGAAAACAAAAGATTTATTCTCTACTTCCCATCAGCAGGCAATGTCCAGCCACTTCCTGGGAAGTAGGGCTTCAGTACACATAGAGGTTGCTCTGGAAGACAAACATCATACTAACGAATGCCGCCCCTCCTCCTTCTTTCTCTTACTGCTGAGCAGATGTCATATGGTATAGAACATTCCTTTGGTCAGTTTGGGTCAGCTGTCCTAGCTATGCCCCCTCCCAAGATCTTGCCCACCCCCAGCCTAGTAGTGAGGGGGCAGTGTTGGAGAGACAGCCTTGATTCTGTGCGAGCACTGCTCATCAGTAGCCAAAAGACTGGTGTGTTATCAACACCTTTCTAGCTACCAAAACAAAGCACAGCCCTATGAGGGCTGCTATGGGGAAAATTAACTCCATCTCAGCCAGACCAAATAACAGGGAACAACAACTCTGCAGACACCAAGATCAGTGAAGAAGGAAGGGGAGGAGGTGCTCCAGGTACTGGAGCAGAGATTCCCCTGCAGCCGGTGGTGAAGACCATAGTGAGGCATGCTGTTCCCCTGCAGCCCATTGAGGTTAATGGTGGAGCTGATATCCACCTGCAGCCCGTGGGGGACCCACACTGGAGCAGTCTGTTCCTGAAAGAGTGCACCCCGTGGAAAGGACCCACACTGGAGCAGTTCGTGAAGAACTGCAGCCTGTGGGGAGGACCCGTGTTGGAGAAGTTTGTGGAGGACCGACTCCCATGGGAGGGACCCCGTGCTGTAGCCGGGGAAGAGTGCAAGGAGTCCTCCCCCTGAGGAGGAAGGAGCAGCAGAGACAATGTGTGATGAACTGACTGGAACCCCCATTTCCCATCTCCCTGTACCACTGGGTGGGGAGGAGGCAGAGAATTTGGGGGTGAAGTTGAGCCCAGGAAGAAGGGAGGGGTGGGGGGAAGGTGTTTTAAGAATCGATTTTATTTCTCATTACCCTACTCTGATTTGATTTGCAATACAATAAATTAATTTTTCCCCAAGTCAAGTCTGTTTTGCCCATGACGGTAATTGGTGAGTGATCTCTCCCTGTCCTTACCTCGAACCACGAGCCTTTTGATATATTTTCTCTCCCCTGTCCAGCTGAAGAAGGTAGCGATAGAGCAGCTTTGGTGAACACCTGGTGTTCAGCCAGCTTCAATCCACCACAACCATTGTACACTGTTGGGTTTTCGGAGCAGGCTTCATGGAGCTGAAGCAGGCATTAGCAATGAATGTAACGCCCTGCTAGCTACACAAAAACTGTGTAATTCATGAAAGCGACTGATTTCTCCTGCACGCTACATGAATTGTGAGATGTAAAGACAGGGAATGATCTAGGGTCTTTCCAGTCTAACAGAAAACAATGCATTCAGCAAGATATCTTAGGTGATCATTTGTACCACACAGAATTATTATCATCCTTGTACATGTGCAGTGCTCCTGTTCTTCTTTGATGGTTTAATCATTCATACACTATGAGCAACTTTAACCATATAGAAGGCTCACAAAGTTTCTAAGATGTGTATCTTTGGAAACTGCATCAAAGAAGGCACTCCTGCAAAGAAAGTAGCATCAGTTACCCAGAGAAGTAAATAGTCCAACAAAAGTTACCTTCAATTTATTTTTGTTGAGAGCAGCTGATCAAAGCGCCAGGAAGAAAGGTGCAGACTTCAGGGGCAAAACTCATTCAGAGACACACACACAGCCACACACCCAAACTTATATGAGTCTTGGCTACTCTTCAGGTGGAGCCAAAGGTCCATGGAGAATTGAGATTGCTGCAGCAGGTGCACCCACCAACCCCAATTCAGTATGTGCAACAGGACAAAGGTCCCCAGCAGTTCCTGGATTCTGCCCTTTTTTATCTTCTAGGCTGCCAGGTCATGCCCCAACTAACCTTCTGGCCCATCAGGAGGATTTATTCTTGGGGCTGGCTGCACTTGCATTTCCCAGCCAGGCTCAGCTAATACATTTCAGGATGGGGTCCTTACTGGGGCCAAGCTTGGTCTCACCAATTCTTCCTCATTTGCGCTGGGGAACTACAAATTTACCTTGAGCTGTATAGGAAGATGTGGATATCTTTGAAAGAATTCTCAGCATAGATGTAATAGATCAGTAAGTGCCAGAGACACCGTATCTGCAGTCTTTGTCAGAGCAACACTTCTCTAAGTGGAGTGACTCTCAGTTCATTGATATGATAGGACATAATTTACTCTGTAGCAGTCTAGACCTTCTTGAGACAGGACAAGTGACCCTGATAATTTTTAAAGGACATCATTTAGGTCCAGCTTCAGGACTTCTGGAAAATATACTTTCTGCTTAAAAAAAATAGCAATGTATATATATGTATGCATAGATTTATGGATATGTGTGTATATATGTATACAGAAAACGCCAAACACACACACTCATACATACAGCAAAATTGAGACCACTCAGTTTTGTCTTGCGATAGAATCATATGAGAAGTTCAGCAGGACTGACTCTAGTAATGGACAAGGAGGGACAGCTTTATCTCTCATCACCATCCGTACAGTTGATTATTTGCCTAGAAATTGTATGGCAGAAACTTAAATTAAGTTACTTCTTATGAAGTCCTTCAACTAATCAGAGATGAAGGCTGTTCTATTACTGAGTATGCCAGTATCTGCTGACATATGAGTTGTGAATGGATGGCAAAGTGCATAAAATGTCACGTTAGATATTTGTGATGAGAATGAATCATCCTGAGCCATTTTAAACAAAAATCTAGTGCAAGCATAAGTTCTTGGGAAGAGTCTCGAGAACAAGAGACTTGGAAAACAATACATTAATTTACCACTGTCTTCACAAAGGTGTTGATTCATTAGCAATGCTTTCATGGGAACAAAGATCTAATATGCTTCAGAAAGATTGCCAGTGGGTCTAGACTGCTGAGTCAGGAAGAACAATATTATTTCCCCACACGAAGACTCTTTTGTCACAGTCTGCTCATGCCGAAGAATGAAAAGAAATCACTCCAGCAACAAGTTTCTCTTCTGGCCGTCTCTTCAGACTGAATTGTGCCTTTATTGGATCACTGACAATCATTTCTGACTTGAAGAGACCAATCAGGGAATGATTCCAGTATCAGCTTTTCAGATGGAGGTGAAAGTACTTTGACATTTACATCAGCAGCCAGCTCATCATGTCAATTTTTCTGGCTTGCAAACAGCTATGCAATCAAAGGGACCATCTCTGCAGTCATCAGGATGTGACTGGCAATGTCAGCTTGTCTTTCTCTAGAACATACTTGCAATCTCTGTGAATCTCCACCTTATAACTAGAGACAGCATTTAGAATGTCAATAACAAGCACTTGTTTCGTGCATAGCCTCACTCAGTTGGTGTCAAAGTTCTTGAATAGTAAATGATAAGCACTTCATTCCCATCTGGTAATGTGTAGCAGAGATTGACTCCAATGCCATGGACTGGAACATCACAAATGATAATCAACAGTGCCTGGTTGTCATAGTGGATAAACGGAATTGGATGTCAGTCACTTGCTCACATTTTTGAAATGCACTTTGTGCTGGAAAGTCCATTTCCATGGAACTGTCTTTGTCAAAGAAGCAGAGAAGAGGTTTGGTGATCATTACATTTCATTGCAGGGAGCTGTAGCAGAAGTTCCAAGGAGTATCTAGAGACCTTGTTTGTGCTTTGACTGAGATAAATTAAAAATTGCCTTCACTTTGTGCTGTGAAACATACGTGTATCTATTTAGCCTCTTTCTATAACTGCAATACCTAAGAAGGTGACAATCCCTTAGTCCCTTCTTTGCTTTCACTGTTGATGGGGCCCTCTACGGGCTGCAGAGCAACAAGCTGCGTCACCATGTTCTTCTCCATGGGCTGCACGGGAATCTCTGCTCCAGCACCTGGAGCACCTCATGCCACTCCTTCTCCACTGATCTGTACTGTTTCAAATTGTCCTCATTCCTCTCTCACAGCTCCAATCAGTGTTTTTTACACTTTCTTAAATAAGTTATCACAGAGGTGCCACCAGCATCACTGATGTGCTCAGCTTTGGCTAGTGGTGGGCCCATTTCAGAGCTGGCTGGAACTGACTCTGTCTGACACAGACGCAGTTCCTGGTGTCTTCTCACAGAAGCGAGCCCTGCATACCCTCTACTAAAAAAAACCTTGCCACATAAACCCAATACACATATCTAGCTGTGTTTTTGTGAAACTTTTGTTCTTGTTCAGGAGCTGTTTTCATACATGACCTTCTGCTCTTGGATGCAGCTCTATGATTGTTGCTGTTTATGCTGAAACTTCAGCAGATGATTGCCATTCTTGTGACCCGAACTCACAGTTGTGGTTGTGTAACGGAATACACAGTGCCGAAGTTCATCAAGTGAACATACTTCCATGTGCTAACAGACCACATGAACAATCACACACAGGTAGGACCACCTACTTTTCTCTGGCTGCTACTAATTAAATACAGTGAGAGAGGGAGAAGGTGTGATGTCAATTCTTTCTGCATCAATAAGAAACAACCTCCTATGTGCAATTCATACTGTGCAAAATGAGTGTAGTAATGGAGTGTCCGTGAGCAAATACAGCATGCACTTTTGCAGGACATAAAGTGGAGACTGATGTTCTACCATTAGAGAAGTACAAAAAGATAGTTAAAGGCATGCACTGCAAAATGGATGGCTTTCCTCCTCTCCTTGCTTCCTACATATCTTCACAATAAACAGCTCATTTACATGCAGTTACTGTAACCTCTATGATATACTGTCTTCCAGCACCATGTTTACCTGGTAAAAGAAAGTTCAATTACTAAAACAACAGCCCCTCTAGATTACTAAAAGTTTTTAAACTTTGCAGCTGTTTGTTGGTTTGCTTTTTTGTTTTCCTGAAGTCATATGAGAACTGTTTTCTTTACTGCACAACTGTTTTTTTCAACTAGCCTATTCAAAAAGTAGAAGGAATTGGTGAAAAACCTTCAGAAATTCTTTACATCCAGTTATCATTTAACTGAAAGATTTTCACTGATTCTCCTAGACTTATGCCTGATGGATTGTACAAAAATTTGATTCTGGGAACCAAGTAGGCATTTTTGTACTCACACAGCCATGAATACTGGCTCCATGTGTTAGGAATACCTACCATGTGGTATATTTAAAACACATTTCAGTATTTCAGGTGCCTTTTCATCAGGAATATTTTTGTTTTCAAGCAATAAAATTGTGCATTTTTCTCTCTGAAAGTTGTTATTTCAGTATTTTTTAATTCTTTTGAAGAAACAGTTTGAGAAAGCAGATATGCAGAGACATAAGACTAAAACCTAATGAAACCAAAATAAAATTAAAATTTGAATTGTGAAATTTAATTTAATGTCATAGATGTCTAGAGTATTCACAGAATCATTCTAAGTGACTATCTATTTGTTCTGTGGTTCACGTCATGTATAGCTCAGCAATGCTAAAAGCATTTTTGTATATTCTGTTAACAATTGAAAACAACAGTTAGTGCACCAATAATTGCTGAAGTCAATTACCTGCATACACTTCTCTATGGGCTAGAGCAAAAGCAAATAGAAACCACTCAGTGCCTACAAAACTTGATGTGACCTCAAAATCTATAAAGTGTTATTTGGCCACATTTTAAAAATGCATTGTTTTTCTAGAATATGAGTTCAATGTTTGATCTCTGTTTCTCTCTTTCTCCAGTAATACTGGATGGGCAGCTCAGATCAGAATGCTGGTAATCCATCTAGTATCACATAGATAAAATATAGCTAGTCCTGAGGATCATTTTTTCCAGTTATGTTTTACTTGCATAAAAGTTATTTCAACAGATAGACTCAGTTTGTCAGTTTCTCGGTCGAATACCCTAAACGCTGCCCTTCCCAATCTTCCCTGATACCAAGGCCCACACATGCAATGTGTAAAAGTACTTGCAGCTATAATATTTTTATATAAATTGAATCTATAATCTTCAAAAGTAACCCAGATTCTGTTTCAGTACACTTTAGATATATTTGTATAAGTTTGCACTCATGCAACTTAAAGACAACTAGGTAGATATAGGAAAGGGAAGTTGACACTAGAATGGTACTTGTCAACTAGCTTAAAGTACAATGAGATGTAAATTTTGATAAAAATACACAGTGCTCGATCTTAGACCTCATTGCCTGAAGACATACTTGGGTAGACTTCAGCGTTCATCATGAACCTAGATATATACAATTTTAAGACTATATTATGCTGCATACTGATGGAGCAATATATAATTTCAGTTTTATCTCCAACTGTATACAGTATTTCATCTTGTGAATGTAGAGATTGAACTTCTACTCTCACTTCCAGCAGAGGGAGGGTATGCCAGCAATGGAAAGAACCATTTTTCCTAAGCATACAAAAATGCCATAAGAATCATAAAATTATAGAATGGTTTGGGTTGGAGAGGACTTTAAGGAACAGTGAAAGAAGTCAGCATGAGTACCAAAAAGATACATTCAATAAAAACAAGTGAAACTTAAAAGAGAAATTAAAAGGAGAAAGAGAGAAAGTAAGAGAGAGAGAAAGAG
>VFFE01007818.1:713861-750970 GCA_008921705.1 Burhinus oedicnemus
AAAGAAAGAAAGAAAGAAAAAGGGAGGGAGGGAGGGAGGGAGGGAGGAAAAACACACAGTATGTCTACATATGTACTAGTAAGAAAAACATGCAATAAAGACTGCATGAAAATGTTACTAGAAAAAACTGTCCAAGCATTCACTCTTTAAAAAACTGGATCTACAATTAAAATAAGAGTGTTTGGGCATACCTATGTTCTAGGGTATGAGTTTTGTAAGTCTGGTGTTTAAGAAAGAAGAAAGCACAGCAATGAAGGGAAAGAAGAACTGATTAAAATAACTTGTTACTTCTGTTGGTTGACAACTGGCAATTTGGAGAAAAAATCATTCCCATTTGAATAACAGACAAATGAATTTAAAAAGTATTTTAAGCTCTGCAAAACATTTTCTTTTGTATAACTATCTCTAAATGAGATAGAAGTCTTTTAACTTAAAGCAAATTAAATTGATTTTTGTCTTTTGAAAATGTAATATATATATGCTTTGCTATTTCATAATTACAAAATATACAGTCAGTATATGAGAGGTTTCAATGTGGCTGAGTCTATATGTACTGCAACAATAATGCAGAAATATTCACCTATGATCGCCAGTAAATTTGCACCCCCTCCCCCCTCAACTAATAAGCATATATGAAATAGGGAGAGGAAGAGAACTGCAGAGAAACTGCTGGTGACTAATGCACAATGGTGTTTACCCAGTCAAAAAACAGTGAAGTGTTCAGTGAAGGCACCTGCATCAAAACAGGCGCAAAGGAAAGAGCCGTGACCTGGCTGAAGGAAACAGCACCATTCACATTTTGGTGGAACCAGAAGCTTCCTGTTTGCAAGGACATGTATTTCTGAGCTCAAACCCATGTCTCCCACTATCTTCATTTCTGTATAATGCAATATTGTGAGGTCCTTCTATTCCAGACAAATCTTATTCTGCTACACCCACTTAGAAGCAGGCAGAAATGGAAGTCTATTTAACAACATGTTAGCTGAGCTGTTCTGCTCCCTAAACTCCTGCTCATGTCTCTTCACACTCTGGCAGATGCATTTTTAATTGGTATTTAGTAATAACAGACATTAAGTCACAGTTGTGTATTTGCCAAAAGGCTTTTTAAAATTTTACAATACCTTGTCTCCCCAACTAGTTATAGCTTTGTCAATCAGTGAAATTACAGAACAAGTTAATTTACATTTCAGCAAATGTGTTAAGCCTTTTGCAAAAATATCTTTGTAACTCAACCTTAATTTTGTCTAAACTGTTCCACAGGGGAATATCACCAGTCATCAGATGCCGTAAAACTAGTTGATGCATTGTTGAAATGCAAAAAAGGAAATACAATCTCTCTGCCGTATGGGAGATGAAGTATGTATTTGTACAAAGTGAGACTGCAAAAATAATGTCAGGATTGAAGTCAGTACTAGACAAAAGCAGGTGATGCAAATGGGAGAGAGCACAGAACTCAAAGTAAATAAGTTCCCAGAAAGGATACACATGCTAAAAATTATTTCTGTCACTGAATCCTAAATCACTTACAGCCAAACTGGGTGTCTGTGTTTCTGTCTCTCTTTCTATATCCAGCAGCTGCCTAGATGGTAAGAAACTGTAAAATAAAATTGGAGGAAAAGGCAAGTACCCATACTTAGACTAACAAGATAAAAGTATGTAAAAAGAGGCATGCAAATAAAGAGAAAATTGATATGAGAAAAACTGAGTTATTAAAAATTAATGAAAAGAATTATAAAAGGACAGTTATTTACATGGTTAAGACGTCAAATATAAATTTTTAAATTAGTGTTTAACAAGAGAAAATAAGGAAGGCATTTTGCAAGTCATGAAAAGCTCCGGAAAAAAAGGCTTTTCAAAGAAAAGCCATGGAAATGATTAAAGGGATGAATGGACTTACTTATTAGAGAACATTAAAAGGATAAATACAAATAGTTTAGTGAAGTAATTAGGTTAGGTAAGAGAGGAGGACATAATAAACAACTACAAACATCTGAAGGCAGTAAACAGCAAGGAAGAAGAGGAATAATTTAGCCTGATACAAAGGAGTATAATTATAAGTACAGGAATTAAAGTTAAAAAGGAGAAAAAAAATTACACTGAGAAGCAGAAAAAATCCCTCACCTATGAGATGAAAAAAGGTGGAAGTGGTGAGAGTCCATATCTAAGGGTAAGTAGATAAAAGGACTGAAAAAACATACCAAAACAAAACAACAAAAAGGTTAAAAATTAGTTCTAAAGGACTGCAGGCAACTGTCTGACTACAAAATTTACATTCATGGACATTGTTTACCTTCTAAAAAGAATACATTTTAAAAATAACTGGAAATATTCTTTCAAAGATCATTTTCTCTGCTTCTGTGTAAGCCTTTATCAGTCCCTGTCATCTCATTGAAACTTTGTGGACTGTTTGGTGTGGAAAGTCCTCTGGGAGAATGAAGATAGTTTCCTCTACAATCACAGTGAACGTCTTCAAGGCATGACAATCCCAGAGAGCACATGTGCAATAGTTAGATTTATTCCCAAAATCACAGAGGAAGCAATGAGCAGAGGGAGGTATGAGTCTCAAAGCCTGATATTCATCTTGCTTAATAGTAAAAGTTAGGACTTTATGGAGAGGTAGTGTCAATCTTTCAGATTCGGATCCTGCTGTTCCCTGACCAGATGGACTCCACAGTTCTTTCTGTGACTCTTTCCTTTATACCTTATCCTCTCTCTGTTCGTTTCTTATGAAGTTCAGACTCTATCACAATCCCTGTTGTTTTCTTTCCCAGCTCTCCTTCTTTCCCCATCTTCTTACCTCTTCACAAATAATTTCCTGCAAGTTTCCCTTTTCTTTCCCTGCAAGCACACTAACCTCTCTCTGTCTCCTTTCCACCATTACTTCTCACTATAGTCCTTGCTCCTGTCTCTGTTCTCTGCTCCACCTCCCTTAACATCCCTACTGCTGTTCCAATACTGATGTGGGAGTAAATATCTCGGTCCCGCACTCCTTCTGCTGAACATCCTTCTCCTTCTTCACCTTCCAAATTTCCTCATTCAAAGACAAGCTCTTGTGGTAGGAGGAAAAGAGAGGCCAGTACATGTTTTTCCTATGTTGTATGTAGGAATACTGTACCAAGTTATATCATTTCTAGTACAATATAAAAATTAAAGATTCAAAAGGCAAGCCACAGGTCCAAATTTAAACAGCAATTTTCAAGCTCCTTTTCTGATTTACACAAGAATAAGGTATGTCCTGAGACACTTTGTAGGACTTTGTTTCTTTTTTGGGCAAAGAGGAAGGCAGGGCTATAAAGTGAATAACCTTATATTACCCTGAGTTTTAAATGAAGAACAAATAGAGTAGCTCCGTTATTAGAGGATAGTCATGCACTGGCATGGGGCTGAGCTCTAATCTGTCTTTCTGTCTTTAGCTTCTGTTCCCAAGACATTTGATTCAATGGTAAACGCAGCCAAATACATTCCTACTGTGTGTTATGGTTCCCCAATGCCCTCCATCAATCCTGATGCTCCTTTTCTTAACTAATGGATGTTGTTATACTGTCTATCATTATTCAGACTTGCATTTGTATTTTAAAAGCATCCTAGGTTGTAGTGCTTTTAAAAATTTAATGCACACAGTTAATGCTTATCTTCCTATTGAGAAATTTAAGGTATAAAATAAAAACAGATGTACAAAAGGAAAATTAATCATCAGTGTAAAGATACCTTTTAAACTCTCTAGGTACAGAAGGGTGTTTTTTCTTACCTTTTTTCAGGTGTATTGTAATACTTATGACAGATTTCAGAATTATATATGGTAACTTTTTATGAAATTACATCTATTGTTAAAATTGATTTGTTAGTTGATGATAAGATCAATTTCAAAAACAAATTTTAAAATAAATAACATCTTCCAGACTCCCCAACTAGCTTTACTGTCAAAGAGGCCACATTGGCCTTGATATGATACATAAAAGAACTAGACTGCCTTATGAAAGGGCCCTAAAATATTCTGTCTGTTCCCTTAGTTTGAGCAACTGGAAAATATCTGTAAGAATGTCGCATAGAATAATTACATACAAACACTCTCAAATTTGTTTCAAGTACCATAGCTGTACAGTTCCTTCCTTGAAACTCTGTTTTGTGTACTGTAGCTTTATAAGATCCTTATCCTAATCTTCACTGAAACCACCAAGGAAAAAGACACTGTAAAAGTAGTCCCTGAAGGCGCTTGCTTTTGAAAATGGTGCTCAAAGTATATAATCCAGATGATCACATTATTTTTTCACTTTGTCTCAAATTACAAGTCCAAATTAAAACTAATCTTGTGAGTTCCCTGGTTCAAGTGCTGTTACTCAGTTATTATTCTAAAGATCCTACACTTTTAGCTCAGAAATGGTTAGCCTTAGCCTAAGAAAACCAAAATGTGCTCATATGCTCTTCTGAGGGAGTGACTGTTTTTGTGGAATTATACTAAAATACATATATGCATAAGTGTGTATTCAAGTGTTTTTCCATATAATGAAAATAATAAAAACATAGTTTTACTTTACATTTTCATTTTTTAATTAGCATTCTTGACTAATGAGCAACTATGAACAGAAACAGTATTAAGAAATCTCCCTAACCCTAAAATTGTCAGATTCTGTTCAAGATTATAATAAATACTTTCCTTTCAATTTCCCAGTCTGTCATTTTCTGGTGGCTCAAGTAACCCTTTTTTCATCTTGCTCTTGACTAATAGGTGACTCACAATGTATGTTGGAATGAAAGCTTTTGCAAGCTGTGGGTTATTTATACAATTTGAATGACTCTTCAATTGCTCAGTGCAGGTCCATTTGGGAATAGTAAGCTGTTTTTAGTAATAGCTTAAGAACAAACTATAAGCCATGATGTCGAGTCTCACATCTGTTAAAATTCTATTTACTTACTAAGAGGTGTCCTTATTCTCTTCTCACTGGACACATTAGCAGATCACAGGTCATGTGCTGAAGGAAATATTACTATGAAGTGCCACACACCTGCTTGCTTTGATTTGACACTTTAAACGTAGTGAACTGTGAACAGAGTTGTCAACATGAGCCAGTCCAGCTGGACCTGAATAACACTTGTAATCATCTAGGAATAAGCCGAATGTAGTACAATAAAGCATCAGACTGAATCTGCAAATAAAGCAAACAGAAAATTTCAGCAAAGTGTTACGGAGAAAACAGAAGTTGTGTATTTAGTTTTCAACAACATAACAGGTTTTTTGTTTGTTTGTTTCTATTGTGAATGCACTTAAACATTAGTCAGATTCTTACAACTTTCTTCTCATTAAGAGTTATACACCCCTGTGCTATCAGGAGTATCAGCTAAATGTACGCTGTATAAATGAATCTATGCTCTGCATTATCAGGCAGTTCCATACCATTCTATCTCCATAAGCCAGGGCAGAAAGAGAGTGCTAATAAGTGTTTCCTCGCTGAACCACAAGATTAATCTCTGGACTAGTACATTTTAGACATCTATGTTTCCGTCAGTATGACTCTTACCTCTTCAGAGTCACACCCACTTGTATTATAAGGACTAGAGCACATTCTGGGGACACAAATTATATCTTAAAAGCCTCTTCACAATCTCAAAGAATTTTCCAGCTATGGACTAAGCCTTCTACAAGTCTTCTCTGTTGCAGGCAATACATGTAATTAGAAAAACAAAACCCTTTTCAGTGCTCTGATAGTTCTCAGCTGTTGCAATGGCCTCTTTGAAAGGCTTCTTAGAGCAACTTCTTTATGCCTGATAGACTTAAGAGTAGCTGCAAAATCCAGGGGACAGAATGTCAGTTTAAAGATGTTTTTAGTTAAATACCTCTCAGATCTCCTGCCAAGCACTTCTTTGTGGGACCAGCAGATATCAGGAGCTACACAGTTTTGCTCTCTCCCTTTTAATATTTTTGAGGTAGTAGCAGGAAGGCTAGAACATGTCAGAATCTATTTATGAGTGGCTGCCACTACCTGACCTTTTTTATCCAGTGTTTTCTAATAAGTAAAGAATTAGCACCCAAAGAGTAACAGTTTGTAATTTCCTGTCTTAACTGTGATATGAGTATTACCCTTTTGAACTCTATCATTACCCTCTTACTCATCTGACAATGATACATAAAATTAAAATCAGTAGCTGAGAATATAATTTGTTCCATTCAAGCCATAGGAAAAAAAATCCAGTAGGAATGCTTGCATTTTCAGACAGCAAATTTCAAGAGCATACTGCATTCAGGTAAGTCTAGATCTACCTAAATAATAGCTTTGGCTGTCCAAAATCAGTGACAAAGAGTTATGCCAACAAGATAAGTGTTTGGAAATCCTTCTTTCCATGTCCTTACAAAATTCATCTGACAAGACAGAAAAGAAAAAATACCAAGATAGCAAAGCTTTATGTTTGCATGTTATATATGTTTTTTCAGATACCAGGTCCCATCCCAGTGGTAATAAGGTCTTAATTTTGAAGCAAACTAATATAAAAATGGCCATTGGCTTTTTTTCCCCCAGTATTTAATATTTATCCTTCATGCTTGTATTAACCAGTCTGATTTGTTAATTGGTGGGTTTTTCCACTAAAAAGGTTTCATATTTAGCTTTAACATTATTTAAGCATTCATTTTGTTCAAAGTTTAAGTTTTCATAACGTTAAAAAATCTAATATAATCTTTAAAAGTCTTTTCCATTTTTTTCCCCCATAAAAGCATTCACCACATTTTGGTCCTCTCCTGATACTCAGTGTTGGACAAATGTAAAGCTGAGAGGCATCTGAAGAATTCAGGTTATCCAGACTTTGGCCAGGAGTCAGGAACAAATACAGTTATATTATAGTGGGGAATCTGTGCTTTCTAAACAGACTGTCATATGTATTGATGCTATTAACAACTCAGTTTTCAGGTGTCTTTCTCCAGTCAGAAACCTCCTGCAAGACAACAGAATCACAGTGACTTTCATGGGCTGACTGATTTATCTTGAGACTTCTCTTACAATCCTCCAAAAATCATAAAGAATTTTCATATTGCTGTAAGAAATTGTGCTCATTCCTCTGTATTCTGGCATTCAAGAATCCTTAACAATAAATAAACAAACAAACAAACAAACTGCAAGTGGAAAAATTAAACTAGGTACTCTTTTGTGGTGGGTTGACTTTGACTAGCCTCCAGGTGCCCACCAAGCCTCTCTATCACTCCTTCTCCCCAACAGGACCAGGGAAGAAAGTATGATGAAAAGTTCATGGGTTGAGATAAGGACAGGGACATCACTCTGCTGTTACTCTCATGGGTGAAACAGACACGACTTAGAGAAATTAATTGTATTTCTTGCCAGTTAAACAGAGTAGGATAATGAGAAATAAGAAGAAATCTTAAACTACCTTCTCCCCAACCCTCCCTTCTTCACCAAGCTCAACTCCACTCCCAAGTCTTCCACCTCCTCCCCTCCAAGTGGTGCTGGGGGGACAGGGAGGGAATGAGGGTTGAGATCAGTTCATAACTCTTCACCTCTGCCACTCCTTCCTCCTCATGCTCTTCCCCTGCTCCAGCGTGGGGTCCCTCCCACAGGATACAGTCCTTCATGACCTTCTCCAAGGTGGGTCCTTCCCACGGGCTGCATTTTTTCAAGAACTGCTCTAGCATGGGTATTTTCCACAGGATACAGTCCTTCAGGAACAAACTGCTCCAGTGTGGGTTCCCCAGGAGGTCACCAGTCGTGCCAAAAAACCTGCTCCTGTGTGGGCGCCTCTCCATGGGTTACAGTTCCTCCCAGGGGCCTGCTCCAGCATGGGATCTCCACGGGCTGCAGGGGACAACCTGCATCACCATTCTCTTCTCCACAGGCTGCATGGTAATCACCACTCCAGCACCTGGAGCATCTCCTCCCCCTCCTTCTTCACTGACCTGGCTGTCTGCAGGGCTGTTTGTCTCATATTCTCGCTCCTCTCTCTCAGCACAACTTTTTTTACAAAAAAAAAACCCAAACCAAAGTTGCACAACTTTTTTACACTTTTCTAAGTATTCTATTGTGGAGGTGCTACTGACTTCACTGATGGGCTCAGCTTTAGCCAGCAGCGGGACCATCTGGAACTCGCTCTGTCTGACAAGGGGGCAGCTTCTGGTGTCTTTTCACAGAAGCCACCCCTGCAGCCCCCCCACTACTAAAACCTTGCTATGTAAACTCAATACATCTTTTAAATAAAAAAATCCATCAAACCAGATTCATAGCTGGTATAAATCAGCAGTTTCAGCAGCAGAAGCAAAAAGATCTGGTATATGAACAGAACGCAAGTGTATAAGCGTGTATATGTAATAAGCTTCATAGACATTAACTACCAGTAGTTTGATACAGTATAAAACCCTGTATCAAATATCTTCAGGAGGCTATATTGTATTGAGCCCCAGAAATCAATACTCTAACTTAGCCCTCTGGCCAATCATCACAATCCAAAGTATCCATCAAGAGAGTCAGAAATAATGCCAGAAAAGGTATAAACTGGTCACTCTATTGGGAGAAAACTTAACTTTTTCAGCTGGGTAAGGAAGAAGCCACAGAAGCCAGTGTTACAAACACGGGATAAAACCACAGCTTCTTTAAGTGGCTGTTGTAACATAAGAGACTTTTTGGGAAGGTGCTTTAGTTTCAAAATTAAAGCATAGCATCAAAAATGGAAGATCAAGACAAGATTTGAAAGCAGCCAGCAGCAATGAAGAGAAAAATGCCTCTCACATAAAGGTGCCTAACTGAATAGCTTGGGATTAGAAAAGGCTAGGATTGTTACTTTATAATTCTGTGATATATTATCCAAAAACATTTTGAAATCCATTTGCCTCAGGAGTACACGATATATACACACCATTGGCATCTTTTGCTATACTGTAAATACTTATGATGCTTATAGTACATATTTAAAGTAAAGGAACTACATCCACAAAATTGTTTCATCGTTTATATATCACAATTATGCCAACAGTAACCTCTTTAACCAAAATATTTTTATATTAATGTAAGGTTTTCATTAATCATGAAACAATGGAATTGTTATTATTACTATGCTTATTATTATCAGCAGCAATAGCAACAGCATAAAAATAAAGAAAATTCCACTCATAATAGCTTTGATTCTAGTTTTGTCAGGCCATGTTATAAGACAGAAGGAACCTAGGCCCTTTCTGCTAATCTTAACCAGTGAATGTTATTAGAAGAATACTATTAAGAAAGAAAAAAAGAAAAAAAAGAAAAAAAGGAAAAAAAAAAAAAGCTTTGCTGTTCTTAGAACTGCTGCCTCAACCATTAAGACACGGAGATGCTCCCCAGACAGAGCTCTCCTGGGAACATGTTGCCACCCAACTGTGGGGCTGCAGGTGGGCCCTGCACCTACGCCAGTGTTGGGGGGCAGCGGTGAGCATGCCTGTGGGAGGTGTGCCCAGGTAGAGGAGCTCCTCCACTTAGTGATGGAGCTCAGGGAGGAGGTAAGCAGGTTGAGAACTACCAGGGAGTGCGAGAGGGAGAAAGACGCTTGGAGTCGTACCCTGCCTCCCGTGAGAGAAACCCAGCAGGCAGACAGAGCCCCTGCTACAGAGAACTCCCTGTCCTCTCTCCAACCGACTGAACATGGTGACGTGGAGAACAGGAGGCAATGGCAAGATGCTCCTGCCCGGCGCAACAGGCGCCACAGGTGTGTCTGCCCAGCGACTACCCCACCTTCCCAGGTGCCATTGCAGAACACGTACAGTGCTCTGCAAGGAGAACTGGACAAGGCTGAGGATGATAGTCCTTCCAGCTTGGAGGTGTTGTCGAGGCCTAGTTGGACCACCCCCCACATCAAAACCACCTCAATAAAAAATAAAAGATGGGTCGTTGTCATAGGTGACTCACTTCTGAAGGGAATGTAAGGCCTGATATGTAGACCGTACTCACTATATAGGGAAGTCTGCTGCCTCCCTGGGGCCCGGGTTAATGATATAAAGAAGAAACTTCCATCCCTAGTACGGCCCTCGGATTATTATCCTCTTCTGGTCTTTCAGGTAGGCAATGGTGAAGTAGGGAGGAGAAGTCCAAGGGCAATGAAGAGAGATTTCAGGGCCTTGGGATGACTGGTCAAGGGATCCAGAGCACAGGTCGTGTTCTCCTCTATCCCTCCAGTTGCGGGGAACGATGATGAGGTAAACAGGAAGAGCCAGCAGATCAATGCCTGTCTCCAAGACTGGTGCTACCGGCAGGACTTTGGGTTCTTTGACCATGGCTTGATTTACAAGACATCAGGCCTGCTGGTAACAGATGGGAAGAGCCTATCTTGCAGGGGGAAAAGGGTTCTAGGGCAAGAATTAACAGCGCTCATTGAGAGGGCTTTAAACTAGATTCGAAGCAGGACGGGGACGTAACTGGGCTCGCTGGAGAGGCTCCCGCATGCAGTAGCCCAGCACTTGTGGGGCAGTGTGCTAGTATTTTTGAGAATCAGAAGGCCTACCACCTCTCAAGGGTAAATGTTCATCTACCTCTCTGAAATGCTTATACACCAATGCACGCAGCATGGGGAACAAACAGGAAGAACTGGAGATCTGTGGGGGTCGCAGGGCCATCATCTCATTGCAATTACTGAGACATGGTGGGATAGCTCACATGACTGGAACGCTGTCATGGATGGCTATGTCCTCTTTAGGAAAGATAGGCCAGCAAGGCGAGGTGGTGGAGTTGCTCTTTATGTGAGAGAGCAACTGGAATGCATTGAGCTCTCCCTGGGGGGGATGAAGAGAGAGTTGAGAGCTTGTGGGTAAGGATTAAGGGGCAGGCTAACATGAGGGACACTGTTGTGGGGGTTTATTACAGGCCACCTGATCAGGATGCAGAAGTTGATAAGGCCTTCTACAGGCAGCTGAGACCCGCCTCACAATCAGAGGCCTTGGTTCTCATGGGGGACTTCAATCACCCTGATATCTGCTGGGAAGGCTACACAGCTAGGCAGGTACAGTCCAGGAGGTTCCTCCAGTGTCTTGATGACAACTTTTTGACTCAGGTGGTTGGACGAGCCAACAAGGAGAGGTGTATATGGACCTAGTACTGACCAACAAAGAGGGACTGGTGGAGGACATTAGGGTTGTGGGAAGCCTCGGCTGTAGTGATCATGAGAAGATCGAGTTTAGGATTATGTGCAGTAGGCATAAAACGACAAGTAGGGTTGCAACCTTGGACTTCAGGAGGGCTAACTTTGATCTCTTCAAGAAACTGCTTGGAGAAATCCCATGGGTTAGGGTCTGCAGGGTAGGGGAGCTCAAGAGAGCTGGTTGCTATTCAAGCATCACTTCCTCCAAGCTCAGGATCGGTGCATCCTGAAGAGCAAGAAATCAGGCAAGGGAAGCAGGAGACCTGCATGACTGAGCAGGGAGCTTCTGAAAAAGCTCAAGTGGAAGAAGGAAGTTTACACTAAGTGGAAGAAGGGACTGACCACTTGGTAAGATTACAAGAATGCTGCCAGAGTATGCAGGAACGAAATAAGGAAAGCCAAGGCCTCCTTGGAATTAAATCTGGCAAGGGTTGTCAAGGTCAACAGGAAGGATTTCTTCAAGTACCTTGAAGGCAAAAGGAAAACTAGAGAAAATGTGGGCCCGCTGTTGAATGAGACAGGGGCCATGGTGACAGAAGATGCCGAAAAGGCGGTATTACCGAATGCCTTCTTTGCTTCAGTCTTTACTGCTCAGGCCAGCCCTCAGGAGTCCCTGACTTTACAGGTACCAGAAGAAGTCTAGAGGAAGGAGGACTTTCCCTTGGTTGAGGAGGATCAAGTTAGAGATCAGTTAAGTAAACTGGATATCCACAAGTCCGTGGGTCCTGATGGGATGCACCCGCGAGTGCTGAGGGAGCTGGGAGAAGTCATTGCTGGGCCACTCTGCATCATCTTTGAAAGGTCCTGGAGAACAGGCGAGGTGCCTGAAGACTGGAGGAAAGCCAATGTCACTCCAGTCTTCAAAAAGGGCAAGAAGGAAGACCTGGGAAACTACAGGCCAGTCAGCCTCACCTCCATCCCTGGAAAGATGATGGAACAGCTCGTTCTGGGTGTCATCTCCAAGCACCTGGAGGAAAAGAAGGTTATCAGAAGTAGCCAACATGGATTCACCAAGGGAAAGTCATGTCTGCTAATCTGATAGCCTTCTATGATGGCGTGACTGGACAGACAGATGAGGGGAGGGCAGTGGATGTTGTCTACCTTGACTTCAGCAAGGCTTTTGACACTGTCTCCCACAGCATCCTCATAGGCAAGCTTAGGAAGTGTGGGTTGGGTGAATGGACAGTGGGGTGGATTGAAAACTGGCTGGCAGATAGAGCTCAGAGGGTTGTGGTTAGTGGCACAGAGTCTAGTTGGAAGTCTGTGACAAGTGGCGTTCCCCAGGGGTCAGTCCTGGGTCCAGTCCTGTTCAACATAGTCATCAATGACCTGGATGAAGGGGTAGAGTGTACCCTCAGCAAGTTTGCTGATGACACAAAACTGGGAGAGGTGGCTGACACACCGGAAGGCTGTGCTGACATTCAGCATGACCTGGACAGGCTAGAGAGTTGGGCAGAGAGAAACCTCATGAAGTTCAACAGAGGCAAGTGTAAGGTACTGCACTTGGGGAGGAATAAGCCCATGCACCAGTACAGGGTAGGGGCTGACCTGCTGGAAAGCAGCCCGGTGGAAAGGGACCTGGGAGTCCTGGTGGACAACAGCATGACCATGAGCCAGCAATGTGCCCTTGTGGCCAAGAAGGCCACACATCAAGAGGTGTGTGGCAAGCAGGCAGCAGGAGGTTATCCTCCCCCTCTACTCTGCCCCGGTGAGGCCGCACCTGCAGTACTTTGTCCAGTTCTGGGCTCCCCAGTTCAAGAAGGACAGGGAACTGCTGGAGAGGGGACAGCAGAGGGCTACAAAGATGATGAGGAGGCTGGAAGATCTTTCTTATGAGGAAAGGCTGAGGGACTTGGGTCTTTTCAGTCTGGAGAAGAGAAGACTCAGAGGGGATCTCATCAATGCTTACAAATACTTAAAGGGAGGGTGCCAGGAGGATGGGACCAGTCTTTTTGCAGTGGTGCCCAGTGATAGGACAAGAGGTAATGGGCACAAACTTGAACATAGGAAGTTCCATCTGAACATGAGGAGGAACTTCTTTCCTTTGAGGGTGGCAGAGCACTGGAAGAGGCTGCCCAGAGAGGTGGTGGAGTCTCCGACTCTGGAGACATTCAAAGCCCGCCTGGACGCCATCCTGTGCAACCTGCTTTAGGTGTCCCCGCTCTGGCAGGGGGGTTGGACTAGATGATCTCCAGAGGTCCCTTCCAACCCCTGTGATTCTGTGAACATATAAAAAAGTACACACAGACACTGAGAGGAGGTCTGAGAATGAACACAAAGAGCTGTTGCATTAGTTAATCTGACACACATATTCCCAAGATTTCTTTGCCAGGCTCAACACTAGCAGTAGTAGGTGACACCTCTGCCTGTGATTATAAAGTAGCAGCTTTTTCTGTGCCAACTCATGTCTGTCAATGTTATGCATGTTATAAGAGGATGTAAACAGTCCTTCAGGAAATAATGAGTTAGAACAAAATGAGATGTGTCCATCTGTTGGTGTTAGATGTTTATTTTCTTTGCAAACAGACTGTCTTTGGAAGACTGACCTAAGTTAGGACCAAAGAGTCATACATGTTTCATCATTTTTTAATTCTGATCTTTGCAGAGCTCTCCTTTTTTGAGATTGGCTTTTTTTTTTAAATTGATTTATTTTATATTTATTTATTTATTTAAATCTGGAAAATTATTTGATCATAACATCTGTCTACCTGAAGACAGAGTAGTTGTTGGCCTTTTTTTCTTTAATTCACCACACTAACTTACTCCTAGACTCCTTATTTAAGACCATTTCTGAAACCCTCATAGATGTAAATGGTTCTTTTATAGGCAATCTCATCAATATCTTGAGCAGTTTGAAACAGTTAACATCACTCGTGACTTCTTCAGCAACTTGCAGAGTTGAGCCCTTCCTATTTTAACATATTATCTCCGTAGGTTAGCACTAACTTGCTCTCATTTGGCCTTATGACACTGATTCTTCCTTTGAGTCATGTAGTGTACTAGCAGAAATTGTGATAATATGGATTTGATATAATTTCAGGTTGGGCATACTGCAAACCACAGTTCTTCACAGAGGCAGGTAATTTCTTTAGTTTCATTCTGGGGTTTTAGTTTTACTGTTATAGGAAGATTTGTTGTTGTTGTTGTTTCCAGATTTATGAAATAATGGAATAGTTTCTGGAGATCATTATTAGAATTGTTCTTCATAAGTAATTAAACTATAGGGCAAAAATAATTTTAATTACATTTACTCTACCTCAAATGTGAAGGTTGTTTCCTATCTCCAGAGGTCTTCTGATATTTTGTATAACATCTCTTCAATTATCTTTAGCCGTGTTCTCCAATCCTCAGTTAAGCTTTCCTCCTAAAAGGACTTTTAATTTTCAGCCATGTTCCTATTACTGATTTTGTTGCAGCTAGAAGAGGAGTAGTAGAAAGGATAAGAAAACTAGGAACACATGATTAAAATTATCTGTAACTTACAAAAGACCAAAATAGCTTTGTTGCTAAGAGCTGCTGTACCTAGATCTCACACAGTGGATGGTATTATGTATGCTCCAGGAGAGAAGTATATTCATGTACACTACTGGTTGAAAAATAAAAGTCATAAACAAGGAGAATGCAGTGGTGGACTCAATTTTATTTCTAACCTTATGAGAATAATTGTGCATCATAATATATTTGTATGTTTCATGCAAAAGGAATTATAGTAGCTAATGGATGGAAAATAATTTTAGATCTAATGGACTTGTGGACTGATGCATATCAGAATATAGTTAGCATGAGAGTTACTAATATTTGGCCTCAATTTTGCAGCCCGATACCTTGAGTGAGAGAGGTTTAATTTTTATTTTTTCTGTCTTTTTTTTTTCCTTGTCATTTCTCTGTACTAAGCCTTCTAGATTCACATTACTGTAATTGATTTAAAAACATTGGTTTTCCAGAAGGGGGTGAATTTGGCCACAAATGCTTAAATAGCAAGCTGTATTGGTTCCCCACAAAATGCCATGCTAAGAAAAGGTCAACACATCAGTAGTCTGTATGCGTTCCAATTTAAAACAACTAACAAGAAGGGCACCAAAATCCAACAACCTAGAAATCATATAGAATTTATATAATATAATTAATGTCCTCATTTGCTTTCTTTCCTCTTCTATATTGTTTTCATTTGGAGGATTTACCTGCAAATAATCAAGCGTTTGACACATGTACCTAATATAGCAAGGCAAACACCAAGTTTTGTCATTTCTTAGTTTCACAGTAATTTTCACACAGAACAAAAAGTTACAGATTTTTGGATTGAGTAAAGAAATGGCTTTATAACGGAAAGCTAAAGGGGTGTGTGTCCATTCTTGTTAATTAAACAGAGCTAAAGAGTGATACATAGCTAGAAATTTTGCATACGTGTGTGTGTTTGCAAATATCTGCCTGTGTGTTGGCACAGCTTTGAAGACTGTGAACACTTACATAACTTCTTTATAATGAGAAAGAAGAACAGTATCTTTGGTACCAAAACCTTCTTCAGACAGCTAGAGGAAGCCCCTCATACCTGTAGGGGACTTTAACTACCTCAACATCTGCCATAAGGACAACATTGGATGCAATCCAGGTGGGTTTTGGAGAGTTGAAAATAACCTCCAGACACAGTGAATTCATGAGCTGACTAAGTGAGGTGCTTTGTTGGACCTGATGAAGTCACAGGCTTTTGGACCAGATGATGTACAGAGGGTCCTTCCAAACTTGAGAAGCTTCACAAAAGACAGTGTGAAGAACTGAGTATTTTGTGTTATCTAGTTAAAATACATGTATGTATATGTATACATACATTCCGTTTTGCAAATATCAAATATGTAAAAGGAGTTATGCTCCTTCCCCACTCTGCTTTTTTTTTTAAATTTTTAATAGTTTTCTTCATAGGTTTTATTGGGTTTGATTGAACTTTGACAGACATATATCTCAGTTTTTCAGCTATTCATTTTTTCACCTCTAAAACATCATAGAATCAAAGAATGGCTGAGATTGCAGGGACTTCTGGAGATTGCTTAATCCAACTTGTCTGCTCAAAGCAAGTTCAATTAGAGAAGGTTGCTCAGAGCTGTGTTCATTTAGGTGTTGAATAACTCTGCAGATGGAGACTGCACAACATCTCTCGGCAACCTGTTCCTGTGTTTGACTCCCTTCACCCTAAAAAAGTATTTTCTTATGTTTAAACAAATTTTTTTCTATTTCTGTTTGTGCTTACTGCACCTTCTCCTGTCACTGGATACCACTGAGAAGACTCTGGATCTGCCTTCTTTATACCATCCTATCAGATATTTATAGAGGCATTTATATATTAAAGGATGCTGGAATAATTTATTGTAAAGCTTCATGCTCATTCTATTTTGAAGTTTTATACTGCAACTTTAAAAAGAGGGAATAAAGGAATCTAGGGGCGTTTTGTGGATTATTTTTTTCTTGCTTTTTGGTTTAAATAAATTATCCTGACAGGAAACTGAAACAGAAATCCAAATCAAATTCATTCAAATTCTTTTCGTTGACAGACTAAAATGTTTTGGAGGTGAATAGTGGGGAAGTATTCTGCATCTATTCTGTCTACATTTGTGCAGAACTTCCTGCAGAATTAAATAAATACAATTTCATTTCAAATAATATATTTCAGACAGCTGAACAGATATTAAATTTTTGTTTTCTTTGATAATGTACTTTTAAGTCTTGAATTAGTGTTTGTATGCAAATGTAGTTCAGGGTCAATGTTATTATTCTTAATTAATATTTTTTAAAAATACTTTTGAATAAATAAGTAAAACTTTGGTATAATTTTATAATCAATGACTTACACTACCTCCAATTGCAAAATCCTGGCTCTTCATAGAAAGCAATCTTTTCTCAGAACTACTAGAGTAATGTGTAGATAACAAACCTAGGGCTTGTTAGTCATTTCTGTGCTGCCGAGAGAGAGTTGTTCACAGCTGGTATTTGGTTTCTTTGAAACCTTTTTCATGGGATGCTATGTAGGAATGAAAAGCATCAAACTAATACACAGTATAGACCAGCCTATTTTGTTCCTCAGATCCACCTGAAAAGCTATCTCATAGTTCCTACAGGAAAAGTGATTACAAAGCCTCACTGTGTCTCCAAGCTGTGAAGCCTCCCAGCACAGCTTATATTCAATTTGGCTCTCCTTAAGCACTGAGATTGGCCATTTACTGCATTTAACCATCCCAAGATTTTGTTGGATTCTAAACCTGGAAGCCTAGGAAAACACTTGCACCTTTATTGGCCATCTGTTACCAGTTAAGCCAGCTATTAAGCAGGAGCCTGATTCTCCTGTCCCCCGAGCAACCTAAACAAAAAGATCAAGGAGAAACAAATCCAAGAAACCAAAGTATTATCTTTGAAATTATATGCTTACAATGGTATCTTGTTACCCAAGTAAGTGGCTTCCATTACAGCAAGGCACACAAAATCTCTCTTGATTTGCATGAAATTTGGGTCTTCTGATATAACTGGAAATCAGTCTTCCTCACCTACATTTTATGTAACGAACTTTATATCCTAACATATAGAAATAATGGATTAAGTTTTTGTAAGGAGTGTGGTCGTTCTTCAAAACTCAAACATTAGCCTTGCTCTATTTTAAGCTTGACGGAATATATGTACATCCTACTGACACTGTTGCTCTTAGCTTTAAAAATAATTTTGTTTAATTATAATAAATGTTCCACATATCCTTATAATAACTGCCAAAATACCATCACATTAACTACCTTTGTTTTATGAGCAGATACGTTTTTAAAGCAGATACTTTAATCAGAGGAAAAAAAACTGTCACCTGATAATTTCTAAAAGGATAGGAATAAGGCATATTGTTTATCTAATTCTTATATTACAGGCTTGTAGACTAATTTAATCTATTCTGAATGCACAGTAAATGCAACACAGTCATTTTTAAATCATAAACCTCTCGAAAAAGCCAGGCAGAGGTCTGCTAATGTGTTGGATGATGGATCTCCTATTTACTATTGATCTCTGAGTTCAGAACCAATCCATTCTGAACTAGCAAACATTTTTCATATATTTTTAGAAAATATTGAACAGCTCTTAATCAGTGACAAGCCTGGTTTGTCTGTTACTACTCAAAGTAGATTAGCAACAACCTACTGCATTTCACCAGGAATATGAATCTTGCAGGGTCTGAATCTTGTGTGGTATATCTTGAATGAACTGACTTCACATTCAGCTACCCTTGAATTAAAGGAAAGCTCAGAGTAAGCAATCCAGATGTAGCAAGAAAAGTACTGCTGGCGTTATTATATATGGAGATCTACGTAGTCTTCTGTTGTATGGACATATTATACACTGTGCTTTGAATCATTGCTTGAAGAGGATTTGATTCAAGCAAACTGGCTACTTGATCATTATAGCTGGTTTCTGTATTATCTGTCTCAAGCAGCTTCTGTTACACCCAACTCACTACCGATATTATTTTCTCTTCCTCAAACCATCCCATTCTGATAAACAATTTCCTGCATCTCACCCTTCTCTATATTTTTCAATTAAAGTTTGGATGCAGAAATCCCCACTATAATAATCTAATCTCACCTTTGTGCTCCTTGGCCTTTGGTCATGATCTGGATGATATTAAAAGAATATCACACATCTGGTCTAACTAAATATGGAATGCAAGTGGGTATGTACTAAGCAGAATTTAATGAATAAAAATTGTAGGCTTTGGACTCTTAAAAAGCTTTCACTTCAGAAATCTTATCCCCCTCTTGAAGCCTGTTACTTTCTCCTTTAATTCTCCTTAATAGTCCTTTCCTATTAAGACTGTGTCATTATACTCCCACAAGACTCAGAGAAGACTAACAATAGAGGGCATGAGTATAAGAATGTGATTCAGTTCAGTGATTAAGGACTCTAATTTTAAGTATCCACCAGCAGGTATCTGGTTGTTTGGTAGCTGTTTGTGCTGCTATGTAGTCAATAGAACTTGAGGGTAGGACTGGGTTTGTGTAAAAGCTGGTACATAGCACGATGCAATTTTCCCTAAGATGTCCGAGACATCCACACAGGACTGGCAGGCAAGATACCTGACACACAGGAAACCTCAACCCTTCTGAAGTAGCAGCAGAAGGCTGCACAATATATTCTAGGGCATTTCACATGCCACTCTACTCTTGTTTTTAATTCCCTTGTTCTCAGCACAGTCAGTTTATGCTAGAAAATACTTGGGGGCATTATCCCCTAGATAATGTCCTCCTTCAAATAAACTAAATCCCCTTAATGTATTTGCAAAACAAACAAACAAACAAACAAAAATTAAACAAGTAAGCCCCCAAATAAGCAGTGATGATGGGACACTAGCTTCTTTCCCAGGCTTATATAAATGACAGAAATCTTTGTCTTATTCTTTTATTTTCAAGGGAGGGGTTTGTATCTGTGCATGAAGAACAACAGACTTACTGAAGAGCAATCAAACTACAGACGCTATGTAAGAAAAGGAAGTTCAGTGAAACGTTTCTGAACTTTTCTACTACATCATATCCAATTGCGGGAGAGTCAGGCTGTGTCTCAGAAGGTATTTCACTTCTTACAGTGATATTGACATTCAATAAAAGTACTAATTTAAAGGGGAAAACCCTTCTGCTGCCAGGCCATAGTCACTTCATTACAAGTTATGGTACTTTCAGGTAATTCGGTTTTCATAATGGCCATGCACAAGGCCCATACAGATTAACAGTGAGTGCTTGCAGGCAAGCAAATAAGCATAGTGAATATGCTGAGAGTGTGAAATGTTCAAAAAAGATGTTCTGTATCTTACTGATTTTTTTTTCAACTCAAATTTGTTTCTAAAACAAAAAGAATAATTTTGATAATCCAGTAACTGACATGAAAATCTTTTAAATGTCAAATGTTTTTATTCATTTTATAAATTACAGATTTGCCAAATTGAGTTGATTACATATTACTTTTTTCCTCATAAATGTCATGCTCACAAAAAGCCGCTACATTTTTAACATTGACATTAAATCACATGAAAGAAATAGTACTGTTGCTGGATTGAATATTCTTCTATATCAGTCTACAGAGTAACTGTTCTCTCTACTGTTAAATAGCTGGGGATAAATTTCATCCTCATCTCCCAGCTACATAACTATACCAAAAATAATGCCAGCTCATATCAGCACTTTCTTTTTGGAATCTTCCAATCAGTAAGCACTGAAATAAAGGTTGCAACTTTAAAGGATGAATGTATCATAATAATCTGAGTTTTAAATTCTTAGGAAATTCCACTGTCTTTTTTTTTCTTAGCCTGATAACACATTTTTAAAATTTCCTCTGAAAAATAACATTCCTGAAACACAGTTCACTCAAATAGTTCTGTTATAGAATGAAAACATTCTGAGTGTTTAAAAGTAGTTTGTCAAACTATAAATAGGAATTTCATTTCAAAAGTCATTTGGAAAAAAAAACCCAAATACTTTTTCCTAGAATGACAAAAGAGGATGTTTGAATATTAAAACACTGGGGAATTATTGCTGCTTTGCTTTTAACATGTGGATTATCTCCTAGCAGAAGACATTTTACTCTGCCAAACCAATTTAATAAAAAAAGTTCCACCAAGACTTGTTCAAAATAAATGTGAAAGCCTGTGAAGACTGCAATCTAGGCAGGTTGAAAAAAGTAGTTTAGATAGGGATGCCCTGGATAACAAAGGACAGTTATCTCTGCTGATATGGCTGGATGTCTCAGGGGTTGTCATCACAATTTCTCAATTACTTGTGTGCAAGATAATACGAGGCTGGACTTGGCTGTCCCTGCTTGTTCCAGCCAGCCAGTTCTCAGTAGTCAGCCGGTCACTTGTATTCTTTCCCTACGACTGCTAATCTTCAGTGTCCTACAGGACTCTGAGATGTCTCTTTTGTGAAGGGCTTCCTAAGAAGTAAATAATGTAATGCACTAAAGTGAGACTATCGTACACCAATTACAGACATGACACCAGGCAGTGCAGGCCTCCTGGCTCAAACAAAATAATGGCAGTACCAGCAGGGAGAGGAAAAGGTTTTCAGAAACTTGAAAGATGTTAATTAAACATTTCTCCTCTTCTCATTATAAAGGTAATAGACATTTAAAGGGTTATTGAGCTCATTGCTGGACCATGACAAATAAACACACAACCTTTTCCTCCATCATATGTCCTCTGTGGTAGACGCATTTTTTCACCCTTGTTTTAGTTATTAAAATGCTTTCTGATGGAGATAATGCAAAAGATAATTGCAAAGTCCAATTATATACTATGTATCAACCCATCTTTAAAAGGAGATGTAGAAGAAAACACTTTACCAAAGTTCTCTCTCTTTTTCCTGATTTCCTAGTTTATCCAGGATTTTTAGTCTAGATCCCAAACACAGTTCAAGCTGGAATGAGATGATGTTTTCAAAGAACCTAATGCTACAGAAAGGCTTAGTATCAAACTGTGAATCATAACTCTTTGTAGGTCACTGCAGGAATCATGTCTACACAAATCTTCTCCACCCCAATGAATAACATCACATTTTGAATAAACATAAAATACTGAATTTTTTGTGGGGTTGGGAGAGGGGAGAAGAGAGAGTATGTTCTAAATTTTTCTTCCCTCCTCAACAGCAGCAGCAGCTGCAGAAGACTTGATTTGGGGTATTTTACTGGCTGCTACATCTAAAATCTTCATACAGGCTAAAATACAGTGTCACGTTCTTCAAACTTGCTGTACTTGCATTCACAACATTCTGATTCTGCCTAGAGATGACATAAACAAGATGGTGGGAAATTAAAATATTATCAATGCTATGAAGCCTATAAAACCATGAACACCACCTATTAATAAGTTTCTTGTAAACTATTTATGCATATAAATATATTTCTCATTATATGTTCTAAGTTTCATTTGACGTTTATTCTACCTCCATTTTTGCTGTTCTGGATAATTACTTCTAGGTCAGAAGTAGGTCATGAGCTATGTCTTTTAGGAGCAATAGAAAGACATTTTATTTGAAAGAATGGGATATCAGGTTAATGGGAATTGCACTTGCATAGTATTGCAAGAATAAACCTCTCAGTTTGCTACCTGATCGTTTCTAGATCACAGATTACTAAACCAATATGGGTTGACATGGTCAAATGGTTTACTGTCTTGTAGCCAGTAAACAGTGTGGTATTTGTTATTAGAACTTTTTTCTACAAAGAATGAGACATCAAAGATAAAATAGTATGAGCAGAATAGAAGGACAGAGATGTGAAAGGTGATGAAAGCGAAAACAGAATACAGAGTTTAATTTAACATCTTTGCCATTATAAAATAAGATATTTAGGTCAGACTACACATCCTGATATTCTCCAATGACAGCATTATAAATTGACAAAAGTATGTCCTCTTCAATAATGCATAAGATGCATTTGATCTGTTTAAAAAGAAGTGTTGCTGGGATATAATGTCAGAAGACAGTTGCAATGAGTTAGGAAAAAAACAATATAAAAATAGCTTTGATTTTTTTTAAAGTAATTTGTAATTTCAGAGTAAAATCTTTTCGAGATAGCTGGATATTTTCAAAGTTCAGTCGTTGAAAAGTGCGACCAATAGCCATTATGCCTGGAATACAATACAGGTTAATTCTCAACAGGTTACAGGTTCTGAACTTTGCTCTTTAAGACACGCAATGTTTTGCAATATTTAGAGAATTCACAAATGTCAAATCATGAAATAAATTATGCTTATGTTATCCAAGAGGAAGCTGTGACTTTTTGCAGACTTGGCAGTAGATAAGTTAAAATAATGATGTCCATTTCTTCAGATAAAATTTATACCAAATCCCAGAAAATTATAAAGAAAAATCAGGTTCTGTATTCTGCTTCTACCTTGCTTTTTCTCGGAAAAATTCCCATTACCTTCAATGAGTCATTCTGTGAGTACTACATGCAAACATGACCCAGATAATTGTTCTATTATATTTTCCTTTTTTTTCATTAAAATTAATTTTAAAAACCTGTTCATGGTATATAGTGGTTTCAGCACAACCCACAGCGACAGCTGATCACAAACACTCCCATTTTCAACTTCAAAGCTAAGACTTTCTATGGTAGTCAAAGAAGTGAAAAATGGCCACACAGATCTCGGAAGGATGGGCCATTCTCTTGAATGGGCCATGGGACCTGGACTATTTTTCCATTCCATACAGGTAATCTTTCCTGGTAAAACTAACCTAAATAAAGTCCACCTTGAAAAATAAATGGAAAGCAATGAGAGACTGTTTGCTGCTGAGCTTCTTTCATGAATACTAAAAAAAAGCATAAAATAAATAAACAAAAAAAGACATAAACCTATTTCTTATAATTTAGTTTTCCAAATATCACTGTTGTTACATAATTTCATTTGACCATATCAACCCATATTGGTTTGATAATCTATGATCTAGGGACAACCAGTTAGCAAACTAAGGGCTTTATTCTTGCAATAGCACAGAAGTGCAGTACCCGTTAACCTTAACAAATGTTGTGTAAGCATGTCAATTGCTGAAAAGTCCCTCTGAAATCTTAACAAAGAACAAAATGAACAAACCAAGAAACAATATGATTGCAGTTACAGTTGTTATTCTATGAATGAAAATTAGTATTGCAAAACTAAATAATTGGAAAGTATAGACACATATAATCAGACCTCACAATCAAGCTTTCTTTTTATCATTAGTATTACTGTCTCTGCATTTCATAATATAATTTAATTTTTATATACAAAATTTCCTGAAGGGCATAAATGCATTTCAGCTCTGTGCAGCAGTAATTCAGTTTCAAACCATGCATAAAAACTCAATAAACAGCAAAATGCTAATAAGTTGTATATGGGCTGTGACCTTTCCTAGTTATTTTTCAATATTTTTTAACAGTTAAGGAACATTCACTGAAATAAGTTGAGAAAATCTTAGTCTACTATTTGCTTTAGAAAAATGAATGTTTATCAAATGGACTTCAATTGATAATAATATGATAGTTCATGCTTGAGAAGCCTCACAATTGCCAATGTGAAGAACTGGATATTGTCTCACTGGCGTAATCATGTGGAGAGTAGATTGCATTTACACTTTGCATGACCTTGAAAACAGTTTCCCAGACCAATGTCAGAAACTTTTTTTTTAATATTGCTGCTGCTGCCAAGCATAAAGACTAGACACACAAAAATAATAAAAAAAATAAACACAGTGATAGTAAATTAAACAGTTGTGTTCTTTTTTCAGTGTTTTAGGACCAGAAAAAAACCATAATTATAATTTAAAATGGAGATTTTGTAATACATTTCACAAAGAAGATTTAGTATTACTGATTTCTTATATATTGCAAACCAGAATTTGAGTCGCTGATGCTTTTTAAACATACATTTAAATATTCATTGAGATTCCAGATTCCTTGATTCCATGACCCTAACTTGCAAAGATTCTTGGTTTGATTCACGAGCTGTGAATGTATTCTGTATCTGCATATTTTTGTCATTCTCTGGATATTTTCCCCCCTACATTGGATAGATATTAATACAGCTGTTGTGAATTAAAGGATTTTTCTTTCCTCCTTAAAATCAGCTTTTGTCTAAGCTGTATTTATTGATCTGTTACTCAGCAGTTCTAGTGTCCTTCTTTGAAGAAGACCCAAGGAGGTCTTTATTTTCCCTCTGTTCATACCTCAACCTTAGTGTAATACTATCCAGAATTTTAAAATATTTATTGCAACTATAGCTAGGAGAAGGTTACATGCTCCATGCAAATATAAGAGAAAACTTGCTTCCCGGTCAAGTGAACAAGAAGGTTACATAGGCTTTTACCATGAAAGAAAACAACCTGTGTTTACATGCAGCTATGAAATTCCTAAGCCCTACATAGTTATCTATCTCATATTTGGATTTCACCTATTTGTCTATTTTCCAACCGAATTTTGGATTTCACCTGTTTATATTGTAGCCATGATAGATCCCCTTGTCTATATGTAATTACATCCATATGTAATCCATATTTTTTTCAGGTATTTTTTGCGACATTATTCTTGTGTTTATTCAAACTCTCAAGACTTTGTTCAGCTGTAGAAATGCTGTATTTACAAATTGAATGGATTACCATATTACTACAAAAATGTTCTTCATTCAAAATGGGGATTGGAGTCATCGACCTGTTTAAGACTTGCTAGTTTTGGACAAGGCCCTAAAGCAGGTCAATGCTTCCCAATTATATCACCATTTAGTGGGAAACAATCTACTTTTCAATCATGTTACAGCACACAGTCTGCAATAGTTACAGTTTATAATGATTTATTAATGCAGTCTGGTTTTGGTTGCTCAAGCATTTTCATTTTGCTTGATCTGAATGCTGTCTTTGACACTTTCGATTATAACATTCTGCTTGATCATTTATGAAATTATGTAGGATAAGCTGGCACTACTTTGAGTTGGTGTCAATCTTATTTATCAAACACATCTCCATCTGTGTCATTACATATTGCACAAACTCACTTTTGCTTAGTACACGGTACAGTATTTCTTTTAGGTAGCTCTATTCATCATTTAGGTATTTATTCCTTCATGTAAGATAATCAAGGACATGGGATATTGGCTTTCTACAGCTGTAGAGAAAACCACCAAACACTAGAAGGAACATATTTGCTTTTTCAACATGTATACACACACAGAGAAACATGTCTGCATGTTCTGGGGCAGTGGAAATATGTTTCTCTTCTTTAGATAAAGTTAATCAGGAGAATATTATGACTCTGGAATATGTCACATCTGCAAAAGAGATTTTATCAGGGAAAATTAGGAGAGTTTTCACAATTCTAAACCTATACTTATATAATTCTTCTGGATATTTTTCATTACAAACACAATCATTATTGATAATTAAGACAAACTTCATTGCTGTAGAAATACACATGGGACAGTACACAGCAATCATCAAGTTTCACTTACAATCTCACAGTGTTTATTTATTTATAGAAAACTCTGGGTGCATCCCTTTAATTTGGTTTGTATCAAGTATCTACACTGATTTCAGTTCAAGATGCACATTTACTTTAATGGTAGCATCAGCAGTTGATGCCTGGCGCATATCCTAGAGGTAACACATGATCTGTCTCACTGTTCCTCTTGAACAACGAAATGTTTAGGACACTCCAGATATTTATTTTCATGTGGCAGGTTTTTTCCTCTGTGAAACTGATATATATTAATAGGAAAAAAAATGTTTTTGTACTCAAGACGTGAGCTGTCACCTAGGAAATGCATTTGCCTGGTTCCAGTTTAAGCCTTTTTAATACTTCCGAACTGCAGTGGAACACTCAAACAGAACACTACACTGAGCTGAAATGTGTACAATAACCAAGATAACTCCAAGTTACTTTGTCACCATGGTAACTATGCCTTGAGTCTACCCTAGAAACTTTGCCTGGCACAATGTTGTCAGCTATAGATATTTGGGAATTTTTTTAATGATACTGCTTAGACCACCAAAGGCCCTAATGTAGGCATAGCAATTATGAACAAAAAAAAATGTCCTTTTCTCATATAGCTTATTTTGTGTGGGAAGCCGGTATATACTATGTCCAAAGAAACATATTTTTATCAGTAAAAGCTTCATCCACATTTAGAGCTTTTGCTGAGATAGATGTGTTAGCAATCCCTCTCTAGTTTAGACTAGCCCATAGCAGTATAAAGCAATTAAAGATAATCCTGAGCATGCCTTGAAAGGATAATGTTTTCTGCAGCTCTTTTGTTCATGATTTTCAGGTGTGTGCTTTTCTCTACCACCCCTGCAGATCTTGTAATATAGATTGCATACTGATAATGCAGGCTGTTATCTGTAGGTGTTCCTAAATAATGAACAGTCCACTGTAACAGCTTTCCTTACAAATAACTAGCAAAAGCCAGCTTCAGTCTGTTTTTTTGAACAAAATAACTTATAATATTTCTAAAATAGAAGCCTACCTCGAGGCTTTTAAATCCATTCTTGAGCACCTAAGGGTGCCTTTCAAGTCCCATTCATTTCAACTTCTAAATCATATTTAGTCCGAAAATGGCCATCTTTCTTTAGGCTAGATGGTGCCTGGACAAGCACAAATGCTTGTCCTGAAGCTATAAGGACCCTTGCCCAACATTTCAGAGCCTATGGAATCAAATCTAGGCAAAACATTCTCTAAATGTCTCTATCTTGCATATCCATATATGAGAGGCAGCAAAAGGCTGGATTATAGCACATAAGGAAGCATGTTTTACCCTCTTGAGAGTGTATCTGCATCACATTGTAATAATACTTATGTCTGATCACATCTTCCTCTGGGAATTACTACGAGAAACCTCTGCAATATGCTACATTGGTGAGGGTTCTGGGTTTCTTCTCAGCTTTAGTTTGCTTTAGCTACTTTTTCAGCAGAAACTCCCTTTCCAATACAGGCACCATTATGTACACAGTAAGAAAAATCTCAAAACGGGGGGAACGCACTGTGTCTAGTAACACATTTTTTCCCTAACTACAATCCACTGCCCTTTTCTTTGTTCCATCACTGTGGCTCATGGGGTTTCTCTCAGCTCTCTAATTGCTGGAAAAGCTGTACTCATTGTTCTGCTCTGTCCTTCATTTTAAACTAGGTTGTAACTTTTTGGAGTCCTTGATGTTTAATTGATCCACATCTAGCAGAAGATTTGACTTACAAAAGTCATGCTCACACTGACTGTGAAGAATTCTGGAAAAGTGAGAGGAGTGGACTCTAGATAAGAGTTTGCACAACTGGCAATTGAAGATCAGAATTACTGCAAGCTCTAATTTACCGTCAGAGATAGAGTCCCTAAGTACACCAATGATAATGGCATCACTGTTTTCACTGGTTTGTCTTTCTTTCTGTAACTGTGATTCTGGGAAGATATCCATAGGAACATACAGAAGGACATAACGTGCTTTTTTTTTTTTTTTTTGTCACAGTCTTGCTTCTGCCTACCAAGGGAATTATTTCAACATATCATTACTCATCTTGGAATTAATTTAGAAGTTCTTCCTGGGTAATCTTAAGGGATTTCAGCATACTTAATTCATTGGTCCTTATCTCTCCTATTCTCAGCTGACTCATTTAAAAACACAAGCCATATGAACAGCCCTTCCCACCACCCTTGTTTATGCAAGAAAGTGGTGCAAATCATGCTCTTTTTTCCCCCAAAGAAACAGCTTTAACACAAACACAGGTGGCTTGGTTACAATCAACTTACAGTTATATACTAAGAGGAAAGAAACTGAAAGTATAAAAAGAAATATACATAAAAAAACCTACAAGCTCATAAAATAAAAACAAAATGAAATATCAGAGAAAGAAATCAAAATGTCAGCATTTTCATTGTATATCCTTTTTTTAGAGGTTTTATTCCATGTTAAAAAGTCTGTAAAGATTAAAACCTGCCATATGAAGTATGACATTTCAGTTTAGAAACTAATTTTAATTCATATATATATTGGGAAAAGTTAATTTGTGGCATTTTTTTCATATTATGCGGTTGAATGAAAGGCAGTGTGACAAGCTGGAATCATTTCAGTCTACCATGTCAAGGAGAAGTTAGATAAATGTTAGCATAAATACTCTCTGTAAGAAGAAACGCCCATCTTTAAGATTCAGGCTTTCTTAATAAGTTTTGGTTTATACATGTTTCTACATGTATACTCTGGTATAACTTTTTACGCTTGGTATTATTGTTGTTGCATGTTAGCTTTAGAATCATAGGATAGTTCAGGTCGGAAGGGACCTTTAAAGGTCTTCTGTTCCAACCACCCTTGCAATGAACAGTGACTTCTTCAACTAGATCAGGTTCTCAGAGCCCCATCCAGCCTGACCTTGCATGTTTCCAGGGTGTCATAGTTTCAGTTGGGATAGAGTTAACTTTTTTACTAGCAGCTGGTATAGTACTATGTTTTCGATTTGGGATGAGAAATACTTTTTATAGTGAACTGGTGTTTTTAGTTGTTGTTAAGCTCTCAAAGCCTCTGCTCCTCATACAGCCCTGCCAGAATGGGCTGGGAGCACACAAAAAGTTTGGAGGAGACACAGCAGGGACAGCTGACCCCAAATGACCAAAGGGCTATTCCATACCATGTGACATCATGTTCAGTATATAAAGTTAGGGGAAGAAGAAGGAATGGGGTGGAAGTTTGGAGTGATTGTGTTTGTCTTCCCAAGTAACTGTAATGCGTGATGGAGCCCTGATGTCCTGGAGAAGTCTGAACACCTGCCTGCCGAAATGAAGCAGTGAATGAATTTCCTGTTTTGCTTTGCTTGTGTGCATGGCTTTTGCTCTACCTATTAAACTGTCTTTACTTCAACCCATGAGTTTTTCCTCAGTTTTACTCTCTGATTCTGTTCCTCATCCCAACTGGGGAAGTGAGCTGCATGGTCCTAGTTGTTGGCTGGGGTTAAACCACCACACAGGGATGGGGCGTCTACCACCTCTCTGGGAAACCTGGGCCAGTGTCTCACCACCCTCATGGTAAACAATTTCTTCCTTAGATCTAGTCTAAATCTACCCTCTTCTACTTTAAAACCATTACTCCTTGTCCTATCGCAACAGGCCCTGCTAAAAAGTTTGTCCCCATCTTTCCTGTAGGCCTCTTTTAAGTACTGAAAGGCAGCAATGTCTCCCTGGAGCCTTCTCTTCTCCAGGCTGAAGAATTCCAACTGTCTCAGCTTGTCTTCATAGGAGAGGTGCTCTATCCATCTGATCATTTTTGTGGCCCTCCTCTGGACCCACTCAAACAGATCCATGTCTTTCCTGTGCTGAGGACTCCAGAGCTGGACACAGTACTCCAGGTGGGGTCTCATCAGAGCAGAGTAGAGGGGCAGAATCAGCAGGTCTCAACTCATCCATGATGGTGTCTTGCCTTCCTTTCCTGGTTTTTTACACCTGGGGACTACTCTTAGACTTAGACTTAGACTACTTTTACTGTTGTCTACAATCAAAGTTGTCCTCACAGTTAAATGAAGCATACGTGTGCATGTATGTATGTATGTATGAATATGTGTGCTTACCCACGTGTCTGTGTATACCTATATTATATATGTATAATTTTAAAATGATACTTGACACTATAATCTCACTTTAATTCCATTTTCTTTGGCAATAATCTTACACTGAACTGTTGTATGCTTGAAGAGAACACAAGATATTAGAAAACGTGCTGGTATGTTATGAACAGAGCCATCACTTCTCACATAATGAGCACGAGACTCAGACACATGGCATTTGGTTTGTGCCTTCTCACAGTAACACTTCTGTACCATACGTTTTTACAGTGCAAAACCAGATTGTTTGTCATATTTTGTGATCCCACATGCCAATCACAACTGCATGCCTTAGCTGTGATCTGTCAAACAGTTATGCCTGTGACACGGGGGTCAGAAGAAGGAGGAATACCTTACTGCTATGCTTCAGCTAGAGGAAAGAGGGAAGGAGATTAACGTAACAGATCAGCCTCAAAGGAACACCACCACAATGTAACATTACCCATCTGCAAGCTAACATTATTACACTGGTTCACCACTTGAATGTATTGAAGACAAAGAAATTTTAGTGGCCACTGAAACAGATTGTATTTCCATAAATAAAACTACCAAGCAAAATACTTGTGTAGGTACACTACAGGACTTTGAATGCAAGTTCAAATTTTGGTTGTTGGAATGCCACAGAAGTTTCAATCTACTGATGATTTGGCTGAAGCAGAAATACAAGCAAGGAATTCAGCTTTTTGCAGAATATTGAGAGTGCAGTTCACTGTGCAGACTGGTACATAATTGCAAGCATAACTACACATTCATTGCTACCATTCCTTGGAGCATGGCAATCAAATATTTCTGCTCAATATGGCAGCCAGAATTCACAGAGAATTCACTAGGGAATTTCCTTCTGCCCACAAAAAAAAAAGATCTACATACATAATCCTGAGATTTCTGACTATATTCCTGGTCTTATGCTTCGCCAATAAACATTTCCTGCCTTCCCTTTCCAGCCATATATGTAAATAACATCATTTCCTTTATGGTGAATGATGCTTCCCTGGCCCTAAAGTTTGCATTTGAATGGTTTGAAGTACTGTTAACCTTCTTGGTGATCAGAATAATCTACTCTTTGCCACATATGAAACTATCAGTCACTTCACATTTATTCTTCTGTTCCTTAATGTATACATCTAGAAAAAAATGGAGAATGTAGACATAGCTTTAAAAGACATGTCTTTGAAGGACATCTGGGACACATTTCTCAATGAATGGCAAACTGCTTCCATACATGCCTTGATATAAGACAGTACAGTGAGTTACAAATTCTTTGCTGAATGAATAGTGCTGTGCTCCTGACTGTTCAAAAGGGTTAGGTGAATTCTAAAGAATTCAAAAACCGATTAATATGAGGATTTAAACTGCTGAGTTGGGTAACTCAGCAGTGAATTTTTCAGAAGAACTTAAGTGATTAAAAAGAACAAAGGCTATTGAAAATCCAAATCATCTAAACAATTTGGTCAAAATAATGTAGAGGTGTTATACCTCCCACTAAATGTCTAGAATATAGACAGACATTTTAAAGAATAAGAACTAAAATGCAAAGTGAGAGTCACAGGTCTAGACAGTTCCAGCATTCCTGCATTGTTATGAAATATAAATAGTTCTTTAGGTGAACATGTAGACCTTAAAAGTCACCAGAATGTCTAAGAAAAATGTGCAGGTTTTGTGGTCTGGTTTTCTGCACTTAAGAACCTAAAAAAAATCTGTAGTGCTTTTGTGGGTCCTGCTGGTAGCACTTTTGGTAATTCTACTTACATACTTGTAATTATTGACCTGCCCCTTAGGTATTGATATTTTCTGATCCATAACCACCACACTAATCCTGTAAATAAACACCTGGTTAGTTTATAAATTCTCTGTTGCTACTTACGTGTTTGTACAGTGCCTATGAGCCCTTATTGGGTGCTATTATAATTTGTATAATATATTAACAGTAATTTAATGAATTAGTATTTCCTATAAAAGGAAATAAAACGATAATGTGTGACATCTTCCACAACATAATCCTTTGCAATTAAAGTGAAATTTTCTTGCAAGTCTTAACTACAACATTATGTCCATGTACCTCAAGTGACAGACACCAGACCTTCACAAAGAGCTCTTTTCTGTCTCCTTCAGATAAGGAAAAAACCAGAATAAATTAATCTCCTTCATAGCATCACTCAAAGGTAGTTATAACTTTAGTGGCATCAACAAAATTTGAGACTGAAACACCTGGATGCATTGATTGTGATGTATTGGCCATTTAGGAGATAAGTATGAGATTGGTCACAATCAAGGTTTTGACTGCTTTGTTTCTTCTAACCCAGCTTCCCCTTTGGTTTTAGGATATAAATCAATTAATATGACTGGCTATAAACAATTAAAGTAATTAAAAAAAAAGTCTTACCTAAGATTAGTTCCAAGGAACGGAAGAACCCACTGTCAAACCTTGATATCATAATTTAGGGAATCTTCTAAAACAGGGCAGGAAATAACTAATTTATGTCCTCTTTCAACAAGACTCAGGTGCCTAGAAATTCAGGGCAAAAATCTAAAATAGCCAATTAATTTCCACTACACAATTGCTTATACCATTAGAAATGTATATAACAGACATCACAAGATTAGTAATAGATATAATTTTAAAGCAAAAGCATAAATAATATTTCTGGAAGACTTGAAGGAAATGGCTGTTGATCTAATTTGAACTGTTAACAGTCTGCATACTCGAAGTCTCTTATGTAATCAATTCCCACCTTAAATTCAATCCCATATACACTAAAACCATACATATAAACAACCATGTCTTTCAAAAACAAACATATAATATCCTCATCTTTCTTTTTTTTAATTTTATTTCCTTGTCATTCCCACATCTTATCTCAGCTTTCCCTGTATTTTCCTACTTGCCACACATAGTCCTAACCTATACTTTCCCTGAGTTTTTCAGAGCTCTCTTTTCCCAGCTTGTTCCAATATCTGTTATTATTTGTCTTCACTACTGCATAGCCATATTCCCATCCCTTGCCTCATATCAACTTGTTTCCCCAGTATCTTTTTTGTCATTTAGCAGTACTAAGTCTCATTGCTTCTCTTGCCCACATTCCACCCTAACATCTTCAGCACTTTGGTTTTATCTCCTCATATTCCCAAACTCCATAGTTCTTTGCATGATTTTACTTATTCATTTTTGTTTTGACTACTTGCTATGTTCTGTTCAGACGATGAACATAGTATAATCGTGTATGTTGACAGATTATTCTCAGTTCTTCCAAGACAGGTGGAGAATAGGAGCTATTTACATTAATTTTCTTCCACCTGCAAAGACTGTGTTACCTACGCTGTCCATGGCTGTAGTGAAAGATTCATAGCATCATAGACAGTGTGGTGGGAATATATCTCAAAATGTTAGTAGGTTTTCTCCTTGATGGCATTCTTCATTGAGAAACTTCAACGATCCAGACTCAATGATGGAGAGCTCTCTGAGAAATGGCTTAACAGTAATTCTCTTTGAACATAACTAGAGTTTTATCATTATTTGTTTCAAAAGGAATAGGATCAAGCTAAGGTAATCCCAAGACATTTTTACTGTACTCCAGAAAAATGGGGAAGATTCTTAAGCAGAAAAAATATTACTTACATTTTTATATATTAAGATTGGTGTCTTACATGTAACAAAGTGAACTGAATCAAAGAGAGAGTCTACAGTTTAAAAAATATTTCCTATTTAAAATTCTAGGATAACTTTTTAATAATGCAAGTGTTGTTCATAATAAAAACATTGGATTTATAGCTGGTTTTCGTATTGTTTATAAATTAATAATTTTGTAAATCAAGGCATTCTTTTTACAAGCAAAATCTGTCACTTTTTAGTGCCCTATTATTTTTTTGATTTACCCTTCTGTACATTTCCTTATATTTTATAAGCACTTCCTGCCTAAAGATAGTAGGGAAAAACTGGGCCTTTCAGTTAACCAAGACCATTTTAGACTGGAAATTTCCAGAAAGTTATGATTTCCCTTTGGAGGTGTTTAAAATTAATCCCTTTCAAACTATGGCAGTGAATTTTAATTAAGCTAGCATTAGTACTCATGTCAAGAGGAAAAAACACCGTAAAGCTCTCTCTCTTGACCTTTGAAATAATAGTTAACCTTAGCATAAGCAGACACTTTAAACAAGACTGGAATTAGGGGATACCAATTGTGTAAAAAAGGAGGAGATTGTATCTGACTTAAGCTTATTTGCCATAAAATTTGCTTTGTTGCTTGTCAATCTGTCTAAACGAAGATGTGTGACTAAGCGGAGTCTTTATCAGACTGCCTCTCTTTCCCAGGTTCCAAACCACTGATTTTGTCAGCTGGTGATTTGCAGTGGGACTGGAAACAGCCATGGGGCCTGTAGTGTCAATCTCTTTTATTCTCTTAAATGTGTAATAAGAAAGTTTGAAACTAGTTGAACATGTCTTGTTTTTACAAGAGTTTGGAGTACATTTTTCTAGGTCTCAAATTCAGACGTGGTTTCCTCCTCGTAAGATTTACAATCAGTGACAGAAACAGCATTTTCAATTCTTCATCTGGAATCTTGAAAATATTTTCACAAATACATTAAGGTTAGCAGCTGCATCTTTGGATACACACCTGCTTCCTTACTTTTTCTAAAAGATAATTTACACATTTGGCATTGCTTTATCATGGTGACAGCAACCACAGTTGAAAGACAACAGCGAAGGACACAGATCTAGCTTTAATTCCCACTATGCCACTCACTTTGCAGCTTTCCTCCTTTCTACTTCCTCTGCCATGTAGTATCTTATCTATTTAGAATGTAATTTTTTCTAAATAACATCTGTTTCCTATCATATGCTATTAAAAGCCAGGACCAGGTGACCCTTGATCTTGTTATATCTCTAGATTCCACCATGAACAGGTAATAACAAGTAGTATAACAAAAATATAATAGCTGATGTCATAATCATATGTGAATATGACATCAGCTATGTAAATGGAAGAATAAAATACTATTTTAAAAGTAAAAACAAATTCTATGTGTGGGGAAAACAATATGCAAAAGCAAATCACCTTCAAATATTTTAAAATTTTCCTGCTATACATGTAAAAGAAGAAAATTTTTCTTAATGTTTTGGCCGGTCTGAAGAACATAGTACTATCATTTGATTGCCAGGCTGGTCATATCAATTCCCCTGGAATGGAAAAATTCAGAGATATCAGGTGACAGAAAACATTTGACACAAGAAGCCTGATGAGGACTGGAGTTGTGTGGTGGAAAATGAGCTCAAGGACAAGTTCTGAGCTAAAAACTCATGTAATAGGGTATTATATCTAAACAGCAAAAGGACATATATTTTTCTGGAAAAGCTCTTCCCAGTACTCTTGTGCATTTCTAAAGGCTAATAGCAGCTTGAAAAATGGACTGAATAATAGAAAAAAACTCAAAGATAAAATCTCATGCGTTCTGAAGACTTTCTGTACTAGAAAACAAAAAGATAACAACTTTCACAAGCATTTATAACTTCTGTTACATATCTATGTATGCATGAATCGAAGAAGCAGCTGAAAGCATCCCCTGAGGAAAAAGGTCAATGGAGAACTGACAAGCATTAACAGCTGGATTCAATCACCCCTATAAGGTACATTCCGCATATTCAAAAAACTTAGGGAAAAGAGAGTTCACTCCTTGAAAATTATGTAATTCAGGACTGCCGAAAGGGTCATCCAAAACAAAAAACAAGACTCCAAGTATGAATCGCTGCGTAATGAATAGAGAAACTTGGAAAAAAAGAAAATAAACTTCATATCAAGGAAGAACCATTATCACAGGAATACAATGGTCTAAATGAATCCATAAAAATCACTATCATTTTGCAAGAAAATGCTATCATGGCTCCTAGGTTTCAGTGTGTTACATAAAATCTTTTATAAGCAACAGCAAAGGCTAATGCTGCTACTGAAAATTATTTTTAATGAGTCTTGGAATGTTAGTTTAGGTCAGTTTCTCATGTTATTTATTAACTACAGTAAAACAGACTGACATTTAATTTGAATTTAGGTTTCATTAATGCTTTCTGTCGATACCATTCCTTTAATAAGCTGGTGAGTTATAGGGTACAATGAGGCTTTAAAAAATGCTACCATTGTGGCATATTTCCATAACTGCATTAAAACTTACTGTTACTTAGTTCATTTCTCAGGTTACTGAACTTGTAAATTGATAGAAAAAATTCTCTTAAGACAAACCAAACACAAAATCATAGACAGTTTTCCTGCAGTTAAACATTTTTGTTGCTTATGATAATTAAACAAAATCAATATATTAGCTGCAAGTGTAATCATCTCACTTGACTTTCCTCTGACTAGGATTTAAATTTAGATAGTTGGTTTATTTGCTTTTTAAAGTGCATACCAAATTAAAGTGTCCAAAAAAAAGGAAAGTAGATCCAAATTAAAAAAAAAACAAAAACAAACAACAAACCAAACCAACCAAACCAAACCAAACCAAAACCCTATATGTCATAATATCCTGTATTCTTACCAACAGGCAAGGAACAAACTACTGAGATCAAATGGTAAATTTCACTGAGGTATTTCAATCCAAAATGTTTAGCAGAAGTAACAAATCTGATCTTACTGAAGATAGCAATTAAGAGCATTTAGGAAAAACAACTAAGAACATTAAAGGAAATACAGTGGATTTCAATGATCCACTAGCTATAGGAGACAAAAAAATAAGAAGCTTTTTTCTTCTTTTTTTTCCAGCCTCAGTGTATCAAGCGCTAAAAGTCTGTAAAAGAGTTCAAGGTACTGATGTATTTAAAAGGCATTAAAAGGGCAGTTAAGCCAGTTAGGGGAGATAAACACATTGCCATAGACCTAACGGATTTTTATCTTTTTTTTTTTTTTTTCCTTTTT
>VFFE01007818.1:750990-813421 GCA_008921705.1 Burhinus oedicnemus
GTGTTTATTTGTTGTTTTTTTTTTTTTTTTTTTTTTTTTTTTTTTTTTTTTTTTTTCCTTTTTTTCTTTTTTTTTTTTTTTTTTTTTTTTTTCCAGTTAATCTCAAGAGATGATAACATGGGAAAACATTGAGGGCTCAATTCAGTTGCCTAAAAGTAGGTATCTGGTGCCTGAGGGTGTTCAGAAAAGTCACAGAGGTCTGGATGGTAGGAAGCAGGACTGCATGGGGGCACAGCCCTGCCACAGAGGCAGCTGGAGGCCAGGGCAGATGCGCAGGGGTGTGGGCATGGCACAGAAGTTTCTGTTTAGGCAACTGACTCAATGTCACCATATTCCTGTTCCTCACTGGTGATAAAGTTACTGTGACAGGTTTTAGTGCAAAACTTCAGATGGACCTATGGTTTACTGATCATCTGTCATGAACCCCCACTCCATTTTGCCACTGTTTTACTCGGAGAATTTGTCAGGAAGACAATTTTAGGAAATCTTGCTTTGGACTCAAGTAAATCAATGATTTATCTTCAAAACTGGAATATTTTTCTGTTGTACTGAAAGATCAGGTGAACCAGACAGTCCAAAACAGAGCAACTTGGAAATGGGAAATTAGTTATAGATCATCTTTGGACAAAATTGAACTTTTCCTCTTTCTTTTTGGTTAAGCAATGCAAAATATAATTAAAAGCTGGAGCACAAATGAAAGAACAAAGAAAGGATTCCAATGTTGAAGACTACCTTGACTGATACTTCTTTTCTATTTTGCATATTTTGGAATAAAGTTACATTTGTTTAAAGTAATCTGTTTTTTTGTTCAAATGCACTCCAGCATTAAGTAGAAACCTGTTTCCTTCATCCTTACTCATCCTTGCTCACTCATTTGGTACAATTCTTTCTGAATAGCAAAATCTCTTAATTAACTGTGTAGATATATACTTAGTTAAACTAAGAGACTTAAATCCAGTTATGCTGAGCAAAAACTAATACATGTACTAGAATATACTTTTAAAAATTAAGCTTCCCTGGCAAGTTTTATTTCAGAGCTCCTAAAATACAACAGCAAATGAACAAAAACGTGGACAAGTCCGTTTGTGAAACATACTCTGAAAAGCCTTAATGCCATGAAACAAATACAATGGCTAAGTTACTAAAACCACCCAAAACTCTGAAGAGTGTCTATAACTTAATTGTATTCTGTTCAAATACAGACCTGGTTGCAGAAAAAATGAGAATGGACAAATACTGGCAATCCTATGACCTTTTCTAATGTGTTATAATGATGCTGAGATTATAGCTTGGCCTCAAGATGCAGTTGTGAGTGTTTTAAATATTTCATTCAGCATTCATTAGGATTCATTCTTTTTTTTTTTTTTTGAAAGTTAAGTTTGGAGATTTTTTGTTTTGGTTTGGTTTTGGTTTTTTGATGGAAAATGTCACTGGAAGCTTGGGGAAAATATGCATTGGTAATATTTTGTTCACCTTCCCTGGCAATGCTGCTTTCCATCACAGAAGCATGAGAAAATAAGATGAGAAGACATTTTTTAATAAGCTTTTATCCCACAGTCACTTCCTCAGTTATAATCAGTAAGTATTTGCCATTATTTTTATTTCCCTTTCGTATTATATCGGTTTCTAAATATAATTCAGTGTCCTAGACACTAATTCTTAGGTTAGTGACCACTTTAAAATAACATGATGTGGTTGCTATTAAAATGTAATTCAACTTTCAATAGACCGCTTGTGCCTGACAACTAATTTTTTTGTTGCTCCCTTGGGTGGTTGCTAGAAACAGTCCCCAGTGTAGATCCATCCTCTGACTGAAGCACAGAAAGGAAAAGCTGAAAAATGAGCAACGGGAACAGCTTGCTGATGAAGTTGAATGAAGAGCTAGTAATGATATTGATGACATTACTAATTACTAAGCAGGCAGAATTCAAAATGAGAATTAATTTGTCATCATGATATCATCAATCAGCTTTCTATTGCCTTGGGCAATGGGTTTGTGCTTGCTTGGTGCAGTATAAACTTTGCTATATAACTCATTTTGTTTTGTACATCTGTACTTCTTAATTTTGACCTTTTAAAGTTTTACTCTTCTATGTAGTGTGCTGTGGTTTTATGAGTCTGCTAGTTCAAAGGTTTGGTATTTTATGCTCAAATCAGATAATGAGTTTAAAGATCACATAATCTCTGCCCCTCAAAACAAGCAAATGTTCAACAGATTATTTTAAAAGGATCATAGCCTAAAGTCACACCCACCCCTGATGCAAAAGGAAGCATATTCAAATGTGATACTTAAAAAGATTCAGATGGATTTCTAGACAGATATTTTAATTAAAAAATTACAGTAAAGATATGCAAGTTCCTCCAATTTGGGGATGCAGGATCAAAAGTCATAGTTCCTGAGTGCTTGAGTAGAAGCAATCTCTTTGGCATTGATTTAAGAAAATCAGTCTTTTCAAACAATCCAATATTCCTAATCCTTCAGCCTGTGAACGAGTATCACAGTCCCAAGAGCCTGGAGGCTCTACTATCTCTTCCAAACAGCTGAGATTCCTGGCTGAGTCATCCAGTCAGAGAGGGAGCTGGCCAGACTTCACCAGCTGTGCACTCCAAGATTTTCCTCTGTCCTGTCCAACTTGGCATCTCTGTCTTTTTCATCTCCTTTCTGGATTCTTGAATTCCTGCCTCTGTTTTCACAGGGCCACTTTCCATTTTTGTGGGCATACGCTGTGATCATTAGTGTTTTGCTCTGAAGTGAGTAAAGAGTGTATCCGCTGAGTCATGAGGGAACTGCTAATTGTCCCCTTGGAAGTCCGCAGAGCTGTCAATGACAATCCATGCCAGCTCTGTGTCTTGGCAGTGGGGATTAACCTGAGAGCCAGTCAGGGTCCTGAACATAAATGTTGTCACTGCAGGGGTCTGCTAACCAACTGTAATCACCCAAGGACCCACCGACCTGAATCAGCAAGTACATTGACTTTTAATATGCTTACAGTACTATAGTCTAGTAATATATGCAGCTTGGAGGTACCCTAGAACTCATTAAACAACCTAATGGATCATCTGACAGTTGGAAAGGTTTTCTGTGTGAGCGAATGTTAAAGAAAATGTGTTAATATGAGGCTATATTATTATGCCATCTCATTTGCACTGTTTTCTATCATTTTGATTAATGCCTAGATTGTGACTAGCACATAGAAGGAATGAGGGATAATATACATAAAACTACAGTCTGTGGATGTTCTTACCCTCCTTGTAGTTTCTTCACCCACAAAAAGAAAACACATAAAAATAGCGAAAAAAGTGTTAATATTGTTTTTCAGTCTTATAAAATATATAAGATTATAAATTTATTGGTTTTCTCCTATATAATTTCTTCTACAAGACAGGAATGCAGTAGATTTTATTTAGTTAAATGTGACAATCAAGAAAAAGCAATTTATATAGCTTTTAGTCAAAAGCAGAAGAAAGCTTTAGAAATGTTTTTAATATCTAAAATCATTCCCTTATTAAGCAAATTCAGGACAATTCAGAAGTTCCACTTCAGTGAGTTTATAATTGTGTCATGGTTTACATGAAAGTCATTAGTTTCTCCAGAACCCTTTGAAGTACATACGTAGCTTGTCAGAAAATCTCCGCAGAACTGGCTTTCATTTGCTTTATCTACAATGTTTCGCATTGTGACATTTCACAGAAGCTGAAGACTTTTTTATTTCTTCTGTTTACAAATGTTGGACAGATTAAAAAAAAAATTAAATATTGCAATAATTACATATGTTTAAAAAAATTAATACTCACTAAGGAGGTAAGCCCCAGGATAGTTTTACAAGTATTAGGTTGTATTACAGAGAGAATTCTCAAAACATGCCACACTTGCGCAATCTCCAATTCTTGTGAAAATGGAAGCGACTTAGGTGGATTTTCTTTCTTCAACAGCCAAACTCCCTGCAATAATTGCCCTGGGTAGAGTTCAGACTATATTACTGTATCTCCTCTGAAAATCTGAGATCAGGAAGCTCCTACAGAGTAAAACAGAAGATGGCATCCTAAACCTCATCAGACTCATACATGGAAATGTCTTTCACAGAACTCTCCCAGAGGAAAGAACTGTATCTTAAAACAGCAAATATATGGTTGTAAATCTGAACTGTAGTTCTAGACAATTGCATTTGAGGGCGTTTGAATATTGCATTATCTGCACGTTGCCTTGCTCTGTGTAATGGCAGCAGAAGACACATACAAAGTTTGACACACTAGTCCTGACTCTCCCACATGTCTGTTTCCAGGCACTGCCACAAAAAGCTCTTTCAGAGGAAAGAGAAAGACCTCCATAATGCATGCAAGTCAAACATTCTTGTGAAATATGACAACTTTAAATGTAAACTTATTTTTCTGAATAAATGGATGGTGTTTTCGCTCCTTGCATGAGGGGGATGTGTCAATTTCATTGGAGGCTGGATCATATTTGTTATTGGGCCAATACGTGTAGTCAGCTTAATCTGATAGCTTTCAAATGAAAAAGCAGCTTGGCAAATTACTTTTTATTATTACTATTATTTGAACTTTTTATTTTCTTCTCTGAAAACTCCGTTACACAAAACCACTCAAAACAGCCTTTCCTTTGTGTAATGGAAGATTTGGAGCAAGAAAGATTTCACCTGCTTTTTTTAAACAGAGGTGACTGACTTTGCTCTTTGAAAGCACTCATTTGCCTCTTCCTTTTTTTGTTTTTTTTTGAACACAAGAACTGGTACTCTAAGAGAGCTGTTGATTAATCTAATGACATTTAATGAGATAAATAGGTGGAATGGAAAACAGAAGAAGGAGAGGCCTTTGATCTTTTCAAGGTATTAAACTAAATGATAGTGGAAATTTCTTTCTCGATATATGTAGGAAGGTTGCTTTGGCCTCTTAAGTCTCTAATATTATCAGTTATTCAAAGACACCTCCCAAGCTTTTAACCTCGACTTAATTAAAATATATATTATACCAATTGACTTCCATTATTTCAGCATCAGAGAGTCTTATCATGCTGTCATTATCTTAAGTAAATGGGTTTGTTTTACATAATGTGCAGTAATTATAGTAGTCTCCATTAAAAACATATTTTTTCAATATCTCTTCAAATTATTTTAGCCATAGGTAAAGAGGAAGGTTTTTTATGTATATTCTGATCAACTTTTCTATAACTGAGGATTTTTGCAGTTGGAAAGCTTATTTATTCTTTAGCTTTTTTTTTTTAATAGAATATATGATAGTTATTAATGAAATACTGTTAACTTATTTCAACAGTATTCTTTTCTGAATAGCAAGAACATTTCAAAATGAAGATCAGTATGAAAAAACCTCTGAAAGGAGTGCTTTGTCCAAAGAAATTCTTAATAGATTTTCTTAATACATTTTTAATTAATAGGTGTCATCTTATGGATTAATGGTAATGGATTATTTTCTTTTCTTTTCTACATTACAGATATTTATTTGGGTGTAGCCTTCTTTGAAAATAATCTTTTCTTTTCCCTGTAAAAAGATATTGTTTAATCTCTTGAAAGATTCTACATTCTTTAAGGTTTTAATTTTTTATTTCCTCCCATGTTTTGACTATATCTTTTTTTTTCCCATTTCTTTTCTGCACATTCCAAGCCTTCTAGCCTACCAAAGATTTCCTGTTCACTAGTAAAAGAACTTACATCTCCAACAGGATCAGGAGTCCAGACATCTTTACCCATTGGTTTGTTTTTCAAAAAACATCTCTGAGCAAATGTTCTGCTTCTCCAGTTTGGGATGATTCTTCTGCAAAAATACCTCATTTAAATCTTCTTCAGTTCCAGTTTTGTAATTATTTCCTGTGATTCCCATGGAAAACTTTTCAGCAGGTTGCCATTGTCTATTGATACGACTGTTGATTATTATAATCTCATCGTTTCTTCAGGGATGTACAGATATATTGAGGAATACTTCTCTTGGCTTCACCTTTTGCCTAGATTGGAAACTATTTGCCTAAGGGACCACCTTTTTCTTCGGTGCCTTTATACTGCCTGGCATAATGGAATCCTTATTTTCTGTGTTATTCTATTACTGCAATGGTGATACAGGGTAACAGAGTGACTATATTAATATAAAAAAAAGAAGAAAAACTTAATACGGCTTGGCAGTATTATTAAAAATAGTATGAAAAGAAGATTTTTTGCTTCTGGAGTTTTGCTTTCTTTTATTCATTACCATTTTAAAGGCAGATTCAGAGACTGTATCATGGTGGTCTATGTTCACAAGTAAATTATATTTGTAATACAAAATGTCTTTTACATACTGTAAATTACTCTTGTGTAGGTATTGTTTTTTCGACTGCATTGTACTGAACTGCATTAAATTAACTAGAGAAGAAATATATTCACTTTAGTGTTCAAATTAGCAAAATTATTAAAAATGAAGGTAACACACTGACATATTTTTCAAAATGTTTGACACAGCCTGTGTTGTATTTCCTCATATTTTTCCAGTCTTACTCCTAAACGTATGACCTTTTGTACCCGCTTCAATGGTGTTCTTTTAAAAAAAAAAGAAAACTTAGTTACTGTTCTGAATTTCACAGAATGTTCTCACAGTTCCCTCACTGTCACAGTGAGTAGGGGGCTTCAGGAGCTCTTTTCTACAAATTAGATGGAAACTCTTGAAGTTCTGGCACTTCCTCACTGCCCTGTTTTAAGCCAAGGGTAATCTAACTGATGTTCATCACAAGAAAATATTTTTAAGAAACTAACTAGCTTCCAAACCAGGGAAGCAGCACCTTGATAATTCCTTAATATACTTCCTGTTGCATGGGCCAATATAAAACTGGAGACAGTGCCTTTTTTTTCAATATTACTCTTTCCTTGGAGATGAAATATTTGCAGTTTGCCAGATTCTCTGAAAATCATTTAACATTAGACGAACATCGAGATAAATCATGCATGACAATACAATGATTAATAAAACAGTTGCTAGGTTCTGAGAAAGCTTTATGGAAATAAAACAAAGCCAGGCTTAAAATGACCTGCACTTAATTCCACTCCACAGTTTTTTTAATCCAGTTTAAAGTGGCAGGATGCTGACACAAGCACTTACATATCTGAAATCCAATCCAGAGGTCAGACTGTGATCCTACGGTTTTGGTTTGACCAAATGAGTCCTTGATGTCAAGATAAGACTATCCTTATGTAGCTGTTTTCTGAGTACTTTTAGGCACAAATCACTCCTAAATACTACTTAATAGCACAATATGTTACCAGTAATTTTCAGTCAGTCATCTCATTTCTGGAAGAATTCATGTCATTGTGCAGCTCTAAACACAGTCATATCCTCTCTAGGGATGTTGTTCAGTAAAGCGCGATCAGACAATAAATAAAACTCTTTAATTAGTAAATCAGCCAGTGCTTATATTGTATGTCAAGCAATTGGTTTGCCAACTCACTCCATTAACCAATTAAATGGTTAATGAAGATGCCCTCTGAAGACTCATGAAGCAGACTTTCAGTCCCTTTACATAATTTCTTACACACTGAAAATTACATTTCATATGATTAAATCTGTAAGTAAACAGCTATACAAACACAAAAAAAGAACACTGACCAAGCTAAAGCTGAGGACAGCACCCAGTCTTTGGAGTGAATTACACCTAAGATGAATTATACATCTGTTTTATGTGTTCACCACGTTCTATGTGTAATGCTCCCTTAAAAAGCCTGCCGCTGTGCAGCAGAGATAAAAAACCTGCCTGTTTGCCGTGTCCTGAGAGGGAGTCTCTGGAGGCAGGGGCAGGTTGCTCTTCCATTGCAAGTGACTAAGAAAGTCAGGGAGAGGCCAAGGAAAGGAGAGAGAGAAACTTCTAGAGCACAGTTTAGGACAGGAAGACGGAGCCAAACACACAGTGAGGGAAAGGCTGTAACACAGACAGAAGTTTAAGAGACTTCTGAGAATAAGAAGTGGACAGTCAGGTCTGATATGTAATGTAACAGGAAGAAAAAAATATTTTTAGTAGGGATCTACGAGGGATTGTGTGGAACATGTCTCATGTGTTTTGCAGTCCAAAGCACTGCACACCAGAACTACTTCTCAAACACTGCTGGTTTCTTGGGAATGAAGTAGCTGCAGTTTGCCAGACATCCTGGAAATCATTTAACATTAGCCAAACATTAAGGTAGACAAACATCTGGGTTGCTGCAGACCAGAAGGATACTAAAAGTTGCTTGTCCAAGTATAAAACTAGTGGGAACTGTCTGTTCTGTGATAACGCAGTGACCAGGATGTTGCTTACAAACTTCTTCCAGTCCATGGCGTTTTACCCACCAGAACTGAGTTGTCTTTATTGATTTTGTTCTTGTGGTAATTAAATATATTCTTAGAAAATAAAAGCCCCTTCCTATTGTTAAAAACCCTATTTTAAGGAAAAGATGCAGGAAGATCTACCTCAAAGCTCTAGGCAAGCTTTCACTGCGACATGTAAGGCCCCTGCTCAGAAACAGAGGGACCTTCTATACCCGCCTTAGAAACCAGCCTGCCTCAGAAAGTTCCCCTTGTAACAGCCTGTTTGCCAATTGCTGGCACTCACAAACAATATCCACTAGGCACATTTTTTCTATTATTATTTTCAAAGACTAAAGAAGAAATCCATTATCGCTGGACTTCATTCTAAACATTGACTTTCTTAATGTTGACAACACTAATATTTATAGAATATCAAGAGACATAAATGAGTACTGGGATATCTTGAAGCAGAGTTGAGGATGTTGCTGTATGATTCCTCTCAGCTCTAGGGGGAAATATTTCATGATTAAATCTGCTGCTTTGCTTTGAAAAAGCTCAGCAAGTATGTTTTAAAACCTGCCTTCTAATATTCCATACTCCTTTTGCTGGAATGGTCTATGCCCAAAAGACAGTTTTCTAGTTGCTCCCAGAGCTCTTTGGTGGGAGCAATCCACATCCCATTAGTCCTGATAGTCTGTGTCTGTGCCACAGTCCCACATTGGTTTATCTTTCACTTTCATTCCTTCCTGTCTCTCTGTAGGCATTAAAGTCGTTCTAGCTTCCTTACGCAGCCCTTGTGACTCTGTACCAGTCTCACCTATGACAAATATGTGATCTTGTGGTGAAATATCTTCTTTGATATGTGAGATAGGGCAAAGAGGGTAATAAAGAGTGCAAAGTGCAGCTTTTCTTGTCCTGTTCTCAGCTTTTATTTCAAAGGGAATATAAATCACTCTCTCACACAGAGATCACAAGAAACATTGATTATTTCAGTAGCTCAGCCTGTCATCAAGAAGATATAGCTACAATAACCTGGATCCCAGAGTATCATAAGAGTTTTGTCCATTCTTGAATTTTAAAATATGCCATGCCACACAGATAGTTCCTGTAACCACTTATCTCTGGAAATCATCCTACTTCATTCATAAAAAGATACTTATTTACACAGACAATTTAAACTCAAGACACTAATTAAATATTTTTCATTTAGTTCATTGTCATGGTTTGGGCCAGATTGGCCCAATCAGGCAGAACAACAGATGCTCTCTCTCTCGCTCCACTCAAACCAGGACATTCATTTAGCCACAAATACACTTCTACCAGAATAGTCAATGTTTTCAGCCTATGAGCAAGTTATAAACAACCTGACAACAGCTCATAGATATGTTTCCCAAAGAATGCTCATTTCACAACTGGCCGAGTGCAATGCTGCCCTCTCTCTGCATGCTCAGAAGAACAAGTTCCATCCTTGTCATTTTCAACCCTCTTCAGATTATGGACTCAAAGATGTTTCCAGTCTAGATGAAGACCCTTGATTAGCAAACATGGCCTGATAACAGGTTTGTTTTCCATCATTATCTTTCAACACTTCTCAACAGTAGTCTGCTGCTATGCTACCAGGAAATGAACCAGGCTAGTGAATGTTCCTTGGTCTTAGACCTCAGTCATCAATATTAAATATTTCCTATTTGTGGCAGCTAGTGGTTTTCCAAACAATCCCCGAGCAAGGTTTAGGAGCCAGAACATCCCAGGAACTATCCTTAACAAGCAGTTTGCATGTTGTCTCCTTGTTCTGCAGATTAAGAGAGTTTATCAGCATTGACACGTCATTCTGTGCCAGTTGGCCTCAGTGTTCAGAAATGTTCCCAGGCATATTTAATCTACTTGCGTATGTTAAAAATCTGAAGGCCTTCTATTAAAATAATTTATTGTAGTATAGCTGATTTGTTGGCTTTTTTTCCTTTCTTTTTTCTGCTTTTGGTTGTATGAGGAGAAGGTTCTAGCTGTTTAACTCTCTGATCTCCTATTGTAGTTATCTTGATTTCTGTTTTCATCTCATTTTCATTACAGTGAATTCAAACTTTGCAAATATTGATCTATTCAGACCCATACCTAATTGTAATTATTACAGCTTAATATGAGGAAATATAAGGCCCCTCAAGGCATACAATAAATAATTTTATCTTGAATATTTTAAGTGATAACATGTATTTCCAGACATCTGCTAGAAATACAACACAGCAGAGCGGAAACAGTCTAGGCGATTCCAGGAGTGTGTGGAAGATAACTTCCTGACACAAGTGGTAAGTGAGCCTACCAAGGGAGGTGCCTTGCTAGACCTGCTGCTCACAAACAGAGAAGATCCTGTGGGTGATGTGGTGGTCAGAGGCTGTCTTCAGCTTAGCGACCATGAAATGATAGAGTTCTCAATTCTTGGTGAAGTAAGGAAGGGGGTCAGCAAAACCACTACCATGGACTTCTGGAAGGCAGACTTCAACCTGTTCAGGACACTTGTTGAGAAGAGTCCCCTGGGAGACAGTCCTGAAGGGCAAAGGGGCTCAGGAAGGCTGGACATTCTTCAAGAAGGAAGTCTTAGAGGCGCAGGAGCAGGCTGTCCCCATGCATCGTAAGACAAACCAGAGTGGAAGATGACCGGCCTGGCTGAACAGGGAGCTTTTGCTGGGACTTGGGGAAAAAAGGAGAGTTTACCACCTTTGGAAGAAGGGGCAAGCAACACAAGAAGAGTATAGGGATCTAGTTAGGTCATGCAGAAAAAACATCAGAAAGGTGAAAGAACAGCTAGAACTTAATCTAGCCACTGTTGTAAGAGAGAACAGAAAAGGTTTTTACAAATACATTAACAACAAAAAGAGAGCCAGGGAGAATCTCCACCCCTTATTGGATGCGGAGGGGAAGATTGTCACAAGGATGAGGAGAAGGCTGAGGTACTTAGTGCCTTCTTTGCCTCAGTCTTTAATAGTAAGACCAGTCATCCTCAGGGTATTCAGCCCCCTGAGCTGGAAGACAGCGATGAAGAACAGAATAATCCCCCCATAATCCAAGAGGAAGCAGTTAGTGACCTGCTACGCCAACTGGACAGCCACAAGTCTATGGACCCAGATGGGATTCACCTGAGAGTGCTGAGGGAGCTGGCAGAGGAGCTTACCAAGCCACTCTCCATCATTTATCAGCGATCTTGGTCAACAGGGGAGGTTCCAGACAACTGAAGGCTTGCCAATGTGACACCCATCTACAAGAAGGGCCAGAAGGAGGATCCAGGCAATTGTAGGCCTGTCAGCCTGACCTCAGTGCCAGAAAAGATCATGGAACGAATCATCCTGAGTGCACTCACATGGCATGTGAAGGACAACCAGGGGATCAGGCCCAGCCAGCATGGGTTCATGAAAGGCAGGTCCTGTTTGACCAACCTGATCTTCTTTTACAACCAGGTGACCCTCCTGGTGGATGAAGGAAAGGCTGTGGATGTTGTCTACTTGGACATTAGTAAGGCCTTCGACACAGTCTCCCACAGCATTCTGCTGGAGAAACTGGCAGCCTGTGGCTTAGACAGGTGTACTCTTCACTGGATTAAAAACTGGCTGGATGGCCGAGCCCAGAGAGTTGTGGTGAATGGTGTTAAATCCAGTTGGCGGCAGGTCTCAGGTGGTGTTTCCCAGGGCTCAGTTTTGGGGCCAGCCTTGTTTAATATCTTTAGTGATGATCTGGATGAGGGGATGGAGTGCACCCTCAGGAAGTTTGCAGATGACACCAAATTAAGCGGGAGTGTTGATCTGCTTGAAGGTAGGAAGGCTCTGCAGAGAGATCTGGACAGACTGGATGGATGGGCTGAAGCCAACTGCATGAGGTTTAACAAGGCCAAGTGCCGGGTCCTGCACTTGGGTCACAACAACCCCAGGCAACGCTACAGGCTTGGGGAGGAGTGGCTGGAAAGCTGCCTGGCAGAAAAGGATCTGGGCGCCACAGTATAGGAGGGGCATTGAGGTGCTGGAGTGTGTCCAGAGAAGGGCAACAAAGCCGGTGAGGGGTCTGGAGAACATGTCTTATGAGGAGTGGCTGAAGGAATAGGATTGTTTAGTCTGGAGAAGAGAAGGTTGAGGGGAGACGTTATTGCTCTCTACAAGTACCTGAAAGGAGGTTGTAGTGAGATGGGAGCTGGTCTCTTCTCCCAAGTAACTAGCGATAGGACAAGAGGAAATGGGTTCAAGTTGAGCCAGAGGAGGTTTAGGCTGGACATTAGGAAAAAATATTTCATGGAAAGAGTTATCAAACATTGGAAGAGGCTGCCCAGGGAGGTGGTTGAGTCACCATCCCTAGATGTGTTTAAAAGTCATGTAGATGTGGTGCTTAGAGACATGGTTTAGTGGCAGACCTGGTAGAGTAGGGTCAGTGGTTCGACTAGATGATCTTAAAGGCCTTTTCCAACCTAAACGATTCTACAATTCTATGATTCTATTCTATGATATTCATCAGGTATCCAGATTAAGAAACAATGACAGATTATTTGCACATATTTCACTCAAAAAGCAAGAGGGCTTTAGAGAAAGCAGCATTCATTTTCCTTAGGCTGCAAGAAACAAGTTTTCCTTTGTTATACAGAGTAACTATCAGGAATGCTCTAAATTGTCTTGTTTTGATTAAAGTACGCATTTCTGAACCTTTCTGCAACACCAATCATACTTGTGACAAGAGCATAACAAATGCCTAATTTCAAATGCAGCAAATCTATTCCAACTCTTCTTTGAACAGTAAAAAGTCGGAAATATATTTCTACTTCATATTTGCTAGCTTAAATGTTCTCTCCATGAGAAGCACAACTCACTTCACCCATAAACAAAATGAACAGAGTCCATATCTGACAAAAGAATAGTTAAGGTTCCCTATCTCTCTTGGGATTTTATTTTATTAATATGTATGGAGTAGACTTATATTACATAAAGCCTACTGAAGTAGTCAAGGTATCTGGTAAAATTTCAGAATTCTAGTTTAAGAATCTGTGCTAATATGTGATACGTTTATTTTGTTCTCTCACTAAGAGAACACCACCACTAGATTTTCCTGAATTACTTGAAGGATTACTTATATTTTTTTCAAAGGTATTTCTGAATCTGTTTGTTGTCTAGTTATATTTAGAGTACTTCAAAAGAAATCTTAACTGGTAAAGCTGTATATAGATGGGTGACAGAGAGACATGAGGCAAGAACAAATGTATGTGTAAGTCAGATAGATTCCATTTATCTGTTGGATGATGACTTCATTATATTAAATTGCATTTCTGTGCATTTCTAACACTTAATGCTAGGAGAGTTTTCTTTTTCTATGGAATTACTGTTGACTTACAGTACTCAAGATAAGAAAAAGTCTTGCTCTACTAAGAACTACTAATTTATGCAATTCAGGATAAATAGTAATGTCTTACGAGTCTGTCACCCAGGGTAAACAATATTTTCATAATTAAAGACTCTCTTCATAATTACTATCACATTTCTGGACATAAGAATAAATGAACCAAGAATTTTTCAACATAATAAAACATCTTGTCTTTAAAAAATTAAAATTCAATAATGTTACAGGATAAAATCATAGAATCATGGAATAGTTTGGGTTAGAAGGGACCTTTAAAGATCATCTAGTCCAACTCCCCTGCAATAAGCAGGGACATCTTCAACAAGATCACGTTGCTCAGAGCCCCCTCCAACCTCACCTTCAATGTTTCCAGGGATGGGGCACCTACCACCTCTCTGGGAAACCTGGGCCAGTGTCTCACCACCCTCATGATAAACAATTTCTTCCTTAGATCTAGTCTAAATCTACCCTCTTCTACTTTAAAACTATTACTCCTTGTCCTATCGCAACAAGCCCTGCTAAAAAGTTTGTCCCCATCTTTCCTGTAGGCCTCTTTTAAGTACTGAAAGGCAGCAATAAGGTCTCCCCGGAGCCTTCTCTTCTCCAGGTGGAACAACCCCAACTTCCGTCCTCATACAAGAGGTGCTCTGTGCATCTGATCATTTTTGTGGCCCTCCTCTGGACCCACTCAAACAGGTCCATGTCTTTCCTGTGGTGAGGGCTCCAGAGCTGGACGCAGTACTCCAGGTGGGGTCCCACGAGAACAGAGTAGAGGGGAAAAATCACCTCCCTCAGCTTTCTGGCTGTACTTCTTTTGATGCAGCCCAGGATACCATTGGCCTTCTGGGCTGCGAGCACACATTGCTGGCTCACGTCCAGCTTTTCATCCACCAGCACTCCCATGTTCTTCTCGGCAGGGCTGTTCTCAATCCCTTCATGCCCCAGGCTGTATTGATACCAGGGTTTGCCCCGACCCATGTGCAGGACCCTGCACTTGGCCTTGTTGAACCTCATGAGGTTCACACAGGTCCACTTATGAAGATTTTCCTGGTCCTCTGGATGGCATCTCATCCCTCAGGCATGTCAACCGCACCACTCAGCTTGGTGTCATCTGCAAACTTGCCGAGGGTGCACTCAATCCCACTGTCTATGTCATTGATGAAGATATTAAACAGTACTGGTCCTCAATACAGACCCATGAGGGACACCACTTGTCACCGATCTCCATCTGAACATTCAGCCATTGACCACTACCCTCTGGATCTGACCATCCAACCAATTCCTCATCCACCAAACAGTCCACCCATCAAATCCATATCTCTCCATTTAGAGAGAAGCATGTTTTGGGGGACCACGTCAAAGGCCTTACAGAAGTCCAGATAGATGACATCTGTAGCTCTTCCCTTGTCCACTGAGGTAGTGACTCCATCATAGAAATCCACTAGGTTGGTCAGACAGGACTTGCCCTTGGTGAAGCTGTGCTGATTGTCTTCAGTCACCTCCCTGTATTCCATATGCCTTAGCATACCTTCAAGGAGGATCTGTTCCATGACCTTCCCAGGCACAGAGGTGAGGCTGACAAGCTGGTAGTTCCCAGAGTCCTCCTTTTTTAGAAATGGGATGAAAGAACAGTTTCGTCCTCTAAAATAAAAGATTACTGAAATGGAATTTCTGGTAAAGAAGTTTAGATATTTCCACTTCAAACAGACAACTTTGTAATTATATTTTTATTTATATGACCACTATCTATGTGTCAACATTCAATTTCCTGTTCTGTGGGAAGTTGATCACAACTTCGAGGTTTGGATTATTCCAAGGCAGTACTCTCTCAATCTGTCTTGTGGCTCCACTCCACTTCAGCGCCTCTGAGCAGGGACTCCAATTTCCAACCTGGGCTGTACGTATCTTCTGCACTATAGACTATAAATTTATACAGAGTTATAAAATGTTCATGTAACAGACAGATCATTTCATTCCTACAATACTACATTGCTACTTAGTTAAATCATTAATTGAGAATTAAAGAAAAATACAATTACAAGAATTATGCTTTGATCTTGCTCCCTCACATCTAGACTGATTGCATTGCTTACCTAGCTGATGGTCCCTTTCATATATATTGTTACTGGGTTTGTTTTCATGTTAACGACAATTTCATTTTATGTATCCTTATGAACATCATCTAGAAATTACAGTTTAATTCTCAAAGAAAGAAGGAGAAGAAAAAGACAAGGCAAATAGATGAACAACATTCTGTTTCACTGTGAAAATCACTATGAAATATAAGGATTTTGTATTTCTTGCACAGGAATTTTTCTTATCATAACATGACATGTACTCATGTTAACATAAAATATTGAGAGTTTTAACAACAACTCAAAAAAACATTTCAGAATGAAGATTCAGGGCACCAACATTTCTTCTGCTGGGAGAAAAAAACTATAATGGAAAAAAGAAAAATAAAAGGAAGAAAAAGAAGACAAGGGAAAGGGAAAGGGAAAGGGAAAGGGAAAGGGAAAGGGAAAGGGAAAGGGAAAGGGAAAAGAGGAAAGGAAAATAGAGAAGAAAAAGAAAAAAAGACAAAGAGAAAAAGTTTTTGTACTTCGTTTGGGGCAACCATAGACTCTGGCAGAGTAGGATGTTTTCTGATTGATGATATCTGTAAAATAGCTGTTTGAACCACTCTTCTTACATTTAAGTCCTATTATCTAGAAGGTATTTCTGGTCTATTCAGCAATTCTTTTTTGAAAGCATTCTTTAAAACATAATTAAGGTACTCTATCTCATCTTGGCCCAGTTCTGTCATTTCTACTAAACGGAGAAAGAAAATCCCAAATGTATCTCCACAACCATCTCAAACTGATTGCTGTGGCCTGCATTCTACCTAGCACCTGCAAAGAGAGGAAAGAGAGGGAGCTTCCCCAATGCCTTCAACCAGTCTGGAAAATGACAAAAAAATGACAAAAAAACCTTCTTATTTGTTAATTGAGTTCCTGCTTCCCTGAACTTTGCAGCACAGGGAACTTCCCAGTACTGTTTCAGACACACGATGATGAGAGAGAACCTCACTGCATCCCTTTTTCCATTCCCACACTGAGCGGCAGGGCAAGCCAGCCATGAAATAGGCAGCAAGTTTCAATGTTCATGGAGGGGCTGAACTGTACAACCCTCTTCAAGATTTTCGCACGACTGCGATGGGGCTCCAGATACAATTCCCTTTCCATACCTGACAGCAAAGAAACCATACTCCTACTTTTACTAAAATTATATCTTTCTATTGCTTTTTCTTCTTTCCAAATAACTAGAGACTAGATATGGATCCTATCTATTTGTGACCTTATCTGCAATTTGAATGTGAATAAGAATATGAGGCTTGGAGCAACAAGGTCTAGTGGGAGGTGCTCCTGACCATGGCAGCGGGGTTGGAACTAGATGATCTTTAAGGTCCCTTCCAACCTAAACCATTCTATGATTCTATGAATATGCAGGAAACAATCATGACTATGAATAGACAAGAAGACAGATAGACTCAGGCCCAGGGTAGACAAAGAATTGAAAGCTGAGACAATCTAGAGAAGGTCAGGAAGTTTCAAGGAATTTGGGGAAGAGTTGAAGAGATGAAGAAAAATAGGTGTTTACAAGGAAAAGGAAAGGAAATTCTTAATTCTAAAAACTTCTACTGGAGATCATAACCCTAAGGACACCAGTGACTTTATTAACCATTTTTACTTATTTTTATAGAAAAATATTTCCACGTTTTCTTCTAGGTTTAGCTTAGAGACCAGAATCAAATGAAATTTGTGTATTTGATATAATACTTTATATTATATAGATTTATATACAGATATATATGATTCAATATACAGATAGATGAAAGCAGCTGAAGAAAATTGGTAAGACTGATAGATTCAAGAAAGCAACACATACACAGAAAAGTTAAAATTGTGTATGCTGTAGTAAATTTTTAGTCTGAATCTACTCATTTAATTGTCCTGAGTGAGTTAATCTAGCTTAATTAAATCAGTTGAGTCTCTACAGTATATCAAAAGGCCATATAGAGGAATATGACCGATCTAGCCTTCACACTGTGCTGAAATTTCCATCTTTTGTGTAGAAGTCCGTTGTGGTTTAACCCCAGGCAGCAACTAGGAGCCACTCACTCACCCCGCCTTCCCCGCCCCAGAAGGGTGGGGAGAAGAGGGAGAAAAGGAGGGAAAAGGGAAAAAAACCCCTCATGGATTGAGATAAAGACAGTTTAATAGAACAATAACAGTAAAAGAAAATAACAACAATAATAATAATAATGGTAAAGGAACATACAAGACACAAGTCATTCTCACTGCCCGGTGAATTGGTTGGCCAGCCCATCCTGAGCAGTGATCGTGGATTCTAACCTCCCCCCCGCAATGCCCAGTTATATACTGAGCATAACATCTGTGGTACAGAATATTCCATTGGCCATACCGTTGTTCTGTCTATGCTCCTTCCCAGCTTCTATGGGAAGCTGAAAAAAGTCCTTGAACACTATCAACATCACTTAGCAACAACTAAAATAATATGCATTATTGACATTCCTTTCCCACCAAATCTGAAACACAGCAGCCACTAGAATGAAAATTAACTCTATCCCAGCTGAAACGAGGACATTCTCCAAAATAAATATTTATCAGGGAAATCGGTAAGCTTTTAAAATATAGTGGCAATTATCTTGGATAAATGAAACCACAAATATAAAGAATAATTGTTATTTTTAGGTTTGCCATCATCATGCTGGAAGTGGTGGGACAAATTCTGCAATCTATCTCATGTTGCCTAGGTTCTTTATTTTACCTAACACGTACATCTGACTCTGGTATCATTACTTTTTTTTTAACTTTTTTTTTTTTCTGAATGACAGCATTTAGCTTCAAGGGAAAGCAAGCGTCCTCTCTTGCTATACACAAAAGCAATAGCTCTTGTCAGTACTAGGTCATCTCCAAGCTCACTTTTTCTCCTGCTGTTGATGCTAAATAAGTGCAAGGGCTCTGAGATGGATTGGTGATATTGCCGCTAGCAATTGCAACCAAACCCTCCTGGGTGCAAACTTATGGCAGCATCCCCTGGCCTTCCTGAGCAGATGCATTTGCAAATGTTTTCACCTTGACCAAACATGTCAAACTCATAAACTCAGCGTGTTTCTTGCTGGTGAAGTGCAGTGTCTAGCTACCAGGAGTGGGGAATTGTCTCCATTTCAGACCTGTCTTGTTTTACTGGCTTTTACATCTGCAACTTCTCCTGTATCACATGCCAGGTATGACATAAGAACTAGGACAAAATCCTAGGACAACTAAGGAAGTTTCTTGTACTCTCTGATGAAAAAGCAAGTAGGCAAAGTGAAAACTTAACTTGCAAACTATATGTATTTTTTTTACTATGTAGATTTCAATGAGCAGGGTAGAAAGGGAAAGAACAACTCACAAGATGGAAGTTCAAGGCAAGTGTATGGTAGATAAAGGATAAAATTGGTACCACTGATATAACTTGGAATGAATTACTGTATTTGGTTCCAGTAATAGCTGGAATATGCATAGAATTAATCCCTAGTGTACATTGTATTTTATTAAATATTAAATCTAAAAAGGTATCAAGTGAAAATTGAAATAAAAGGTCTGCTCCCAAAAAACTCCAGCAAATAATTCCAGCCAGAGGATCACAAAATTTGGTACTGTGTGGGCAACATCAGCCTTAATTTTAAAGGATGCATAAAAACGAAGTACAGAAGATAGAGGTGAAGGAAAAAAATTCTCAAACAAGGAAAAGCTACCAAACAGAACCAAATAGTTATTTATCTAATTTGTATCTTGGTTTCTCAGTTCAGTCAGGGATTGTTTTCTTCTCACGTTTGACTAGAAAACAAAATTAAGATTGTGTCTTATCTCAGTTAGGTCCTTTTTTTTTCCTTCAAAATACACTTAAAGGAATAGTTAAGAAAAGAAAGTTTAAATATTAACATTTTATTTAGTGTATAACATTCAAGTTGAGAAGGCTAAAGGGTGAAAGGAACATGCTTCTTACATCCTATAAGTGTCACTGATAACAGCAACAAAATCAATAAATTGCGCATACTGCAGGGTTTTCCCAGATACTTATGTAACTAGACACCCACCCTCTCGATCTTCCAAATGGTCTACATTTGAATAAAAGCCAAGAGATTAATTAGGGTAATGCTGAATTGCATTTCAAAGTGCTACGTCTATGGTGTGTGTTTATCTCCAACCCAGTACAGGGTTGACTTAAGAAGTCGGCAGTTTGCTGAACAGAGGTCCCTGTCTTCTCCTCCTTTTGTATGAGGGAGGGTGTACCAAAAAACACCAAACTCAGTGTTTTGCTGGGGCTGTAGGAAGACTGGAAGCCAACTCACACTGATTTTCAGTGAAATCTGGGTGTGTTACTCCCAGTGGGGCTTGTGAAATGTCATCTTTAATTGACATTGGAAAAAGCTTACATTATTCTGCATTAAAATTGTGGTGATTTCATAGGATTGTCATAGAAAATTACTGGAATTACACAGTGATGCATGTTAATTTTTTCCATATCACCACCCAATAAATTCCCCAATTAACCCATATCATTGCTGTAATATCATGTACTTTGGGGAAATCTTTTCAATTAGAAACTCAACAGTAGGAGTGGAGAATTGGATAGAATGTCTAAAATTGGATTTATGTTGCTCGTTTTCCCTTAAGGTTAAAATAGGATTTTGAAAAATAGCATTTTTTCTTTATGTCTTTTCTTATCGGCTTTTTCTCTCCTTCCAATGGAATTAATGAATGATATAAAGTCAGAAAGCACAGGAATAAAAGTCAAAGAATATTTGTGCATTTATTAGAAGGAGACATATCATTTAGAATAGTCATAAATGACCGGTAGCTGTTTTTACCATCATCAAAAAGTGAACACAAACTTTTTTCAAGCCCACTTAATTCTTGGCAAGGACCTCAAAGTGAGTAATTTTCACTGGAAATTAAAAAAAAACACCACCAACAACAACCACCAAACAGTATTTAATCTCTAAAAATGCATGTTATTTGCCATTTGTAAATAAACACAATTAAATAAAAGGTGCTTATCATAACTAGGCTGTTTACTGAACTGTCTTTATTGAGAGAAAAATGGGTTATATTTTCTATTCTAAAGAGGTCAGTGAGTGAGAGGACAAGTGTGGACATATTTATGGAGTTTTGCCAGAGGGGACAGGTTAGGTGTTTATGACTTTAGCCTGTTTGCTTTGGTATCTTTTTGTTGGGGTTTTTTCTTTGTTGTTTTTTTCTTTATCCATGTTTTGCTTTTATGGCTGTTTTTACAGTTTTGTTGGCACTGACCCAGAAACTATTGCTCAAAGTCCACATTTTGCATTAGCGTGTTTCCTGACCCTAGCCTGGGGTTGGTTTTATATGAAATCAGAATTGAGGTTCTCAATATGCTTTTATAGTCTCAGTACATTTTTTCCTTTCACATTCTATTTTCATGTTCTCACGCTGAAGGATACAAGGAGACCTCATTGATTGCAAAGACTAAAACATACGCCCTAGGTTTGGAAACCATGGCTCCAGAAATTTTGTAAGCTAGCTCTAGAGTGATTGTGACAGCTTCATTCAGACACATTGTTAGAATAGCAATCAATGTGTGCCTTTACAATTGTACACCAATGTAAAGGAGCCATGAAGAAGTTTATAACATTCCTTTGCAATATTCCCATACTGTGACTGTTCTTGTTATAAGGAATTCCCAGGGTACAATTCACCAGCAGCACAATAATTTTCATTATGCTTTGATATGCTTATAATGATATCTATTATAGGTTTAATTAGACTTTATAAGAGACTATTCTACCCATTAAATTAATACATGGGTGCTGGCATTAAACAAACTTGGACAATAATCATTACTGTACCAAAACAGAAAGATACGTCTTTTGCCACATGATATGAGAATATCTCTTTGAAAAAAACCTTAAAATCTAGTTCTTCTTGAATACAGGATTTCTCACCAGTCAGGAAAATATGTCAAGTTTGCAGGAAAAGTTCCTAATTCACAAAAAGCTTAGGGTCAAGTCCAGTTTCCTTAGTCATATGAGTAACTCTAATATAGCAAAGTGAACTCTTTATAGAATAAGAGCATCAAACTGAAGGATTTGTCTCTGAACAAGCCAGCAATCAATTTGCAGTCATGTCAATCACCACATTTTGTATATGTAGGGGGCATATGACCTGAATTCCTTCTAGACCCTGCATAAAGTCTCTGATAGAGCCTCCGTAAAGTCCCTTCTAGAACCTCCACAAAGTCATTAGTTACTTTGATCAGTAAATACCCTGTTTAGAGTAAAAAATAGAGAAATACACTAAGAATTATTTTCAAGGATCAAGCGTTGCTTAAGCAAAGGGGTTTTTTATGGCACTTTTTTCATTCATGTCACTTTTAGATTGCATATAATATCAATCTCATATGATACTAGTAATTAAAGATTTAGATCCACAAAAGGATCAAAACACTTAAGCACTTAAGTGTTAAATTTAGATTCTCCAAAATGTCAATCAACTGACTTATGTTCCTTGGTGCTTTTTCCACCTTGGTAAAGGTCTTGGAGTCTCTCCCCTTAAGGTTGGCTGGATTGGCCATATATGGGTTTATATTCCACTGAGATCATCAAATTAGTCACTCCTCAGTCCTATGCAAAGCATTCTGGGATATACTTTCACAGTACCTTTCCCAGATATCCACAGATGAAATACAAAAACAAAAGAAGAAACTTCCTTTATGCATGTTCAAAAGCTAATTTGTTAATTCATTTTCATAGCATGTGTGATACAGGAGTGAGAATCTATGACCTTCCCCCAGTGCCTGAATTCCTGCCTTTTTCTTTATCAATTAAGTTTACTAAGAACTAGTTTTCAAAAACTCAAAATCTAGCCTAAGGGGTCAAGCCCCATCGTACTCTCATGCACTTTCTGCTGTCTCACACAACAGTTTTGTTGACTGTTAGAGATTCTATGAGAGAAATTAAAACCTCTGCACTAATTTTTTGCAGAGCAAGGTGTCTAATTCAGCACTGAACACACCTCAATGACAAGAGACGTAAGAGTTTCAAGTTACAAGCCTCGCAATATCAACTGCTCAGGTACCTACAATGCGTGACTATTTAGACAGACTTTAAGTTATGGAAAAAGTATTATCTTTTCTATAGACATCATCCTGGAACTTGCATGCTAACTTGAGTCATGTGGATTTTTATTTCTCTGGCTCCAGAGATACTCCACAGAGAAATAAATCTGAAGGAAGAATATGTGATATTAAGTCTAGATTGGGAAATGTTCTAACAATAGAAAGTTAAAGTCTTTCATTTGAGATACTGTTAATAGATTTCAGTAGATCATTAAGATACAAACTGCCACACAATGTCACATCCATGTTACTTGGAATGGTGGGATCCTAATTTTTCACAAAAAACTTTTTTTAACAGAGAACCTATGAGTGTCGACCTGTGTAAATGGTTAACATCAGCTAGGGATACTTTCCAGTTGTTTAATAAATATAAGAAGAGCAAATAAAAACCTAAACTCCAGAAAATATTTTAAAACGGGTTTTTCTTTTATTGAAAATATTGCAAATAATTATCTCTTCACTAATCAAATCCATGTTGCCATTATCATTTTTGCTTCCTTGTAAATGAAAAATAGATGGCAATACTTGATTCTTGTTCAGTGCAGACTTTAATTGCTTTGACTTCTTGTTATTTACATTGCTATGAAAAATCCAATGACGTTTATGTTACATTGGAACATCAGAAAAATGGAGATACATTTCTATCTTGAATTGAAAAATAATATTTGTTTTTCATGCTCCAGTCCATTGTCGGGACTTAAATCCCCTATAGTTGTATTTTAAACCAGGACCCCAAAAGGAAACATGCTTATTTCTTCTCTCTCTAAAGAGACGCAAATAAGAGTCAGACAAATTGGTATTCATGACCATGCATAAAAAGATCCTTCAGCTTTCTGGTCCTCCTTTTTTGCCCCTTGAAATTTAGACAGTCATATCCTAATTCATTTTATTAGCACTTTCTTAGGAACATATAAATATTTCAAGTTTAAATGAGATATTGTATTTGTTTCTTCTTTTTATTTTCTATTTTGTATTAAAATTATGATCTATTAATTGGTATACTAGCAGTAAGAAACAGGATTTTTTTTCTGAAGTTTTGGATTTTTTTTTAAATTATTATTATAAATTTATTATGGAGAGGAGCCTCTTTACAGCCCAAACCTTCCTTATTAATAAAGACTGGGCCATTGTCTAGCCTAGTGTTGAGTTTTGCTATATGGGAGGCAGCGTAGAAACTGCAGTGAGAAATTACTGAGGAGTTTGATTTTAAAATGTGTTCCACCATAAAAATCCTGATTCCTGCTAAACATCAGGTGCTTTAAAAGCCCTTTCATGCTGAAGTTATTATCAGTGAGCTTAGCTTAGATACCTGTTTTTTCGAGCCTTTCCCAGTGCACAGCTAGATTCTCCCCTGCAGTATGTAGGAGGCTATCTGAATTAATGCTTCTGCAGTTTACAAAACCTCATGTGCTACATAATTTTGTTGGATGGAAAAAGATGGAATTAGATCTCTTTTGGCACTCAGTGCAACCACTCGCATATGAGCTGTCCTGCTGTTCCCTCTCTGAAAAGCCATTGTCTCGCTATCATTGTAGACTTCCATCTTGGCAAAATTGCATTGCCACAGTGTGATTTCCATGGGCTTTATTTTAAACAGAATTATTTATGCTATTCTTACAAAATCTAAATCATCCTGAGAGCCTCTAGAGTGAAGGTTAATTCTGTTGCCAGCAGCTGTAGCTTCACCCTCCGAAGCTGAAGCTTGTGGTGGCAGCAATTACTGGCCATCCCTGTTCCGATAAATTTGTAAGTGTTTTCCCTTTGATCAAATATGTCAAGCTTTTAATTCTGTATAATCATTGATCTCATGAAGTGCCAGACCATCTTGTTTCAGCATCATTCACATCTGCTGCTATTTTCTAGTCACACAGGTAAAATGCATTGACCTAGAACATGCTACTTTAACCTCAGCACCCTTATGTGGCAGAATGCCAGCTACTTCTGAAACACTGTTCCCAACCACTTGAAATTCCAAGAGATGGCACACTAGCTGAAATGATTAAAAAAAAACCTCAAAACCCCAAACCCCACAAAAACTAAGCAAAACAAAAAAAAAATCAACCACCGTCCTTTCTGGCATCACAGACTTGCTGAATTTGCAATGATAAGTACTGCAGCACCTTTTAGTTTTATCACAAAACACTCTCCAGCAGAGAACTGTCATTTACCTGAAGTTCAATGAGTGGCTGCGGTCAGGAGGAAATAGTAGTGAAAAATAAAATAATTAACAAACTGCAGCCTTTATGTAACACCTTTTTTCCAACAGATATTGAGGAAACTTAGTAAAACTGCAATCATCTTTGAATATACAGAAGTATAACAAGAAAGTGCGTGATCCAAGGTACCTAAAATTCCAATAATGGTCCCAAAAGTAGAATGCCAGAAACTAAAATGGAGTGGAGGAATGGTATCACAAGGGGGACCATAAGGCCTTTGATCTTTAAGAATCCTGTGCGTCATGCAGAATACCTGTTAAATTTATGTTACACACTAGAGACCTTCTGGAACAACTGGAGCATGCTACGCTAATGATGGGTAAAAAAGTGGAATGTCCAGACTGCAAAAACCTTTTTTTTTAAATTTTATACCAAGTTGGGGCAGAAAGTCAAAATTTTGAAAATAATGTGTGATAAAGATTACTGTCTATTTTAAAAATTATAGTACCTCATTTACCAGTTTCAGCTTTTCATGCTGCTTTGATTTCTAAATCATGTATTTTCAGCTCAAATTTCTAAACAGAATACCACTTGGTAACCAAACTGAACTTTTCATTTTGAAAAATGCATAAATGGGACTCTTTCAGAACTGTTTGTTCTTGCTCTTCTCCTCATAGTGAACAAATTCATGCAACAAGAACATTTCCTTCAAACTTCCTGTTTCAATAGAACTGCACTTCCTGGTCTTTCCAGAAATGTTATATTGCAGTAAACACAATAGCCAGGCAGCATCACATAATGCTCTGATAAACCAAATGGAACCTCTTATTACCTGTTATCTCCCTACGAACATGAGTTTTAAACATACGCTAATTCAGAAAATGGGAAACTCCTAGAACAAGAACATCTTTCCACCACTTAAATAAAACTGTACTCTTACAGCTGTGATCATTTTGTATTCTTAGTCATGATACACTTTCAACTCTTCAAGCCAAAAGTGCTAAGATAAGGTGGGGTTATATGGGTTTTTATGTTTGTTCTGAATTGTATCAATTCAGTTTTTACATTAATCACTCTCAGAATTTTTCACTTTGAAACTGTAACTTAGAAGCATAATTTTTAGACTTGAAGCAGCAAACTGTCATGTTCAGATGGAAGCGTCTACGTGTCATATTGTCATATGAGAAAGGAAAATTGCTAGGGTCTACATCAAGCAGGGCTGTATATATCTTTTGATCACATCCAGTAATGCACATTCCATTTTATAGTGACTTCTGAGACTGTTGTGTGAACTTAGCTATAGACCTGCTCTTTAACAAGGATTATTTACTGTTTATGACAAGTTTAGTTCAGCCATTTTTCAACAGTCTGAATGATAAAAAATGCTGATATTTTTTAAATGAAAGTTCATCACTTCAGAAGTTCTAAAAAAAAGTTCTCCTTTTTACAAAAATAACAAAAAGAGAAAAACAAGAAAATACATTTACAATTGGATAGAAACTAACAAAGAAAATTTCCAAACAAGTCTTAAGCAGCAGAAAATTTTAATACATTTGAAAGTATTTGAAACAGTTGGCCATTTGGTTTGGTTTTTTGTTTTGTTTTGGGGGTTTTTGCTGCTTTGGCCAACCCTTATTCACACTTTCACACCAGTTTTTACACACTCCAGTAGAACCAGGGGACTTGAATTCCCTCCCTGTTATCACACTGCATAGAAGGAATAATTTTAATTAAAGTAGCAGTGTAAAGCAGAAAATATTTAACAATGATAATACACATGTAGATTAAGCTCACTTAGATAAACATTTCTCATCTTGTTTAATACTGGCCCTTATTTTGGTCTGAATGACTTTCAGGTAACCCCTACTTTTCAGAGTTTAGTTCCTTGATAACTGAAGGAATAAGACACATGATATTTAGCCATTCCAAATGTCATCCAAAATGGGGATCACCTAATTATTTTAATTGCTGGTTGGAGCTATCTAGCTTTTCACTGGCTGCTGTAAATACTTCCCAACATATTTCAAACCCTCCTGTATCTCCCAGAAGGGGTCATAACTAGACTTTGAAAATACATCTATGTGTTATACTGTGACTATGCGCCACTCACAATATACCATGTGTGAATCGGGGCATGGGGGTTTAAACCACAATGTACATTTTTATGAAGGATTACTAACATAAAGCTTCAGTTTCCTCTGTGTGGGTATGGACATCCACAGAGTAAACAGCTACATTGCAGGTGTTAGACAGAAGTTCTTTTTACATACAATGGAGATGAACAGACGTGCATAGGCATCATTCAGTTCATCTTAAGTTAGACGTAAAAAAATGCCAGAGGAATCATATCCTAAAAGTATTTCTCCATCCACTTAAAAATGGAGCTTATGAGAAAGTAGCTCGGCTACAGACTTCTAAATTGTCGACACCAACGTTAGCCAAGGCAATTTCCACCCTAAATGTCTTTCTCATTTTGCTTCACAGAAGGAGGCATCCTAAGGTAGGCCAATCTTTCAAAGGTATTTTACTCTTTGAAAACAGGGGGAGTTCCCTGTCATTCCAAGTAAACTTGAATTACCAAACAGATTAGAAATTAAGCCCATATAAAGCTTTCATTATCAGATATTAAAAATAGTGTGTGTTTGTTTGAAAGTCTTTGGAAGTTTATAAATTGAGTGTTCAGGGCTTTGGGTTTTTTTTGTTTGCTTGCTTGTGTTTTGTGTGTAAAGCCACAAATTAACAGATACTTAACTTTTCTATTTTAAATAAAATTTTCATCTGCATTGTTCACATTTATCAAGAAACCTGCATCACATCTCTAATGGAAGGTTTTAAAATACCTAATATCTAATTAATTCTTTCTCTGTCAAATTTCATTAAAAAAAAAAAAAAAGACAGCCATGATATGTATGATTTTAAATCTAAAAAACACCGACATTTCTGCTGCCTCTGAGTTCTAGAACTAAAGCTGTATTTTTATTTAGGAATGAGAGGATGCTACTTATTATGAAAAAATACTAAAAAGCAGTTTTTGTAACACCCATTTTCCTTTATTAACACCTGTCTCCTTTTACATAAACCTAAACTTTCAGTGAAATAACTGTTCCACACGTTTTAGCTACAATGTTGTTATTTTGGGAATTTAAACTATTAGTAAATTATAAATGATAACATCTACCTCAATGCACTAGTTACAAAACCACATACAAAACTGCAATAAGCTTCATTAAAAAGATGCCTACAGTTATTTGTACAAGCTTTCATTAGCTTTAACAGTACATGGCAGTACATGCATATAAACATCGTGTGTACTTAGTTATTTGTTCAGCAATAAGCTGAAAAAGGGAGAAATACTACAATTATAAAGATATATTCTCGATTCCTATATTAGAAAGATATAAACAGACAAGCCTTTCCCGTTCATTCTTAATTTCAAAGGTCTCTTTAAACATAGGATGAAGCTTCAGCTACAGAAAAATAAGAGAGCGCAGCAAATGCAAGAGCCAGAGATGATCTAGGGCATGTTATCCTACTGCCGTTTCACTTCTGCTGAGGAGAGATTGCCACTACAAAATGAAGAGAAGTGTGCTTTACCCACTATGTTTACAGGGTCTTCCTACTGAATTCTTTCAAGAAATAGATCTGCATATCAGGTGATCATATACACTCTCATGTGCAGCCTGAGGGTTCAGTTGTGCTGCAGAGCGTGTCTACATGAGGCACATAGTGCAAAGCAAAGTAGGCTATGAGCTTTACAGATAATTCCTCATGTGTACACAAAGCAGGCTTTCCTGGGGGGTAACTTTCTCACCTTCAAAGAAGGAAATGATTGCACTTCAAATGGCTGCACACATCAGCGAGTTACGATACCATAAATTCAGATCTAACCCAACTGTGCCCTGTGCGCAGTGCACTGAACCACAAGGAGGAGTGAAAATTTCGTTTTGTCGTTAGTCAAAAGATCCAAGTCCTCAAAAGGAGAAGAAACTATTTTTACAGCTGCTTCCTAGAACAACTGGATCGTAAGCAGAGCCCAAGACAATAGCCAATGTGCAGACTACACTAATTTGTCACCAGCAGAGGCCAGCAGTAGCAAACTACTGTCCTATAGAAAAGCAAGGGATGAACAGGAAAAGAATTGTGGCTCCTGTAGATATCCCTTGGAGGAAGTGGTTACCAAAAGCATAATTGCAGGGCAGCGAGGTAACCATGGAGGGAGGTTAGCAGTTTCCAAGGCACCACACAAGCCAAGGACAGTGCATACACACTAGATGAAGAGAACCTTTTAAAGTAAGATACCAAAAGCTCACAAGCACTTGGCTGCCGCTTCTTTGGAAGAAATACTAATGATTTAAAGGGTATGTGTACAGCAAAGAGCAGAAAAGGCTTTGACTGTTTCAACTGAAACCATGCAGCTTCCCTGTCAGAAATTTAGAACATTATGTATGTGTAATGTACAACGGTAAGAAATGCAATGTAAAACTTGCCGAAGGTATTACTGTTCACAAGAACTAATAGTGTAGCAGTAAGGGGTATGTAAATAAACTACCAGCTACCACCCTAGTGAAAACTACAACCTCTTTCATCATCATTAAGTCCTACAAATAAGAATTACCTTGTGTTACACTGAAAATCTTTTTCTGGGCAAAGGGAAGACCATTTATATGAGAAGCTTAGAATTTGCTGTTAGTCCAAATAAAGTTTAACAGTCTATTAGTGCAAGTTATCTGATTAATCTACAAAAACCTTTCACTTGTAATAGCAAAAAGTCATATTCACTAGGCTACAATGCCTAGTGAAAAAATTAATGAATGATAAATAAAGTTAAGGTTACCAGTGGGATTTTCTGCCTTGACAAGATATTAAATATCAGTGGAGTCAAATTTTTAAAAAATGAAGCAGAACGTGGACAGGCTTCTACAACGTAACACTTATTTCTCTTTGACAAAACTCCATATAGTCATAAAAGACATACACTTACCCTACTTTTAAAGGTTATTGACTACAGACTACCATATCTGTCTGATTCCAATACTTCATTTTGTTACAAGAGCATCATATTTTCTATATCGTTGTTGAACTAGCATTGAGAAATAAGTAGAATGGGACTTAAAAATAGTGAGCTCAACTAAAAAAGTGTGTGTGTTCTTTTATCTTTCAGATGGTCATATCAATTACACTTCTGATATAGATCTTTTTGATGTGCAAGTCTGGATGACATTGCTATTTTAATTCTGGGGAAACATTCCACTATAAGATAAAGACAGCAATAGAGAAGCATTTATTACGATTCTATTGATTGGATTCCATGAGCTCCATTACCAAAAGTGAACTTTCTACATCTACTCAATCTAAATAGTAATAAGCTAGAAAGAGTTCAAGCTCTCTGGGAGCGGGGGGTGGGGGGAAGTTATTGTTGATGTTATTGTTATTTTTTTTCCTTGAGTTGCAAACAGAATCTTTAAACTTGCACGTTTTAACATAGCTCTTATTTTACACTGGCGGATAACTCTAGACATCCCAGTTATAAATGGATATTTGATCTTTCAAGCAATCAAATGTGACACTGGAGATATTCTTTCCCATTTGTGAAATCTAGTTACACCCTTCTTGTTATGTAGGTTTAGCTATAGACAGTTCCCTAGTTCTTTACCCATGTCCAGTCAAGATGAAAACTAACAAACAAAAAACCCCACAACAACTGAACAGTTTACAAAACAGCTGAAAAGTTCCTGTTCGATGAAGAAGGGAGTCTGAGGACCCATCTAGATTTCCTCAGGAGTGCCAGAAATACATCAAGTATGTCAGCTTTGGAAAGTCAATTTACAGAGAAATATCAAAGACATTGCATGAAAATGCACCTTAAAGGCAGGGTACTACCTTGTTTGGCAGCTGCTCTTTTTTCAACGTACATATTGGAATCTATCTTGTAATTGTAAAATTTTCCACACCACATCACATATTTTTATGGTTATCTGATGAAAAGTTAAATGGATAAGTCTATTGGTCTATTGTTTTCATATGTTCTACCTTTTAAATGCAATCAGAAAGCCTTTGTTCTATCAAAGAAGATAAAATGATAAAACTGACATCCCAGCGGTGAAAATTGACTAGTAAAACTACTAAGAGCTTATCTGATTGAAGAAAATTTCTCATTTTCAGTTCAGTAGAGAACTGACTCAAAACTGATGGACCTCAAGTTTCCTTATGCCTCTTATATGCTGAATAACAGAAGATAATCCCATCTTTGAAGAGGAAAATGTTTAAATGCTACCCTTTTCAATGACCACGGAGGTGGAGTTAGCTATTTCCTATGAGCCAGTCATCAGAACAGCCCAGAACTTTATTTGACCCATTTCCTTGGCTGCAAAAAAGAACCATCAAATCCCTGGTTTCTACTGCAGCTTGTTCAGCAGCTGTCACCATGCTCCAGATGCAGAAATGGGGTTACGAATCAAGACCCCCTAGGCACTGTCAGTTTCCAATTTTTTGGATGCAAGCTGAAGAATCGTTTCCCCACAGCTAGATAAAAATATTCCAAGGACTGACTCCAGGTAATTGCTGCATGAAAAACAGGAAGTTATGCTAGAAGCCATGAGGAAAACAGGCACTTATTTTGACCCCAAATCCTTTAATATACAGTCACAATACTAATCCACTATCCCACTTACAACAGTGGCCGAACTATTCATTGTTAGGAACAGGAAGTTGTATTAAAGAGGGTTGAAAATTTCATGGAAGCAATATACGTACACAAAAATACATAAAATAAATTTAGTGGAGCAGTAACAACACTTTTCTACACTAGAACTACTCTAGGACTTCAAGGAGCAAAGAAGTGCAATTACAATTACAATGCAATTACAGTATTATTTAAATATGGATATTACTCTTAATTACAAGATATGTTCACTGGCATGTATAGTATTTTTTTCCAAATAATTAAAACTGATTCTTAAAATGTTCTGTAATGAATAGTGACACACTAACGCTGCACAGTTAAAATAGATTATTTGAAAATTGAATCTAAATGTACTGTAATTCACATTCATTAAAAGGTTAGACATTTTTCAAGTCAATGAAACCATTCTATAAAAATCAATTCACTATACAACAGTAACATATTATAAACCTGCAGTTAAAATGCAGTCATTTAAATGGGAGGAACACTAATCCAGAGGTAATAATTCCATTAACCCAACAATTATTCATATTTTAAAAAATAAAATACCCACCCTGCATCTGTGAGACAGTGTAGAGTATCTTTAGACTCAGCAATTTTTGTTTAGTCATGAAAAGATAGATTATTATACATAATAAATTTAAAACATACATTTGGAACTGGAAAAAGGAAATGACTTGCAGAAACACTTTTATCTTCCATCTATAGCTCTTGGTCCCAGTACTGGATATTTGACCTTAAATTAATGGGTTTGTTCCAGTTTATTATCTCAATGCAAACTGTCAGATGATTTATAAAATACAATGGCATATAAGCCTATAATTAGCATTATACTTTTACTGAAAACATAAGCTGATGTGTTATTTACAGATTTTCAGTTTAGGAGATTTCTTCAATCTTTTTGATTTACTGAGGGGAGGTTCAGAAGTGACTTTTGTTTGCCTTTTTAATATTAAACATTAAGCATGAAAAGGCAGAATTTAGAAAATTGGCAACTGATTATCTTAAGTAGCTGAATTCTATCTTTTATTAAGAATAACCCAGGGTCCCATTGTGGAGGCCACATTCAGCTTCATATAAAAGTGTGAAACTTCGGACATTTCCCATTCCAGATGTGGTGATTATGATAATGATTTTTTAGTTTAAATGGCTTATTTCTTTCTTCTCATAAAGTCAAAATAGATTGCTTGGATCATATTAAACATTTCTAAGCCTTTCGTTGCAACAGACTAACATTCTCTTTTTCAGTTTTCATGTATACAATATCGAAATTTGGCAGAGGAGTGACAGTTGTACAAGAGATATGTCTACCTCCACCCATAAATAAACCTACCCCATTTCAGCCCAGTTACAAGGCTTTTAAAAGTTGCAGTTTTCACAAGTAAGAACCCTTGCCCTTTAAATCCATGCTGAAATCTGACATGCTTCAATCATTCTACCTGAACCAGGTTAGCTTGAGTGGTGATTGAAAGCCACACACAAGTAGTTGTAGAACCCCACAATGTCAAGACATTTTGTACTTTTGGTTTGCAAGACTGCGCATCAACAAGTTATGCTGCATAAGGCAGCAGAAATGTCCCAGCATTTGTTACATGTGATGGATTTTTCTATTTTAAGTGTGTGCTATATAAACTTGCTTCAGCATCAAGTGCTTTTTGGACAAATGATGTCCATAATTCTCAATAACTATCGTCAAGTCCAGTTTCATCTGGATGTTCCTGCACTTCAAAAGATTCCTGACGCATAGTCCATTCTGCAGTGCCAGAACACTGAAAGACTGAAATTGAACTTTGCCAAATGTTGCTTCAGGTAGACAGTTGACTTTCGTAGGGCCATTATTTCTCAGAAGAAACTGAAATTTGTTGCCATGGCCACAACCCACCTCAGATAATAAACATTACATTCTCTTATATTTTGGTATTCTAGTGAAGTTATCTCCTACCTAGGTTTTAATATATTTAGCTGTCGAGATAATTATTTCAAGAAAATCTCAACCTGCCTTTGCGTAGATAAGATGCAAACAAGCTTCAGCTTGATTAAAGACTTCACTGTGAAGACACTAGCACTTACAGTTTGATTCCATGTTACTTACAATTATGACAATGAGTGACAAGACAACAGACTTGGCTTCACACCTACTCAAGCCCACGAAGACAAACCAAGAATAACATTTAAGTCAAGAACACTTAAGGAGAAGCAACTCACAAAATGTATCCCACTTGTAAAAAAGAACCACTATATTGTTTATGGGTTTTGGGAAATTGAAGACACTGTCTTTGGGTATATAGATTCAAACTGCATACAGATCATAGCTTTTTGATGACACTGTTAGCAATAAAAGGATTCAGATGAGCAGGAATGCAAATTGCCTGATGATCAGTGAGAATACCTCCATTTATGTATGACATGAAGTATTGATCAGAAACTGAAAATGTGATGGCTGACTGCTTATCTCATCTGCCCTTATCTCTACCAGATGCCCAGATAAATAATGATATAGAGTACTTGCACAGATTACAAGCATACTTACTACAGCGCAAGAGAGATATTTAGATCTACAATTTAACACATCCCATTCACCAGAAAATTATGTGATTGCCTGATAACAAGGTGGCCTAACAATCCTAAATATCTTGATTCATTTCTACAACAGCATGCAATACTACAAAATGAACTTTTCTTTCAAGATATCCATGACAGGCTTGTTCGCTGTTTTGTTTTTTTTTTCAATGGATACAGTTGTTTCATGACAAGCATCAACAACTGTCAGAACAAAACAGTAACTATGAGAACTGTGCTGGTAGCCAGAATTGCATGTTCAAGTTACAGTTGGTCTAAACTTGAAGCCAGTCTTATGCTAAAAATGCATTAATTTATATGCTATCATCACAAACTATTCCTACATCATTAGAAAATTTTTTGATTGATACTGAAGGCCCATTTGTTCACACACTGACAAACTTGCTATTCTACTGCCTTGGCAGATTATCTGAAAAAATGTTTATAAACTGAATTTGAGTCACATCTACTATTAAAATCAACTCCCCACTTATTCTTTTCAGTATACAGCAAACAATCTCATTTTTTCAAAGTACCTTCAAATTATTTTTTTTTCTCAGAAGGAAAGATTTTATATACAGGCAATGAAGAACATTCTGCCTTTGAGACAACAGAGAGATTGAATGCCTCAATAAAACTTTGAAAAAGATTGCTAACTTGGAAAGAAAAGCTTGAAAATTCTTCACTACAGACTTCCTACAAAGTTACAAGGTTACATGTCATCCAGCAATTCAAAGAACACCTGCTGATTTACTGCATGGATGGAGAATGCATACAAAGCAAAATGTTAAATGTTAATGGATTACCATTGTCTTAACCTGAAAGATCACAATCGGATACAAAACAGAGCCCAAAAGAAACAGCAAAAATTTGAAATAGACACAGATTGGCAGAAAATACCTTGAAATATACATTTGTAAAAGTATGATAATCTGGAAGGACTCCAGAAATAAGATGTCTTCCCTCCTCCTGGTTCAGATCTCCAAAAGTATTCTTGCTGGCTTTCTGCTTTCAAATACACTCATGTCACCACTCTCGTCATGTAAAGCATGCTCTTCGCACTTTTCTATGACAGTCTGTGAGGCAGTCTTCTCTTTATTTTGTCTGTATTGTAAAGAGATATTAGTTGTTAAAAGACTTAATTAACACCTGGCCTTTGTTTCTGTATAGAGCCATACTGGAGCTGGGAAGACGAATGATAGTGGGAGACCATTTGTGGCTGCAAGAACATGGGCACGTAGCGGAACATGGAATTATGACTTTATATTGTGGGGTTCAAGAGCAATTCCAGACAGGGTCATTCAAGCACAATCATAAGAATGAAACCAAATTATTTTGACATCCATCCAGAGAAACTTTTTATGTGTTTGCAGCCACCTTAAGTACCGTGCAGCCATTCTGGATCAGCTGGTAAGGGGAAAAAGGACTCAGTGCCCTGGAGCAGATCACAAAGAAGGATAGGCCAAGGCCCTGCCCCTCAGGGTACCTAACATAAAAGGACTTAAAGACCCAGGCTCTGTCTTGAATAGCTATGGAAAGTTGCTTATCTCTTAACAGAGACAGTGAAGTGCTTTTACTCACTAGCTGTCTTCAGTAGATTGCTCCCAGCTATTCACTGCAGTGCACTGAGTGTGACAGGAACCTGACTCTAACCATCATCCTCCCAGATACAGGTTGTGGAGACTAGGTACTGAAAAAGAGTTTGTCGTTATTCCTAATGTTTAGTCTTAAATCATATGTCATTGCATTATTTGGCCTTATTAGTTGGCTAGCTATTTATTGATTTTATAATTACTGTTATAATAAGACAAATTCTTAATTAATTTCTGTACATTAAGGCCATCCAAGAGAAATGTGAAGAGCTGTTGCGTTGGTGCTTCTGTGTAGAGGATGTCACTCAGTTGCTATTAGGTGAAAAGAGAAGCAGAAACCGTAAGCTGTGATATGGACTACTATATGTGTTTTTCACATGATTTGTAATTGACAGTTGTCTATATTGGTAGAACAGACTTCTTAAAACCTACGCACACCCTTCCAATTTATATATGCAATAAGTGCTTACATAGAAATATCATGTGCAGCTAGAACGACTAGACATGGTTCTTAGCTTATGTGTTTGGAAACCTTTTAGCATGTCTGCATTGGACTACAGATGCATCTTAGCTGAGAGTTCCTTATGCAGGGTGCTCCTTAACTAACAACTAAAATCACCACAGTGCACTGTCAGCAAATTTTAGCACCCAAAATCTCCTCAGATTTCAATCACACTGAACATGTTCCCACCTTCCGACAACCAGAGGAAGCTGTTCCTGCCATTCTAGCTGTTTCCTTCTATGTACTGTGCATTGACTGTGATCAGGCTTTAGATGGGAAAGCACAGGACTAGCCCCTTGTCTAATTGCAGTGAATTGCTGCAGTCATCCACCTACAATCCTTCTCAGCCAGAGGTGAAAAGAAAGGAACCTTCCTAGTTTGAATTCAAAATTTTCGAGAGGGAGAAGAGGTCAGGGAACAGAATGTGAAAAGGAATTGATTGGGAAGATCGTCTGGAGCTGAAGTGCAGAGTGGGTTCATAGATTGTTAAAATCTTTTCAATGGGGAAATGTGGCTGCAAGAATATTGGACTTCATGATTAAAGAGATTTTTAACATAAAAATTCTGAAAAGCTTTAGTACTACAAATTTGTGTCAAATCAACTCATTTTGCTCATACAAGATGTTACAAGTTACATGATGGCCAAGACAAATTTTACGTTGAAGAGGGGAACTGATCATCATAGAATCACAGAATACCAGTTTGGAATGGACCTCAAGGATCATCCCGGTCCAATCTTTCTTGGCAAAAGCACCATCTATCCAAGATGGCCCAGCACCCTGTCCAGCTGAATCTTAAAGGTGTCCAGTGATGGGGAATCCACACTTCCCTGGGGAGATTATTCCAATGGCTGATTGTTCTCATTGTAAAAAATTTTCCTCTTGTGTCAAGTCGGAATCTCCCCAGGAGTAACTTGTGCCCATTACCGCTCGTCTTTTCTATGTGACTGCTTGTAAAAAGGGAGTCTCCATCTTTTTTGCAGCCACCCTTTAAATGCTAGAACATGGTCATAAAGTCTCCCCTAAGCCTTCTTTTCTCAAGGCTGAACAAACATAGTTCTGTCAGCCTTTCCTTCTACAGCAGGCTTCCCAGTCCTTTGATCACCTTGGTGGCCCTTCTCTGGACCCTCTCCAGCCTGTCCACATCTTTTTTGTATAGCAAGGACAAAACTGAACACAGCATTTCAGGTGTGGCCTGACAAGCGCTGAGTGGGATAATGCCTTCTTCATCTCTGCTGGTGATGCCCTTGTTGATGCAACCCAGCATCCTGTTGGCTTTCTTTGCTGCAGCAGCACACTGTTCACTCATATTGAGCTTGTTGTCCACCAAGACCCATAGGTCTCTTTCCACAGAGCTGCTCCCCAGCCAGGTAGATCTCAGCCTGTGCTGCACTCCTGGATTACGTTTTCCCAGGTGCAAAACCTTACACTTGTCTTTGTTGAACTTCATAAGGTTCTTGTTAGCCCACTCTTCCAGCCTGTCCAGGTCTTCCTGCAGGGTGGCTCTCCCTTCTGAAGGTCTACTTCCCCACTCAGTTTGGTATCATCAGCAAACTTCATCAGGGTACACTTGATCATCCAGATCACTTATGAAGATATTAAACAGCATTGGACCCAATATTGATCCCTGGGGGACCCCACTTGTGACCAGTTGCCAGTTTGAAAAAAAGCTGTTTACCACCACCCTCTGGATGCAGTCTGTCAGCCAGTTCCCCACCCACTGCACACACCACTTGACTAGACCATAACTCATCAGTTTCTCTAGAAGGAGGCTGTGGGGAACCATTTTAAAAGCCTTGGATAAACCCAGGTTGACAACAACATCAACCCAGTAGGTTACTTTGTCGTAGAAGGTGATCAGGTTTGTCAAGCATGATTTGCCCTTGGTGAGTCCATGCTGACTTTTCCCAGTGTTTCATTTGACTTGTGATAGCCCCCAGGAGGATTTGTTCCATAACTTCCCCAGGGACTAAAGTAAGACTGACGCACCTATAATTTCCTGGATCCTCCTTTAAGGCCTTCTTGTAGGTGGGGGTGACATTAACCTTCTTCCAGTCTTCTGGGATGTACTCCAGTCTCCATGACATCTTAGAGATTCTCGAGAGTGACCTCACAATGATGTCAGCTAGCTCTCTTAACACTCTTGGGTGGATAATGTCAGGACCCATTGATTTGCAGGGGTCAGGCTCCTGTAATAGTTCACGTACCAACACTTCCTTCACTGATGGTGAGTCTGTATTTGCATCAACCTGCAATTTTTACTCTCAGGGCCTGGGGCCCAACAATGCAGGTAGACTGAGGTGAAGAAAGTGTTGAGGACCTCTGCCTTTTCAGCATTGTTGGTGACTAATTCACCTCTCCTGTTTAACAGTGGGCCAATATATTTCTTCTGTTTCCTCTTGTTATTTACGTACCTCAAGAACCCTTTTTTGTAGTTTTTGACATCTCTGGCCAATTTCAATTCAAGCTGAGTTTCTGCTTTTCTAACTGCAACTCCGCATGCCCTGGCAATGCCCTTGTAGTTCTCAATGGGTATTCATCTGCTTTTCTATCTCTGATACGTTTCTCTTTTTCTTTTGAGCAGACTCAGAAGCTCACAGTTAAGCCAAGGGGTGTCTTGCTCCACCTACTTCCCTTAACTTTAAAGGGAATAGACTGGTTTTGTGCATTCAGGAGAGTGTTCTTGAAGAACTCCCAGCACTCGCTAGCTCTTTTATCCTCCATGGAAACTTCCCACGGAATCCCTCCCAACTGAGCTCTGAGCAAGCTGAAGTTTGCTCTTCTAAAATCTAAAACCTTTGTCTTAGTACTAACCTTTGGCGTGCTCAGCAGGATCCCAGACTCCACAATACTGTGGTCACTGCAGGCAAGGCTATCACTGAGATATTACAAAACAGGTTTTCTTGGTTTGTGAGTAGCAAGTCCAGCAGCACCTCATTCCTTGTTGGCACATCTAACATTTGTATGCAGAAGCATTCCAGGAACTTGATGGATGACATGTGAGCTACTGTATGGTTCTTCCAGCAAACGCATGGGTAGTTGAAGTCGCCCATAAGAATCAGGTTCTGTTGACCCAAAGCTTGCTTAAGTGCCCCAAATATTGCTTCATTGGCCTTTTCATCTTGATTTGGAGGTCAGTAGCAGATGCCTACTGTAAGATCCTCCTTTGAGATGACCCCTCTGGTCTTGACCCAGAGGCATTCAACAGGGCTTCCACAATCGCCGTAGTTGACTTCTGTACATTCAAGGTTCTCCTTAACATAGATGCGGCAACTCCTCCTTTCCTTCCTTACCTGTCTTTATGAAACAGCCTATAGCCATCCATCCTTATCCTCCAGTCATGTGAGTTGTCCCACCATGTTTCAGTTATTCCTATGATATCATAACCTTCTTACTGGATGCGGAGCTCCAGTTCCTCCTGTTTTTTCCCCAGGCTGTGTGCATTGGTATACATACACTTGAGGTGATAGTCTTTCTGGTTCTCATCTTAGGAGGCAGCTAAGAAACATTTGTCGCTACTCTAGTTGGCCTGGCTTATTCCCCAGTTGTTTGCAATGGCATGAGCATTGCCACTTCGAACCTCACTCCCCGATTCCTTTGGATTCTGTCTTTCCATTTTTTACAACCAGCATATAAAACACAGGGAAAAGAGGAACAGCAAAATGGAAAAGAACAACAAATGCTTAGCCTTCCTTTTACTCAGTGGGATCAAAATCATAATACCAACAAGATCTATTATACTTCTGGTAGAAATAAATACTCTAGCCGCAGTAATATGATCTTTTTAGGCTGCTAAAGAACATTTTGCAAAGTATAATCAGAGTAATTGCAACATAAAGCTTATTAATCTACAGTGTTTTTCATCTTCAAAGCATTACAAACACAACAAATTGTTAAGTATTTCCCAAAGCATGGAGTGTGCCCCATGAGAGGACTGATGAAATACTTAGAGGCAGCAGGCACAGAACAACCTCCAAAATGCTCTCTAGAGTCTCAGCTGTCATTAGTAGCAACAGAGTGTAGGTAACATTTTCAAAAAAAATCTGTGTGATTTAGGAGCTGCCAGGCTGGTAGATGAGATCTTCAAAATTGCTTCAGTACCTGAAGATGGTAATACCCCACAATGATCTGTTTTCTACCTCAGTTCAGAGTTAATTCCTCTAAAATAACCTCAGCTGTTTGCTTCTATAAACATGAATTGAAACATTATATTTTCTAAAAATTTCAGGCACAGGAATATATACCCATTTGTCCTCAAAGCACCTGTGTACATTGTGTGACTAACTCTTGTTGCCTTCCATTCAGTCCCAAATTCTCAAAGATGTTTTGGGGCTGAACTGCCCGCCTTCAGGGGAAGAAAAAAAAAAAAAAAAAGGAAAAGAAAAAAAGGAAAGCGAAAAAAAAGCAAGAAAAACCCCCACAGGAACTAGGACTTAGGCATCTTGGGAAAATGGTTGAATTTCAAAATGTCCCATTCAGCATTTTGAAACAGCTTATGAATTAGCATCTCAGAAAAGTGTTTCAAAGGTTTCCCAAAATAAATATGCTTTCTAGGATACCAGCAGCTGCTAAATAAAACTTTTTAGGATGAACAGAGATCTTGGAGTCTGTACCATGGTAAAGTGCAAAATTGTGAGTTGTCCTAAAGACTGCAAAGAAAACCAGGATTTGCAAAATCTCTGCCTGTCTGATTCTTAGAACCTGAGAAGCAAGTACAAGGTCTTGCGCCTCTGCCTCTCCCAAGGAATTGGGGTACTTCAGTGGTCACTTGGTTAAAAAGAGAGCAATTTTAGGAATGGGAACTAAAGTGATGCTTCCTTTGCGTTCCTTTTGAGCCCTACGTTACTCATCACACTTTCTTCCAAAGTCAAGGCCAAGCCTGGGAGGAGGCAGCTATCAGTTCAAACTTCCTGAGCCTGAAGCAGAGGACACTTCTCTCGTGACACAGCCCTTTCACCGCTGAGAGTTCAATGAGAGAAGTACATCATTCCTGACATATGCCAAGCATCTTTACATTCCTCTCAGGACTTAGGTGATGTTTAAGATATGGATTAAAAACAGTATACTCCTATATCTGTATTGTCTTATTTTGTATAGTGTCTAATTTTAGATACTTCTGAAACTCTCACAATACCAGCAAAGTTTCATGTAGTGTTATGTAGTGCTAGACTCCTTTGCCTATGTTTGTCTTAAGTTCTAATTTAACTGTTTAACATCTAAAGTTTTTAACAATATGGTCGCTGAGAAAGGATTAAAAAACATTAACAAAGTTTTTTTTCCTATGTTTGCAAATATGAAACAACAGCAATATATTAACTCACCTTCTCCATTTAGAACACAGAAACAAGACAGGATGAGGCTTGGAGGTTTTCTGAATCAAATGAAGGGGGCATCATTTTCCTGCTGGAAATTTAGCTTTCAAAAGTTTATTAAAGTTTGAGCTCCTGACAGCGTTCTGACACTGTTGATAGTGTTACTTTCCTGCAAAAAAATGTGGAACATGAACAAGAAACCTTTAAGGATACACCATAAATATGAGCCCAATAATGAAGTCATTACACGAAGCCTTTGGTTCAGCTCCCTGTGTTACAAATACCTCATGGCAAAACAGGTGAGCTGGGAAAGCGTGCATAAATGATAATCTCAGCTGCTCAGAAATTGAAACAAGATCTTATAAAAAGACTTGACTGGATTAAAATAGCTGCAGATTTATTAATTTTTTAAACCATACTTACTACATAATTCTTATTTGTTTTCTGGGTTTTGAAGATTTAGTATATATACATGTTCTTCTTTAAAACACAAGGCAAATAAACCTTTTTTATTTTTAAATTAAAGCTGAGAGTCTCATGGAATGTAATAATATTGGAATCCATGACTTCAGGAAAACCGCCAAATATCATGAGCATAACAGTAAAATTGTCAGCATAGGCACACTGCTCTTGCACAATGACTTTTGCTGCTCTTATAAAGTTCATTATATAAAGGTAAATTATGTAATGTATCTGCAATTATAACAGCAGTAAAACATCTTATAAACATTTGCTTCATTCAAGTGCTTCACCACAAGTTTATCCTTTAGTGTATTTCTCAGGTTTCTTTCCTATTATCTGAGACTGCATTTTGGGTTTGTTGGGTTTTCTGTATCTATGTTGAAACATTTTTTTTTCTTTCCTCTTCAAAACATAACCAGCTTCTGGTATTCAAACTGCTTATTAGTAGGAATGGACAGAAAATCCCTACGCGTATAGGGATTTTTAACTCCTCTCTAAGGATCAATATAAAAATACATTCCTGAAGCAAGTCATGAACTAAGACATTTTGCCTCCCTCTTATATTTTACAAATCAAGAGAGTTTCTGTACTTGACATTGGATGTTAATTCACTCGAAGAATGACTAAACATCCTCAAAACACTGAAAACAGCTGTCCTTTCAACCCACAAATGCAAGCAAGGTACCTATGAAGAACAGGGACTTATCTGTATGTAAATCCATACAATACTCTGCAGGAAGGGAGAAACAGCTCAGCCTTCACTCTCAGGGCACCTACTGTGTTTTATGTGCATGGCTTATTAGTTCAAGACCATGCTAACTGCGGCAACATGACTTCTGGTTTGGAAATTACCTCAGTCTTCAGGCTTAGAATATATGCACAGCACACTCATTCCCACCTGTAATGAACTGTGCAGGTATACCGTACTTCTGAGATACGGGATACTGGGGCAGAAGGGAGATACTATATTCCCTGGTTTGTCAGCAGCAGCTGTATGGCTCACAGCAATTACAAGAAATCTAAAAGTTACTGTCAGTTGTCTCTCTGATTCTGCATATCCTACGGGGTTTTGACTGCTCAGGAAAACAAGACCCTTTAGCCTTGCTGCTCTTTGGTTCAACTACGTTCATAGCTCAAATTGAAAGGACCCTTTATTTCTGGGGCTGTTGTGCCATGGTATAGCCTTTAGACATGTCTCCAACGCTGATGTTAACCCCTGAAGCCTTTTAGCCAGTGTCATAGCACCAGCCTGATGTATCAGGCTTGAATGAGTCAGGGTTTTTCAATTTACAGTGAAAAGAAGGGGAAAAAATTAATGGATTATGAAATGAATTATATTTATTCTAAACAACAACCATAACAAACTCACAATTTAAAAAGAAAAACAAACAAACAAAAAAAGCAGCTGCAGGATAAGGATAGGACGATCATAAAGTAACAATGCCTAAAAAATCCAGGATGTAAAGTCTATTCCCTGAAAAAGAAAAATGCTTTAAAATCTTGGCTAAAACTCTAATAATGTGCACTTGAAGTGGTCAGATGCTACACTCAGGACTACATATAGAAAATCTTTTAGAAGGTTAAATAGTGACTGTCTCAGCGTGCTGCGTGCACTAGTAAGCCTTAACGACCCTGACCAGCCTTACCTGGTGCCTTCACCCACACCCATGGGCCCAGGAGCTCTATTTAAGCTCAGCCCTGGGCATCTTTTTTTCCTTGAGGCATGCTAGGGAAATGCTGGTCTTTTGCTCAGCTGTGCCTGGCTATGGGGATCCTGGCTCTGGCTTGACCTTGGTTCTGCCTGGCAGATCCAACACACGTGATCCTAACTGTGACCTATGGACTGATTTCATGGCTTGATCTTAAGACTTGTCTCGTCACTGTGGTATTGCCTTATGATCTAGGCTCTTGGTTGGACCTGGCCGCCATCTCAGGGTTTTTCTTGCTTGGGTAGTATGGGATGAGGCTCTGGCTTGTGAGGCCCTGCTGGCCATGTTATCCCCTTGGATCTCCAGCCCTTAGGGAGCAACTGGCCCTTGCTGTTCCCTGAAAGGATAGATGTCGATGTACTGGATTGTACGTCACAGACTTCATTTATCTGACTTTCTCTCTTACACTGATTTATTTGTTTTTATACTAGAATTAACTGCTGTAAGTTAAGTGAATAAGAGGTATGTTCTAAGAAACTGGAAGGCCTGAGAAAGAGTTCTAAGAAACTGAGTGCCTGAGATTTTGGCCACTAGTAGTAGGGGTGAAAGTTATGTTTGTAATATGCCATAGAACCATGTCAGGGATGAACTTAGTCATACTTCTGCTGTTACTCTGCAGTAAGAATTTGTGTTATGTAATATAAATATTTTGTGTTACACTGCAGAATTCACAGCACTCTTCAGCCAGTTGAGGTGCTAAACTGGAAACTACTCAGGGTTTGAACTACTTCTTAGTTATTTGCCAACAAACATTCTTGAAAGAAAAATGAAAACTAAAATGCCTAAATCTATATAAGTCCTACGAGTGATCCCAAAGGAAGGTGCTAGAAGTGTCTATAGGTATCATGAAACATGAAAAACAGGTATTTGGTTGGGGGAGGCTCCCCAGATTGCTTCTGTATCCACTAGAAAAGCCAGGAAATGCTTGAATTCCTGGTTCAAAGCGTATAATTGCACAAGAAAGTCTTGGTAACTATCAAAGGGTTTTAATAGCTTGTATTTTCCCTTTTTTTTTTTCTTTCTTGCAATATCTAAGAGTTGTAAAGTAGGAGAATGATACTACTGGACTCCTATATGCAACCTGGTATCAAAGAAGGTAAGAAACCTAAACTTGTAACTGTTTACTCTACCTCAAAGAACTGGATTTCAATTTTCCACCTACGTTCAGGGATGTTCTCTAACTTTTGAACACGAAGAAATCCCTTTATGTTGCTTTTAACTTTATTTGCTCATTTGTTGAACAAAAAAATGATCAAACTCAGCTTAAGGAGGCAAAGAAGCTTTGTTGCTGTTTTTGAGACTGATGACTATGAAACTAGAGAAAAGTGAGATACATTCTTTCTTGAAGCTGATGTCTGACTTGTACTGAGTGCAGGAACTTTCCTTTCATAAGTATTTCCTAAGAACTAGCTTAGACACATTCAAAATTAATGTAAAAGACTTTGGGAATTTATTCTTTTGTTGCATCTTTCCATCTTTTCATGGGCTGTCTGAACCAAGGAGAACAGTAGGAAACAAAAGCTGTATATTTGGGCTCTGCAATGACCTAAAGATCTTTAATGAAAGCTGAAAAACAAATAAAAATATATTTTTCAGATTTCTCTATTGCATCTAGAATTTCTAAGACCTAGCCTATTGTCCTGGTGGCTTGGATCATGATTTTTGAAATCTAGGGGCTGGCAAAATTGTTATGAGTAATTCTTTGTGCTTTGGATTCTGTTGTTTAAAAGTATGGATTTGAATACTAAAAAAAAATGAATAGCAAATGTACAAAGAAACTATTTTTCCAGGACTCTATAAAAGAGTCATGTCATTTTAAAAAGTGAAGATAGAGGGATTAAATCCCTTTGGAAAGTCAGACTACAGATAAAAACCAAAAGTTTAATCAAATTTTTCCTAAATATTTATACTTACAACTTTGCAGTATCTATAACTAATATAAAACAATGGAAAAAAGCTACTGAAGTGATAGCTACATCTGTTAACTTTTTAAGGTATGTTGTAAAGGAAAGAGCAGGGTCAGAGTGAAATGCTTCATGTCTTGCTAGTTATTCAGATATTACTTTCTTGTGTGAAGTCTACCAATAATTTCCTCAAATTTGAGGTTCACAAGCATAAACATATTTCACCCAATCAGTCTAATTAGAAATAAGGAGACTATTTTTATTATTTCTATGTCAAACTGAAAAGTGAACTGTTCAAAATCATAGTGACCTCTCTGAGGGAGAGGAAACATTAGATTACTAACTTTCAAAGATAGATGCAAGTTCAATTTTTGCCTAGAAATAGTTATAGAGCACATCTTGATAATCGCTATGTTTTGGAGGTCATGCGGGAAGCAGTGTGAATCAGCCCGTTGACATGTAGAAATCACCAGGGAATGGTGCAGTCTGTTTACTCTTCTTGCTAGGTCTTATTAATTAGCTGTTTCACCCACGATGTTGCTGAGTTTGGACTGTAGCTGCTGTACATGAAACATACTAGGGGGACAAACCAATTTAGCTCCTTTTATTCTGATGTTGGAGTGCTTTAGAATTTGCTGGGTTTACTGCACTGGACTCCTAAGTTTTTTCATTCGTTTTTCTCATGTGCCGGCTGCATCTGTACATTATTTTTCCCCTACGGAAAATAGCTCATAAAAGCTCTAGCACAATACAGATCTCTACAGCTCAGTTATAAACCTACAAAGCCAGGGGTGCTGTATTTCAAGAAAATACTGCCAGACCCTCCACTGAAGGGAGGTAAGCAACAACTCCTCTAACATTCTGTCTGTTATTATGTTCCAGAAAAGAGAGAATTTGTATTGACAAGAAAGAATGAACTTAGAGGCCAGTCAAGTGTATTAAGTTGGGGTTTTCTGTTTGTTTGTTTTTTTGTTGTTTTTTAAGACATTTCATGTTTCAAGCTACCCTGGCCTCATGAGCCAGTACTGAAAAAGTAAGTGTAGTGTCGACGGGCATTTCTATGATTGCATGATAAGGCATGGACTTTACTCAACACTCACTGTAATATCCATTGCCTCAATGGCTTGTTTTAATGCAGTCCAATGCAAGATACGGTAAGACATAGTGATGTAATTTTGAAATACTAAATCAAGAATGTAAACCAGGAGTACTTTAGTTATCACCTCAGATACTGAAACTGTTGAGATTTAAGTGTGTGAGTGACATATCAGTGGGTGACTAAGAAATATCTTCTAAAAGGAAAATATCATTGCTATACATCAGACTGCTGTTTATTTTTAATATCCTTTTGCAGAAATTCATAAACATTTTCTTTAACAAAAGCATTCTTTCCTCTCATCAGGAGTTTTACTTTATTTTTTTTGTCTTAAATACCTACCAATGTAACAACATTACCTGGAAATACATTATTCTTTCCTGCTACCAGAAAAATTAGGTCTCAAAATATGGCTTTAGTTCCACATAAGGTATGAGGCAAAATATCAGTTGTGAATAGTAGCCTGTGAAATACTTGTGGACAGCTGTTCCGTGATTTGATTCCCAGAAATACCTTGAAATATTTTCACTGCAAGAATGTTACCACTGGCCAGTTTTACCAAGTCTGAAGCAGAAACATGTTTCTGCTGCCATTCCTAGAAGCTGAATTTCATGGAATGATGGTAGCAGTGTTATTAGCTCTTTTTATGTGCAAATGAGATCACATTATATATCTGAAGTTAATTTGACATTAATATTTTCAGTTTAATAGTCTTAATACAGAAATAACCTCACTACCAATAAAGTTAAGATAGTTTTATTTACCCTTTCAGCTGTCTATCCCTTCCTCTGCTGTGGTCACACTCTCTCCCCAACTGTTAACGGGGCTAGTCTTCCTCCAGCAGAAGCGAAGGGTGTCACAGCAAGCCCTTACTGCCCTGGGACCGGCACCGGGAGGAATTCACTGCTGGGTGGATTCTCTTCCTCCTCAGTCTTGGCATTTGCTTGAGATTATTTTTGTTTTCTTGCTTCTGGCTGCTCCCAGCTGAGGTGTGTGTGTGGCCCCACAGCCACCCCAGGGGCTCTTGTTTGCTGGGCAGCCAGACGCTTCCCACGGAGGCACTGGCAGGGCTCAAGCTCAGGCAGGGCAGGCAACAGGCACCTGGCCACGAGGCGGGAGCTGAAACCAGCTCAGCCCAGCTCTGGCCAAGGTGAGCCCAGGCCAGCCCTGAGATCTGTGCTCTCAAGTCAAAGCCAAGCCTGAGGGCTTTAAGTTGTGTGGTGGGCTGTCCCTGACCAGCAGCTAGGCACCCACACAGCTGCTTGCTCACTCTTCCCCACCCCCAGCTGGAAGGCGGAACAGGAAGAAAAGCAAAGCATGGGGAGAAAAAAACCACCCCAACCCCTCCCCCCCCCCAACCAATAACAAACCCCAACCTTGTGTGTTGAGGTAATGATAGTTTAATAGGTGAGAGGTTGGGGGACTAGGGATTCAAAGGCAATCATAACCTTCCACAACTGGACTGATGACTGAGTAGTAGCCACCTTGGAAAATAAAAGCCCCCCCCCCTTCCTCTACCACAGTTTTTTTTGCCGATCATAATGTTATGTGATACAGAATATCATGTAATACCTGTAAGAAACAGATGAGCTCAGTCTGTCAATATATGGCACTGTGGCTGGTGTCACCACCAGAGTTTTGGTTTTTTTGATAAAAAGTTGGCCTACACGGCACCAGGCTTGCTGGTGTCAGATGGGGTTCACCTTTCTCAAAGGCTGAAGAGGGTCTGTGCTCACAACCTAGTGGGACTCATTGACAGAGCTTTAAAGTAGGCTTGAGGGGGGCAATATCAGGCTTGCCTGTGACAAGCTGTGGGATGACAGGCAATGGTCAGAAGGACAGGGTCCTAGCGAGAGCCCTCAGCCTGTTGCTCTGAGATGTGCTGGCTACACTGGAGCACACGTGAAGTCTTACAGAGATGAGAGGTAATAGGAGTCAAGACGGATACACCAGTGAAATACCTCAAAGGAATTAACGGGTGTTCCTCTAAGAAGGTGACATGGCCAACAGCCCAGCTGAAGTGCCTCTACACCAATGCACACAGCATGGGCAACAAACAGGAGGAGGTGGAAGCCACCATGCTGCTAGAAAGCTACGACCTGGTTGCCATTACTGAAACCTGGTGGGATGAATCCAGTGACTGGAGTACGGCTGTGGATGGCTCCAGCTGTTCAGAAGGGACAGGAGAGGAAGGAGGGGTGGAGGCGTTGCCCTCTCTATCAAGAAATGGATAGAGTGTGAAGAGCTGTCTCTGAAGAATAGCCATGAGCAGGTTGAAAGCCTATGTGTAAGAACAAGAGGCCGAGGCAACAAGGGAACCTTGTGATTGGTGTCTACTACAGGCAACCCAATCAAGGGAAGCCTATTGACGATGCCTTCTTCAGCTACAGAAGGTATCATGCTCACAGGCTCTCATCCTGCTGGCTTCAACCACCCCAACATCTGCTGAAAAAGTAGCACAGCAGGCTGTAGGCACTCCAGGAAACTCCTGGAGTGCACTGAGGGTAACTTATTAAGCCAGGAAATAGACAGGGCCACCAGAGGGGATGTGATACTTGACCTGATGGTCACCAACACAAGTGAGCTCATCGGTGACATCAAGATTGGAGGCAGTGGTCATGCACTGGTGGAGTTCGCAGTCTTGAGCGATGTGGGTCAGAGAAAGAGTAAAGTCAGGACCCTGAATTTTAGGAGAGCAATCTTCCAGCTCTTCAAGGAGTTAGTCAATAGGACCCCCTGGGAAACTGTCCTCAGGGACAAGGGAGCAGAACAGAGCTGGCAGATCTGTAAGGACGCTTTCCACAGAGCACAAGAGCTCTTGATCCACAGGTGTAAGAAATCAGGAAAGTAGGGCCAGAGACTGGCATGGCTGAGCTGAGACCTGCTGGTCAAACTAAAGGGCAAGACGGAAATGCACAGGCAGTGGAAGCAGGGACAGGTATCCTGGGAAGAGTATAGGGACACTGTCCAGTTGTGTAGGGATGGAGTCAGGAAGGCCAGGGCACAGCTGGAGCTGAACTTGGCAAGGGATGCAAAGAATAATAAGGGCTTCTACAGGTATGTCAGCTGGAAAAAGAAAGCCAAAGAAAGCGTACCTGCCTCTGATGAGCGAGATTGGCAAACTGGTAACAATGGATGAGGAGAAGGTTGAGCTACAGAACAACTTTTTGGCCTCGGTCTTCACTGGCAACCTCTCTTCCCACACCTCTTGAGTGGATGGACAGCAAGGCAAGGACTGGGGGAGAAAAGTCCTTCCTGCTCTAGGAGAAGATTAGGTACATGACCACCTGAGGAACCTGAACATAGAGAAATCTATGGGACCTGATGAAATGCATCCCAGAGTCCTGAGGGAATTTGCTGATGTAGTTGCCAAACCGCTCTCCATCATATTTGAAAAGCTCTGGCAGTCAGGTGAAGGCTCTGGTGACTGGAAAAAGGGAAACATTGCACCCATTTTTTGAAAGGGTAGAAAGGACTCTGGGAACATCTGACCTCTCAGCCTCGCCTCTGTGCCTGGGAAGGTCATGGAACAGATCCTCCTAGAACCTATGCTGAGGACAGGGAGGTGATTCAAGACAGCCAGCATGGCTTCACCAAGGGCAAGTCCTGCCTTACCAACCTAGTGGCTTTCTGTGATGGAGTCACTACCTCAGTGGACAAGGGAAGAGCTACAGATGTCATCTATCTGGACTTCTGTAAGGCCTTTGACATGGTCCCCCACAACATCCTTCTCTCTAAATGGAGAGATATGGATTTGATGGGTGGATTGTATGGTGGATGAGGAATTTGTTGGATGGTTGCATCCAGAGGGCAGTGGTCAACGTCCCAATGTTCAGATGGAGATTGGTGACAAGTGGTGTCCCTCATGGGTCTGTAGTGAGACCAGTACTGTTTAATATCTTCATCAATAACATAGACAGTGGGATTGAGTGCACCCTCAGCAAGTTTGCAGATGACACCAAGCTGAGTGGTGTGGTTGACACACCTGAGGGATGGGATGCCATCAAGAGGGACCTGGATGGGCTCAAGAAGTGAGCCCATGTGAACTTCATGAGGTTCAACAAGGCCAAGTACAGGGTCCTGCACCTGGGTCAGGCAACCCACAGTATCAATACAGCCTGGGGCATGAAGGGATTGAGAACAGCCCTGCCGAGAAGAACATGGGAGTGCTGGTGGATGAAAAGCTGGACATGAGCCAGCAATGTGCACCTGCAGTCCAGAAAGCCAACCATATCCTTGGCCGCATAAAAAGTGTGGTCAGCTTGTTGAGGAAACTGATTCTGCCCCTCTGCTCTCGTGGGACCCCATCTGGAGTACTGCATCCAGCTCTGGAGCGCTCAGAACAAGAAAGACATGGACCAGTTGGAGCTGGTCCAGAGGAGGGCCACAAAAATGATTAGAGGGATGGAGCACCTCTCCTGTGAAGACAGGAGAAGAGAGTTGAGGTTGTTCAGCCTGGAGAAGAAAAGTCTCTGAGGAAACCTTATAGTGGCCTTTCAGTACTTAAAGGGAGCTTAGCAGGGCCTGTTGTGATAGGGCAAGGGGTAATGGCTTTAAAGTAAAAGAGGGTAGATTTAGACTATAGATCTAAGGAAGAAGCTGTTTACATTGAGAGTGGTGAGACATTGGAACAGGTTTCCCAGAGAGATAGTAGATGCCCCATCCCTGGAAACATTGAAGGTGAGGTTGGAGTAGGCTCTGACTAACCTGATCTGGTTGAAGATGTCCCTGGTCATTGCAGGGAAGTTGAACTAGATGACCTTTAAAGGTCCCTTCCAACCCAAACTATTCTGTGATTCTATGTTCTTTTTTGCCATTTTGGGTCAGCTGTCCTGGCTGTGCCCCTCTCAACCTCTCACTCACCCTTAGACCAATTCTGGGAGGTCATAGTGGGAGGAAGAAAGAAAGCATTGATGCTGTGCAAGATCTATTCAGTAACAGCCAAAATACTGTTGTGTTATCAACACTGTTTTAGCCACATCCCAGCCAGACACAGTACAATTTGTAATGGTGAAAATCACGTTAACTGAGCTATAATTGTGATTAACAGTTAAGTAGAGGGAAATACAGAAAAATATTTTATATTTCTTGTTACACTACATTTTCATACAGTGCTACCCGGTTTTGCTAGAAATATTGGAATACATTCATTTTCATGTGCCTTTCTTTCATACCTTATTTCTGATTTCTCAAGAAGGTTTTACTTCAAGGATCATTTCGTGAACATTGAGAAGCATTTGTTTTTATTATATTATGTCTTTCCTGTTTGTCAAAAATAGTGCACTTTGACTAAGCTGAGAAAAAGTTCAGGAAGGAAAAAAATTGTAAATCCCATAAAATATATTTCCATAGACTCGAAGAAAACAAAGTATTTGGAGAATTAATTATATTGTAATATCTTGGCAGAGTTCTCAGTGCTAAAAATATGTATTATTTGCATCTCAATTTTCTATAAGTAAAATTACTCTCAAGAAACTGATTAAAAATTTGGATCTCGGGCTGTAGTGCCAGATAGTCCTTGAGAAACTGATGAAAAATGATTGCCAGGAGTTAAATACAAGAATGAGTTAATGCTGTACTTGACATAAAAGCAGAGAAAGGAAAAGTAGCGCTATGATGACTGGCTATTCTAAGGACTCAGAAAGCTGAAAATCACCTCACTCGAAAAACAATGCTTTTACTATCATAGCTTTTATGCATTGTCTTGGTCAGTACTTCCAACAAAACACATTAGTGTCTTTGACCTTTCATAAAATAAAAACATTAAATCTTCTGAATTGTTTTTTTATAAAAACACAGGTGAGTTTTTAAGCGATACTTTGAAGAGCTAGATGTTCAAATAGGAATTCATCAGCATCAATGCATACAGAAACTTGCTTTGCCAGAAGGTAAAAACCAAGATTTTACAGAAAGTATTGTGACAATGATCATGATTATGACTGAGGTAAATCATGTGATAGAGATCAGCTGGTGTCATACTGGGTATATAGTAATATCAGATGAGATTATTAGATGTTTATTTTGTCAAATGAATTTCAACTGTGGCTTAAACTTAGATACACTGAGTTACAGAAAAGTGCAGAAAGGTCCTCAAGTGAGTCAATTAATCCATAGATAAACAGACACACATCCATTTCTCATTCCAACTATTAATCACTAATATTAGGCCACACATATAATAAATTCTTATTACTCTTAGTGTATTGCTTTAAATTCATATTAACTTTCTGATCTGGAAAGCATTGGTAAGATGAAGCATCTGAGTTCAGCTTCTCAGCTGAAATGATTAAGCTGTAAGTTTTATTTCTTTGGTTTTCTGTCTGGCTGGTGTTTCAAAAACACAAGCTTAAAGGTTAGCCCTCCTCTGGCCTCAGCAGAGTTATATTATGTGACACCAACCACTCAGAATTAATATTAAATAAGATTTTTTTAAATATACACTTTTTTGTGGCTATTTCTCATGTTTTTCAAGATCTCCATGAAACTGAGGCCAGCTAGCATTTCCAGTGGGTAGATCTATCTGTTGACAAGTGATGACACTTTTATCTCCATTGTATAGCTCTTCAGTCCCTCCGGCATTTTCTTGAAGTATTTTGTTTTTTACCAAGTCACATTTCACTATTTTTTCCCATTCCTCCTTTTTTCTAAATAGTAAAATGACAAATGTAAGTCAAGCAGAAAGATAAACAGAGAAAGCTAAAAATCATTATAAAAGTTTGCATTTCATTTAAATTATGGTTCTATACCTTTGAAATTAGTTTGTTTAAAGATATCAAAAGAAGTCTTTTAGCATAAATATAACATGGTTCTAACTAAACCACTTGGTTTCTAAACAGTCTATTTTCATCCAAATTGGAATTCTAGTGAGCAATTAGTTTGTGTTTTGAAGTGAATGTAAATTGAAGAGACGCAACTGAAGGTTCTTGCTTTTGTTGGCATGATGCTGAGGCACATGATTTTTTTCCTCTCACCAGATGCACACTGGCACGTTCACTTTTTGAACAAAGTGACATTGGCATTAATGAGCAGCACCAAAAAGCCCTTAAACAGAACAACATCCCAATCCAACGATGTGGAGTAAAGGTCATTGACATAGCTTAATCTTTCCAATATTACCATCTGTAATTTAGACATTTTAATACATTGGCACATTAACAGTATATGTACTCCTAGTGACTGAGAAGTACTTAGGCAGTAGACTCATTCTGAATGATACTGCACAAGAAAAAAAGATTATAAACTGCACAGCTGTCAGCAGAGAGTTGCATAAGAAAATCCTTGACAAATTTGATTCCTTTGGAGGCATTACTCTGCAAGGTCTTTAAGACTGTTCCATTTCGTCTATAATATTGTGGTTATTTTCTGGTGGCTTACATGCGTTGACAACCATTGTGATTTGTGTGCCCCTACACTGTGCACTGTTTTGTGTATACAACATTGGGAAACACATAAGATTGCAGTGGATACAAAGCTATATTAAAGTTAATAATAATAATAGATTCACAAATCTGTCACGACCTTTTAACCAAAGAAGTGATAGAGTATCTTGCTACACTATTACTCATGTTGTAATTCTACCTTTTTTTTTCCCTCTGCATGTCAGTGTTCCTTGACATTTTCTGACATTTGAATCTTTTTTCTGACTTTGCCCTGAAGATATGGGTCTTTATCAAGTGTGTTTTTTTTGTTTAATCCTTAACGTTGAAATATTTTTCAGTGTCCATGGTAAGTTTAACTGGCTAGTTCAGGAGTTACTGTATATTCCCCATTGCTACTGACTGTTCTAATATTAGACTAGTGAAAGTATACCTGGTAAATTTACTTTGTTCTTAAAACAGCAGAAATTAATTCCATTTTTAACAGAGGAGTGAATTCTGCTTTGGCACGGATTTCATTCCAATGTCTCTAAGTGACCTCTACTGTTGTTATATGTACTTAAAAAAAAAAAAAAAAAGGTTATTTCCTATATATATTATAATTAAACCATCATACTAAACATAATGTAGTCCTAACCAAAAAGCATACATAAGAATTTCTTCTACATTTAAGTAACCCATACCTCCTTTTTATAACAAAAACCTAATTCTGCTTTGAAAACTAGAAAGACTTACAGACTGAAACCTCATTTGCCAGTAAATCATTTACTTACCTTCTCAATATGAAAATATGTAAGGCATAAAACTATAGATTTTTAACTGAATTCTGGAATGTAAATAATTCTGTCAGAAAATCTGGGTTTCTTTTACTTAATATATAGCCTAAAAGCCATGAAGAAAATGACAATTTTTTCTTTTTACTTTTTGTTGGGCATTGTAAACCATTTTTTTGCTTGTATTGAAAAAGCATCTAATTTCTCACAGAAGAGAAAGTAAAAAATACTGAAGCCTTAGAGTGCTTAACTGGAAAAAGATGAAACACCTGTAGTATCTCCTTTTCCCTTTACATTCAGCCATGGTTCACATATGATGGGCAGGAACATAGTTATGCTCATAGTGAATTAAGCTGTATTATTGAAAAAAGGAAGGAAGATATGACAGTGTCTTTAACATAAAATAAATCACAGGTACTGTAAATCATGCACATGTGGAAAACTTCCCAAGTTAGCTTGCCTTGGTTAGTAAAGTTGCATATATATCCATATATATGTCTCTGTAGATATTTGTATCCAAATACATTTCAAAAAAATTGAAATTACAGTTTAGGTAAAAGTATAAATTTAAACTATTAGAGTAAAAATTCTTCTGGTGGGAATAGGGATTAAGGAATTAGAGATGGGAATTTTTCTAAAGTTGCAACAATCTTGTTAAATACTCAAAAAGAATACACTAACCCCTGGGAGAAGGGGGTTTGGGATGGGATAGAGTTAATTTTCTTCATCGTAGCTACTGTGGATCTGTGATTCGACTTGCGCTGAAAAGAATGTCGACAATACAGAGATGTTTTCATTATTGTTGAGCAGTGCTTAGACAAAGTCGGGGACTTTTGTGCTTCTCGCACCACCCCACCAGTGAGTAGGCTGGGGCTGCACAAGAAGTTGAGAGGTGGCACAGCTGGGACAACTGACCCCAACAGACCAAAGGGATATTTCATACCATATGATGTCATGCTCAACATATAAAGCTGGGGGGAAGAAGGAAGGGGAGGATGTTCAGAGTTATGGTGTTTGTCTTGCCAAGTAACCCTTACACATGATGGAGCCCTGCTTTCCTGATGATGGCTGAACACCTGCCTGCTGATGGGAAGGGGTAAATTAATTCCTTATTTTGCTTTGCTGGTGCATGTGGCTTTTGCTTTACCTATTAAACTGTCTTTATCTCAACCCACGAGTTTTCTCACTTTTATTCTTCCAATTCTCTCCCCCATCCCGCTGTGGGGGGAGTGAACAAGCTGCTGTGTGGTGCTTAGTTGCCAGCTGGGGTTAAATCATGACAAGCAGAAGAATGAGCTGCTTCTGAAGGATGAAGTTTTCACTTTACTCTAATAACCATTAAAGATAAAAGATATACCAAATTTAATCTGCGGTTTAATTTATAGAGAAGTACTGGGCACCAGATGGAGAACTATTGCCTGTCCAGTTGATGTGCTACTTTTTTTGTATGTTACTGCTGCTGGAATTTCCCTTTACATCAAAAAAACAGCTTGTATTTTTTTGGGAAGGAATACCTTTCTTAGGTATGTTTAAAGTACAAAGCACTGTACCAGGAACTGTTCTCTATTAGGTGAGAACCAGCAGTATTGCTGTGACATGAATGGATGGGGTAGTCTCTCTACAGGAATAAGAAAAAGATGAAATTTTAACCTAAAGACCTAGCTTAAAAGCTGGATACATCTGGATTAGCCTTTGCTACTGTCTCTCTACAGACTTGATATAAAATCCAGAAGTACTTGTTCTGTAAGACCGTTCCACCGTGCCTCTCCAAATATTTTCTCAGTGCTCATGTCTCTGAAAGTCTTCAGAAAATTGACCAATGGTAAATAAACTGTATGAAATACGGGTTCTTTTGTTAGAGAGCTACAGAATTCAAAAGGATAGCAAATAAATATATGGAGCTAGTTACTAGGATTCAAGCATATAAAGATTGCTTTGTAGGTGCACATTGCTGGGCACTGATGATGCTTCCTCCGTGCTGCACAGAGGAAGTGAAGAGACAACAATTTTTAGTACAATTCACTTTCTAAAATAGGTAATACAAATAGAGAAACATGTTGCCTTTTTTGATATTTAACCCCATTCACAGACCTGTTAGCACTGATCCAGTACAAAAACTAAAATAATAATGATAATATATCTATCATCTTTATAATTTTATATTTGTGCTTTATTCCTTGCAGTTTACTTTTCTGACAAAATTGTGACAGTAAGACATATATGTAAAAAGCATGCGTTATAGACCTAGTTTGCTGCGTTGTTCCCCATTAGTTTAGTGGCTGTAGTAACAGAATGTTAGGTTCTAGCTTTAGTTTTAACGAATATCCTATGTCAGCTTGTTAAAATACTTACCAAAACCTGGATACTGCAATGCACAGACAACTACCTGCTCAGCTCTGCTTGTCTCGGGTAGTGTCAAAAGAAGGGCAGGGCTACAGTCAATATCATTATTGCATAGCTTCTGGGGTTACAGCTGGCTCCATACTATTGCCCTTCTCACATTCATTTTGGCTAGTCTGGCTGTACATACGTCTTATTATCATTTCTAGCATTGCAGTTTTGGAGAGGGTTTTTGCCTGTTATGGATATTTTCTTTCCCTTTTTCTTTACAAGGCAGGAAAATGGAAATGCTTTCTTTAAAGGAGAAACTAGGCACTGTACCACTGGGAAAAGATTTTCAGGTCAGTGGCAAAGAACGATGACCCTCTGACAGTGGTTGCATATACTTGAAACCTTTTGCTCAATCATAACTTTTTTCACTGTGTAATGATTTTTCAGCTGCATGTAGCTGTGCAGATAGGCTGTGGTGAGGTATGCCTCAGCCAGCTTTGAGAACAGTAGGCTGAATCTCACTACAGATGGAGTCTGGTAGAGAGCTATTAATCAAAGAGCCAGTTAGCCATCTCTCATGACAGCAGCCTTCAACATCATGTGATACAGCACATACTAGGTGTAATTATACAGAACTGATCATTTTTTGAGAGAAGTTGCACATAGCCACAGAAGTCTTTAATAGAATCATTGTGTCTTAGAAAGAAGTGTTCATTTGAAATTAAAACTATAGTTAAGGTAATATGCTGGAGATCTTGTTAAACAGAAAATAAAGAAGAAAATTTTGTTTTGGTTTGTTTTTTTTAACATAAAATGGAAAGAAAACTTCCATTATTTTTAACAAATTCTACTCAATAATTTCTTCCTTAAAAACATTTGTTATTTTTGTTATGAATCAGTTGCCTAGTCAAAGGCACCCAGAAAAAAAGAAACAAGAGCATCACATGGGTGGCAGTACAATGATATAAGAAAGAAAAAAATAGAAGTCTTGGAGACATGCAAATTAAAATAAGAAGGGGACATGGGGAGAGTAAAATAGTAAGGATTTATCGCTACGAGTAAAGTAAGAGAAAAACTAAACTCGCCTGCAGCCAAGGAAAGAACTGTACTTGCCTGTTTCACCTTTGGAGAATCAGCGGTAACAAGACCACAGAGGCCAGATACAAGGATTGTATGCAAGGGAAGCAGCTCTAAGTTCTGCCTTGGGCTTCGTGAGATCTGGCTGCCAAAGGCAGCACAAAAGATGCTGTGAATCAGCCCAAATTTTGTTTAACTTCCTCGTTGTGTTTCTACCACCTGCATCCCACAGCCTGTTGGAAGACCAGATCTTGTGTCAGAAGGAAAGATGAAAATGCTCCACTGAGGAAATAAAAATGAAGAATCTCATTAACAAATTTTATCATACCATAATATGTCAGGAAACAAAAAAATCTGCTGTTTCTTCCTCCTCGTGCTCTTCCCCTGCACCAGCGTGGGGTTCCTCCCACAGGATACAGTCCTTCCCAAACTCCTCCATCATGGATCCTTCACACAGCCTACAGTTCTTGAAGAACTGCTCCAGCATGCATTTTTGCCACAGGATACAGTCCTTCAGGAGCAGACTGCTCCAGTGTGGGTCCCCTGCAGGGTCACTGTTCCTGCCAGAAAACCTGCTCCTGCGTGGGATCCTCTCCATGGGCCACAGTTGCTGCCAGGAGCCTCCTCTTGCGTGGAATTTCCACATTCTGCAGCTTCCTTCAGGACATATCCATCTGCTTCAGGGCATATCTTCTGCAGGCTGCTGTGTGGATTTCTGCTCCAGCATGGTTGTCCATGCAGGGGGACAACCTGCATCACCATGGTCTTTACCAGGGTCTGCAGGGGAGTTTCTGCTGCAGTGCCTGGAGCACCTCCTCTCTCTTCTTCGCTGACATGGGTGTCTGCACAGTTTTTTCTCTCACTTTTTTTCACTCCTTTCTCTCACAGCTGCTGTGCAGCATTTTTTACTCTTTCTGAAATACGTTATCATAGAGGCACCACCGCTGTCACTGATGGACTCAGCTTTGGCTAACCAGCTTTGGAGCTGGCTGAAACTGTCTCTATCTGACATGGGTCAGCTTCTGGCGTCTTCTCACAGAAACCACCCTTGCAGCTCCCCTGCTACCAAAACCTTGTCACGTAAACCAAATACTTTACCAAATTAAGAAATAGAAGACATAGAGTCAATTTAAGTGTAAAATTACACAAGCTCTTCCAAAGAAAAGAGAGTCATACAGGAGTCATAGATTCTATCATAATACATGCTTGGTTTCTGTTTGACCGTGAGGATCCTGTAAGTAAGAAACACAGGTCTGACCCAAAGCTAAATGAACCCATTAACTGTGCTTCTGGTGAATGCTAAAAACACTAATAGAAATCAGTCCATTAATTTTTCACTGCCTCAGGTAAAATAAATTGTTTTTAACTTCAAAGGCATGCACAAAGTTCCTAAAAAAAGCCTGTTACTAGGCACTACTGAAAGTGTAAGCATGCAAAATAATTTAAAAACAGTACAAAGGATAATATACAAGTAAATTATTAGCTGTCACTTTCCCATAGGGAACAATTGCTAGCCTTGAAAAAAAAAAGCCACCGAGTTATCAAAAGGATAATAGAAATCCCTAAACCATCCTAAAAGTAAAGTACTAACAGCAGTTTTCTCTTTTCAAAGTTAATATTAATTGTTCATTTGGCCCTAAAGTCTTGATTTTTTTAAGCTTGTAATCCACTTACTTTCTGTTCCTTCTGTTAAAAAGAGAGAAGAAAAGTAATTATTGTCAGAAATAGTAAACTCTTATTAATCACAATTACAAGCAGTAACTTCTGATTACAATTTTTAATCAATCATGCTATTCCGTGTTTAACTCATTAATGTTGGGACCACTAGACTGGACAGCCATCTGTGCCTCTGTAAAATTAGAAATATGATGAATTATAGCTACTGGTAGTTTGAGGCTATACCATGAATACAAATCATTAGAGCTGTGACAATTTTAACATATTGCCAAAAAAAATTTATCAGCTGTGTTTACTGTTCTTCCTGTCATGGTAAAAAGTACCTAGAGAAAGATCTGCACTTCACTCATCAGCTTTTCATAGTGATTTATAATGAATGAGAAGACAAAGTTCTCCTGACTTTCTGTTTATATAGCACAAATCCTTTTTGTCATAGTCAGTACTACCGTCTGAAGATCACATTCTGCTCTTATCTCAGGTGGTCACTATCAAGAAAAGTAAATCTATTAACTTCCAAGATTCTCAAATAACATATCTCTCAAGTATTACATTCAGTCAAATTACTGCATATTCATCACCAGTATAACTGAGAGCAGAATCAGATCCCTTGGGAATACCTGTATTCACTGATTTGTCAAAATGATAAACTTTGGTCAGTAAGAGAATAAAATGACAACTCCTTTAAAACTAAAATAAAATACAAATAATTCCTTATAGAAGTTGATAGTAACATAAAGTCATAACATGCATTTTCTGAATGTATCTAATTTATAGGCAGAACCAGTAATGCAGACTTTTATTTTTTATGCCAAATATCTCTTGTTATAGGAAAAGATTTATTTAAAAAAACCCCAAAACCACAAACAACCAAGCAAGCTAACTTTTTTTCGTAATTATATTTAAAATGACTGTTCATCATTATTTTTAGGACTACTTTAAATGTCTGCCATGTCTGTGCTTTTCCAGAGGATAAAAGAACAATTCAGGTTGGAAGGGACCGGAAGAGATCCCCAGTCCAAACTCCTGCTCAAAGCATGATCAGGTACTTGGTCAGACATGGTTGATCAGGGCCTTATCCACTCCCAAGCATGGAGAGAGACTGCGCAATCGCTCTGGGCAACCTGTGTCGTGGCCTAAGTGTCCTCATGGGGAAAAGGTTTATCCTTACATCCAGTGAGAACCTCTCGTAGTTCAATGTATGCCCTTTGTCTCTGTCCTCCCATTTTGTGCCACTGTGCAGGGCCTGGCTCCATCTTCTCCATTGCCTACCTGTAGGTGTAGGGGAGCTGCTGTTTGGTGCTCTTAAACTGCCTTTCCTCCAGGACGAACAAGACCAGCTCTTTCAGCATCTCCTCATAGGGAAACTGCTCCAGACCCCCACCAATGTAGTGGCCCTACACTGCACTTGATCCAGTTTTTCCATGTCTCTCATGAACTAGATCAAAACTGGATGCAGTACTCTAGATATGTAGCACTAATTAACGCTGAATGAAAAGAGATAACCAGTTTCCTCAATTTACCAACTATGCCTCTGCTAGGACAGCCCAGGATGTAATTAGCATTCCTTACTACTAAATCAAATACCTGTTTACAATGTGTATAAATACCTGTCTAGTGGTTACTGCTTTCAAATCCATGCAGTCGTGCAGAAGCATATTGTAAGAAAACCAGCTGTTCTTATTTGTCAGTCTTGGTCTCAAAACAAAGATATCACCTTATTGCCTTCCAAACCCTGGTGATTTTTTTTCCCTCTTTACGTTTTCTTAATCACATGAATTGTTTAAGTAATTACCCTGTTTTAAATGCTCACTATAAATATGTGTTTAAAACAGACATGGAAGGCAAAGACGCAATGAAGAGATTTTCTCCAGCTGTATTGTTTCAAATCATTGGTTAAATGTCATCCCCTTGAAAAAGATACACAATAATCACCTTGAACTGTTTAGGATTTAACATTCTTTCTCCTTGGTGTATATTGATCACAACTCAGAGTGATGTTTTTACCTGAAATGGTAAATCTTTCTGCTATTATTAAAGGGTACCACAGCCAGTATTGTTTTTTAGAATAAGATCCCTAAGTGCCTCAGGTCCTGACAGAGCTGACAGTTTTCTTTGAGGCTTTTAGGATGATAGAGCTGGGAACAGGGGTAAATGTGTGACTTTGTGCCTTATGAGAAGAGATTGGGCTGGGACAAAAGTGTGCAATCAAATAAGAAACTGGACTCCAATCTTAATTTTGTGAATAAACTTACCTGCTAATAGTAATCTTTCATCTAAACATACCTGATATTTGAGGCATTACAATCTAAATCCCGATTTACCTCCAGATTTCATGGTGTCCGCTTTTTTTTAATTTAAAAAAGAGGTTTGGGTAGTTGGATA
>VFFE01007818.1:813441-902038 GCA_008921705.1 Burhinus oedicnemus
GTCTGGGACTTCCCCAGCACCTGCTGGTGACGTGATTGTCATCCTGGGAGCTTGATACGGTTTTGTATATATTTCATTATTTTTCTTTTTATTATTTTATTATCAATATTTCATTAAAGTAGTTTAGATCCTTCTAAACTCTTAAGTCTCTTTTTCTCTCTCTCTCTTGCCTCCCGAGCGGAGCAGGAGAGAGAGAGCATCTGTCGTTCCACCGGATTGGGCCAATCTGGCCCAAACCACGACAGTGCCTCAGGTCCTGACAGAGCTGACAGTTTTCTTTGAGGCTTTTAGGATGATAGAGCTGGGAACAGGGGTAAATGTGTGACTTTGTGCCTTATGAGAAGAGATTGGGCTGGGACAAAAGTGTGCAATCAAATAAGAAACTGGACTCCAATCTTAATTTTGTGAATAAACTTACCTGTTAATAGTAATCTTTCATCTAAACATACCTGATATTTGAGGCATTACAATCTAAATCCCGATTTACCTCCAGATTTCATGGTGTCCGCTTTTTTTTAATTTAAAAAAGAGGTTTGGGTAGTTGGATAGTGCAATATAAAGGTAAAGAAAAAGAGACAAAGGCATTTACTTTCAAATAATTCTTTAGTGATTATTATTCATGAAAAAATTTAAGAAACAAAACAATGAACACAATGTCTTAGTTCTTGGAATGACTTGCATGTTATATAGGCTTCATTTTCCTGAAGCATCTTATAGCAACTTCATGTTAACATAGTCACAATATAAGAGTTTTGAAAAAATACATGAAAGGAGCAATGAAGCAATAAAAGAGAAAATCTAAACCTTTGTCATCAGTGTTTTCAGTGCTTGCCTGCCATTATAAAGAAAGGCATGTTTTATTCTCAGGCCGTGTCATGTTTCACCATAATGAGCACAAAAAAATGCAAATATGTATCGATTTTATACAGAGGTCAGTACAAGTGACAAGCAATCTGTGAAAAAGTTAGCAATCCTAAGTAAAAAAAGTAATTAGAAAGATGACTATAACCTTTCTTTAATGAATAGCAATAATAAATGACTTCCTTGGTGTTCTTGTGACCCTGTCAAGTTAGCAAGGTGGTCTTTCCTGAGTCGATTCTATGTTTCGATCCCTTTTGTAATCACAGTCTCACAGCTGTGGAAAAGAGCACCGTTCATTAATTGATTACTGATTATTTGCATGTGTAGTGGGCAAGAAGCACTCAGGTTCATCTTTCTCTGTTCTGAATGGTCCTTGGGAGCAAAAACCAAGGGGCATTTGTCATCCTTAGGTCTCAAATGTTGTTTTTATTTCTTCTTGGTATTGTTGCCGGAGTCATTCACTTGTCAGTGTCACAGTAGGGTAGTGAACAAGAAGAAGTTACAGCCCTAGCACCCACCTCTGATGCATGAAGCACATGAAAAACTTCCTCCCAAAACTAGGACTGGTGGTGTGATTTGCATTAAAGCTATTATCCAGTAAAAGATATATTTAGAAAACCTACTTGTGTACATTAATTTGAGGTTTTATTTGCTAGCAGGAACATCTTTTATGAAAGGCAATCGTTGGTTAGTAAACACTGTAATTGGCATCCAATATTTTGAGGCTTTTTGCTCTTAAAGAATCCCAGACGATACAGTGACTGGAACATCTTTGCCGGGTATGGGATGGGAAGGTTCTTACTCCTGTGAGATAAGATGCAATAACTACTTTAACATTTCATTGAGGAGTAGTGGGAGAGGAGGAAAAAAGCCACATTCAATTCATTTTCAAGAAGTGCATCCACTGAGGTAGTACTGGAGAGCAGCCCGTGTGTTAACACATCTGATGAATTTAGCTGTCATGATTTTCAAAGCAGTTCTGCCTATAGGCCAACATTTAGGAACTTTCATAAACAGACTTCTTGACTGTGTCTCTTAGGCTTGATTAAAGTTAACCTCCCTCACAAGGTTTTAAGGCAGCCCTTTTTCCTGGTATTAGTATCTCTCTGTATGCCTATAACAGTGCTACAAAAGCTAGCAAGTTAGAGATAAGATAATCATCCCATGGGTATTCAGGACAAAAATAATAATAAAATTAAAAAATCAGAGAAACTATAGGCTGACATTGGGGATTTTTGGTGCTACAACTTTTTTTCAGTAAACTGACATATGCAGCAAGAATATATAATTGCAAAAATGTGTCAGTTGGAGAAGAAAAGTGACACTACAGCTTCTAAGTGGGGTTACATCTCTGCTTACATCTGAAGTTAATACATTCTGTGGTTTATATTTATATCTTCACACTTCTGAAACAGCAATAATGATTGAACTATTACCTCTGATAACTCAATTAAATAATCATTAATGCACACTGGAAAAAAATCTTCAATTATTCTATTCCTGCAATTACCATCAATGTATGGAATTTCAAAAACTGTTAAGAAAAAATCTTTACTTTTCTTTAAGTAAAACTTGATCTTGATCACTAACTACTACAAATGAGGAGTTTGGATCCAAGTATGCTTTCTGATGTTATTCTGATATACTTTGTAGTGAAGCCAAAACTTACAGTATCTGTTCCTCAGGTTTGATCTACAGTCAGGTGAAGTCACACACAAAAGATTTCTGCTGTTTGGAGACAAAGTTCACATGAACAACTTCTTAGATTTAATTTTATTTGGATCTGATCCCAAGTCCCAGTCCTTTAGAGAAATTAATCCAGATTCAAATATTTCTCCCTTCAGTGCACCTCAGTTTTCAGGATGGGCAAAAAAATCTAAATAAAATTCTAGGTTTCTATAAGGAAGAAACTGTGTAGACTTTAACTGTAAGACCTTCCCACCCTCAAAATTGTTATAAAAAATGTATACTGGAAGATGAACTGGAAGATTCTTGGGGAACTTTCTCCCCAAACCACATCCTCAGTCATATATCTGACTTTAAAAATGTTAAGAGACAAGATAAATGTCTTCATATTTTATTTTAGATTGTAAGAATAACCTGCAATAATGGATTTTCAAAATACAACTATTAATTCTTGTAAACATTAGGGGACTGAGAATCTTTCTAGGCTGCCACTCTTGTCATATGGGCAGAGTCCAAAAACCCATCAAGGATGTAGTGTTTATGTTCAATGAGCTGCCAAAATGTAATTAAAATTTTTTGGAATACTTACATGTTAGCACATTTGAAAGAAAAAAGCATCATAAAGGAAAAGGGAATGTAATATATCACACTAAAATAAGTATGCTGAAGAAACGTGGGCTGCATTTTAGAGACATTGCCAACAGCCAGTCATGTGTCTCTATTCTTCTGCCAGTGTTAATCTTGTGCATTGTACTTTCCCTTCTTTCCCTTTTTTAAAATTCTTTGTTCTATTTGAAAAATACGAGAGAGGAACACTGGAGGTGTGGGTGGAAACAGGCCGGGAAGAAGTAGACAGAAAAATGTAATGATATTACCTTATTTTTTACCATGTGTTCTGACACTGGGTATTTGGGAATACATCCAGTGATACTCCATCATCCAAATAATTTTGAAAATCTTAAACAAATTACAGTTTTCCTTATCCACTGAGGGATATAACCACGTAACTGCAGTATGCCCCTATCCAAATAAAAATTATTTTCATAGCTGTAACTATTGCATTTTTAAGGTGGAAATTAGCAAGTATTCCTCTTGTATTACATAGCTCTGTCTTTGGTTTTAGTGAAAGAAGATTTAGGGCAATACCGACAGGGTATTTTATACAGAGGTTTGTACAAAATGGTAGGACTACTGACGGAAAGCTCACCCTAATCTTGATGGAGGAATTATCACTTATTACCATTTCATTATGTTATTCATGCCATTTATCTTGGAGTCCATAAACAGATGCCTAATTTAAGTCTAATACCTAGTCTCCTTCCATAATAAGGGGTAAGCACCTCTGCATACTACTGTGTCTAAACCACAGATAGGAGGGATGTACGTCTCATGTAACACATCTCTATACAGTGACTACAGGTCTTTGCAGAGAATGTTTGGAATCTCTGAAATAATAATAAAAAAAAGGGGGTGGGAAAAGGCCCAGTTTAAGAATTTAGGCCCAGAAAAACTAAACAAGACAAGCATCAGAATTACAGGCTTTTAAAATACAGCACTTAATATAAAACTGAAAAATCTACTTCCTTGTGCTCTGGTTTTTTTTCCAACTTTTTGTATAATTGAAGACGTCTAAACCCACATCCTGGTAAGTATACCAGGTGTGGAGCTCACCAAATCTGATTTCATTACTTTCTTCTTGTGAGTTGTGCAGATTTTTCACTTAACAATGAACAAGAGTTAAATACTATTTATTCAGAAAAGAGATTGAAGCATGACTAAAATACTCAAAAAAGTTACCCAGGGGAAGTTACAGTCCCTTAAAGTACTTAAACCTCATTGTTTCTCAAGTATTTGAATGTTAAACCGTTAAAAGGAAGATTCACTTCTTGATTAGATTACCATAACTAATAAACAGCTGTGACCACAAGCTAAAAATCTGACAGTGGTTGATGCAAATTCCACACATGTAAGAGCAACAATCATGCCATGGAGGTGTGTTTAAAAGAGAAAAGCAACAGCATAGTTTATTTATTTATTTATTTATTTATTCCTTTTCTTTAATAGACAGGTTTACATGTTTAATGGTATTATCAGGGTCATTGTGTGTGGATCAGTCCAGAGTTTGTGCTTTTTTCCCCTCCTAGAATCAGGGTCAAGACCATGTTGTCTTTTAACAAGAATAATGACCAACCCTTTTACAACAAAACCTCCCAAGCATATGCCACAAAGACCAAGCTATTAATTACATCTACGTAACTTTCTCACCCAAGCTCAACTAGCTAGCATCCCTATGTAAAGGCAAAAGTTTGGAATACTGGCTTTCTTTTTTTAGATTTTTTTTCCTTTTTTTTTCCCTCCCATCCAGATTTTTTACATGACTTCCTATACTGATCTAGATATAGATCATTCTGATTTTCTTCAGTCACCTAAATGGTCAAATACCAAGTATGTCCTACAGTGTATGCTCAGTTTGCCTCCAAAAGAAAAAGAAATGTAAATGTCTTTTGATCGCATATAGCTTACTATTTAGGAATCCAAGCTAACCTTTGCAAAAGACCAAACATTAATGAATTGCTGTATATTTACCTTGCTGAAGTGATGAAAAAAGTCTAGGCATGCTCTTGTTCTAGCAATGGTTCCTCTCACAATAGCAATCCCTCGCTGATAGGCACCAGTGATTAAAAAATGGATGGTGTGGTGAAGCCTTTAGATTTCATCAAAGCATCCATCATTATACTTTGACAATGTTAGTCCTGTTACCAGTGACAAGGTTGACAATTGCTGAAGTTCCTGTCTTTAGCCAGCATATTTGCGTGATATCCAATATGTTTAAGGAAAAGTTTCTGTTGTTGAGGAGGGCCAAGTTAACAAAGCTGATGCATGGTTCTCCTTGGTAGCACTGAAAGATGGCAGAATAAGAGAGAAGAAAGACCATAGAAGCTGGTTACAGCAGCAACAACAGCAATGACATTGTAAGCAATTATTCCACTGAGCTGTCAAAAGACCAGATGCATGACAGAGAATCTCTGCTAATCTTGGTACCCTGAATGACAGCCACAATGTTCTGTCTTGGAAGATGGGAATTTAAGAGTTATCTAAGAAATGGAAAAAAGAGTAATGATGATCTAAGACATGAAGTTTTCCAACAAACGTAAACATTTATGTACTTAAATATGCATAAAATAAAACTAAATCAGTCAATTGCTTAATGTCTTTGTGCTTTGTTAATAAAAAAATTATGACAATAAAATCCAGCTTCTCATTTATAATCTGTTTGATCTGTTGTGGAGTGCTTTGATGCCGGAGAACCTATATTTGATCATTAAAAAACTGAGATCAAATAGAGAATTAAAGATGTTGTCTCTTTTATGGATGCTATGGGAAGCTTATTCTCTTTGTGTCAGTGAAAATCTCATACAAAAGGGATTTTCATGAAATCATACGGAAAAGTTTTAAAATCCACAAAGCAATTCTATCAGATTTAAATCTAATGACCAGTGTAATTTCACTTTTTTTTACTGCCACATTAGGTCATAGGTGAAGCCCAGACCTCTAGTCTTCCCTAAGAATGTACAGTTATTGAACAGCTGTTGTCCAGCTGTAGCTGGGCCCCAGATCCAGTAGCTACAAAGAGTCCTCCTAGAAACTGTCAAAAATGAGATGAAGCAGGTGACTGGGAAAAGCCAACATTAATTTACCAAAGGTAAATCATACCTGACTAATTTAATCACCTTCTGTGACAAAATAATGTATTCTGTCAACATGCAGAGAGCAGTGGAAGTTGTTTACCTTGGACTTCAACAAAGTGCTTGATACTCTTTCCCAAAGCCTTCTCCTGGATAAACTGACAAGATACAGATTGGATAGGTGGTCTGTGAGATGGGTAGGAAATTGGCTAGCAGGCTGCGCTCAGGGTAGTGATCAATGGTTTTTACTCAGGCTGGCAGTCTGTCATAAGTGATGTCCCCCAGGGATAAATACCAGGTCCCATACTGTTCAATATCTTCATAAATGATCTGGATGATGGGATTGAAAACCTCACCACATTTCCTGATGACAACAAACTGTGTGATGAAGTGGACACATCAGATGGGTGAGCCATCTTACAGAGGGACCTGGGCAGGCTGGAAGAGTGGGCTAGCAAGAATAGTATGAAGTTTAACAAAGAGAAGTGTAAGGTCCTGCACCTGGGACTGAATAATCTAAGAGCCCAGAACAGGCTAGGATCTGTGTGGCTGGAGAGCAGCCTTGCTGAAAGGGACCTGGTGGTCTTGGTGGACAACAAACTGAACATGAGTCAGCAGTATGCCACTACAGCAACAAAGGTAAATCAGATCCTGAGCTGTTTACGCAGGGGCGTTACTAGCAGAGACAGAGACATGATCATCCCACCCTACTCAGTGTGTGTCAGGCCTCACCTGGAGTACTGTATCCAGTTCTGGTCCCCACAGTTCAAAAAAGATGTGAACAGAGGTCTAAAGGAGAGCCGTGAAGATGATCAAAGGGTTGGAGAACCTGCCTTATAAGGAAAGATGGAAGGAGTTATGTCTTTTCTCCCTGGAGAAGGCTTGGGGGGACCTCATCACAGTATTGTAGAACTTAAAGGGCAGCTACAGAGAGGATGGAGGCTCTCTCTTCAAAGAAGCCACATGGAGAAGACAAGGGGCAACTGGTACAAGTTGCATGGGGGGAAGGTTTCATCTCGATAATACAAAGAAATTTTTTTACAGTGAAAACAATCAATCACTGGAACAACCTCCCCAGGCATGTGATAGAGTTCCCATCACTGGGGGTTTTCAAGATGTGTTTGGACATGCCGCTAGATAATCTCATCTAAGCTTGCTTTCCCACAAATGGTTGGACCGGATGATCTTCTAAGGTCCTTTCCAACCTGGGCTGTTCTATGATGCTATGATTCTAACTTAGTGTACACATTTTATATGGTAGATCTGCACATATGCAGAAAGTCACAGTCAGATCTGTTACACAAGAGAACAGAAGCTCCTATCACTTTTGTGGTTAAATGACATCATGTTTATCCCATCACTCGTTGGAGGATACTTCTTCCATACCCTTGATTCTCCAAGCTATTATTTTTTTTCATTTTGTAACTCCTACATATCTCATGTATATCAGATAGTCTTTAAATATTGCTCTGAATCCATGCTGAATACTCCTCAGTCTATCCTGAGGGAAGAACTTTTCCAAAATTTGTAAATATGTTGCTTTTAATTTCACTGAATGTCCTTGGGTTTTGTACTGTCAGAGGTAAAATGAGAATGCAATTCACTTTCTCTGTGGCTTTCAGTATTTTGGGTTTTTTTCCCAGTATATCCAGTCTTGTTTCATCTAAAGCAGCCTCAATCTTTGCTTCTATAATGCCTTTGGTTTCCAGGATTGTATATATAAAATATATGCATTTATTTATTTATAAACTAAACCATTCCAGTTCATCAGAAAGTAATAGGCACTTGTAGGCCATAGCCCATTTAGCAATAAGGTAGGCAGCTGAAATACATCATATGAAGTACTTATTTCTGTCTGTTGACTAAGAAGGAGAATAAGTTGACTAGCTCAGAAACAGAGGATCAGAAATTGAGTGGATTCATTCTGCTGTTTCAGCAAAAGACAAGACAGTTCTCCTTGTCTTTGGAAGGATTTTGTATTCCCAGCCATTACTTCAAGACTGTGGCATTGTGTATGGGCATGTTGAAGGACAATAGTGGATTGGATGCCATTGCTTGTGTAGTGCTCACTGGTTTTTTGCTACATTTTGCCTCTTTAATGGGTCAGCCAAGAATGACAGTGAGCCACTGAAATAATATAGAAGAAGGAGTAATTTGATGCCTTTGTGTAATAATTTATGTATGACAGCAGACCTGATAATATCTCTGTAACTGAGGTGGTTGGTTGAACCACAAGAAATAAATACAGAGGTCTGTGGCAATGACTGTTCAGGTATCCATTTCAGAGAGACGGGTTTCAGGTTTTGTTTTTCCTAAACAGCTCCATGCATCATGAAATGACAGGAGAAATGATTCTTCACTGAGATAAGGTACACAGAAAATTCATATTCAATTACTGCAAGAATAATTTCTCATGAGTGTGTAAGTTTTCTTTTCCTCTTTCTGTTAAGATTATCCCAGAGAGGCTGCACCAATCCAATAGTGTTGTTCTTACCCTCCTTAAGTCAGCAGATTAGACTAATTGACAGATTTCAGTTCATAGAAAATGTCAGCAGTTATATTGTCATTCCCACAGTACGCACATTAAGCAGGAGCTTTTACCAGGGAAGTTCTTGATTTCAGGTTTTTTGTGCTGTGTTCATTTTTGTTTGGGTCTTTTTGTTTTACAAAGAGAAAAAGCTGGATCGTATGACTTTCACCAAAGCACATAGTCATCCAATTACAGACTAGTAAAAATTATTTTAGTAAGAGATGTCCAACATCGTAGAATCTCTTCCCATATAATGCCCAGGACCAAGGAATAAAACAAAAGAAATAGAGTAATCATAGAAGCATAGAATCCTTTATGTCGGAAAAGACCTTTAAGATATTTTAATTTCTAGAATAATATGTAAAATACGAAAAACACAACACTGGGGTAACAAAAAGGCAGAAGAAAACCTTCAACATAAACATGATAAGCAGATTGTAGACTTTAAAAAAATTATTTAGGTATCAGACATATGAGCTCTCTAGATTGCAGAAACTTCTGTGGAGACAGACCAGTAAATCTTCTACTCTCAGCCATGTCAGATAACCACTACAAAAGGGAGAAAGCTGTATGTCTCACTCTTCCTATCTTTTTTGGTTATTAAAAGTGGTAAGGTTACACTCCCAAGTGGATTGTTTTTCCTAGCTCCTCTGCATGCATGCAGTGTCAATATGCATTTTTATATTTTTTCCCCTTCATTCCCACATCTCTGTGCACTTCATGTCCAGACATATTCCTGGTATCTGGCCCAAGACTGAATTTAATCAGACCTGGAAAAGTATGGAAAATGTGTGTAAAACAACAGAGAGGAACCTCAAGGATCAACAACTAACAAGAAATGAGGTGATTTATATACTTTCGTGCTGAGGAGGCAGCTATGGTGTTTTGATTAGCCTGAAAACTCATACTCTATTTTTGTTATTTTATAAAGTTTGAGGATGCTGATAAATCAGCAATAAAGTAGCAAGACTGTAAAAACTAAAACGATAGTACTAAGGGTAGAGTAGAAAATACAGCTGGGATTATTAAGTAATACCTGTTCAAATCTCCCTGCAGCAAACTTGAAATCTCTCAAAGAGTGCAAGGCAGTGGAAGTGGAGTCCCATTCCATATTGATAAGCCTTTAATTTCATTTTGCTTCAAAGAAAAAGCATGAGTCAACAAGAGGAGAACTTTGAGCTACATAAAAATGTTATCTGTATTAATGGGGCAAGTCCAGCAAAACGGTGGCTGGAAGTGCTGATAAATAGAAGGTAGTTTAAATTATGCTGATGTGTCTATTCCATTTTCTCAGCAGACTATGAGCAGCATAATTAGATTGTTTTTTCACTCTGCATCCAAAGGGCATTCATTCCTTGTGTCCCTCTCCTTTTTACAGCAAGTATCTGGGAGTGATATCCTGTGACATTAACGCTGTCACTGGAAAATGAACCCTTAGCATGCTTCCAGCTGGAGTGCAACTCCTCTCACCTAAAACCAGCAGAGATACCTACGTAGTCCTAATGATTTAAACTATGGAGTCTGTGAAATAAAGGCACAGGTCTCAGTATGCCTTCAACAGATATAGGGATATGCCTTAATTTTTAATTTAATTTTCTCTGCCTTACCAGTGTATTATAAATTATAACTTATAGATTACCTAATTTGCACCTGTCATGGAACAGGAAAACACGAAGAGCCCACTTAAACCAAGTATATGTGCTCTGCCACTGTAACTCAGTTGTGAAACTCCTATAAAAACAAAGGATGGATGACATCTTGGAAAATGGCAGGATTGATTAAGGTGTTTGAAGGTCTACATTGAGGATAATTTGAGATGTGTGTGTTCCACATAGTCCCCAGCTGACACTCCAGAAGGGTGCAAGTTTCCCCCTGGTCCCAAGTTGAACTCCAAGGATGGATTCAACTTGAGGTTAAGACATCTAAACTTCGATGCTTTCTTGTAGGTTTCTGTTAACAGGCTCAAGCTAACCATAGGAGTCTGAAAAGATCTATTAGTTGACTACATCTAGTGCTGCTTGAAAGGCCCTAGAGTACCTGAGATATCCCTGCGACGGGTATAATATGGGGCAAAAGGGAGACTCACTCCCATTTTAAGCAACACTGGCCAGCCCAGCAAGGTATGTTCTGGCATCGTGACTGTATTAGGTGACTATGTTTACCCAATGAATGGTCTTCTGGAAGTCTACTTCAGTGGCAGCTGAGTCATTTGATATGCTCCGCTCACTGTATTAACTAGATGCCTAGAAACATGCCTTTAGCTGCCTGTAGCATGAAGACATGATAATACAGGTTTCTTAAGCTTGAACAGAATTAATTCTACTGGGATGTGCAATCACTTTGTAATACTGACATGAAATTTGAAAGGTACATGGCACTCCTGTACTATGAGCTTGATCACTACAAAATTGGCTTAGGTACATGTAGAGGAATCTACTTAGCTTCTGAAACTTTACATTAAAAAAACCTTAGTTCAGCTGTATTTCCCACTGAATAAGCAGGTTAGAAGATGACCGGTAGAAATATGGAATTAATTTTTCCATGAACAAGTCATTGGAATGCAAGTTGGATGTAAAATCCAAGGAATAAAGGGCTAAGATGTTAATATTCCTTTCACATTTTACTATAGCCAGTATGATCAGGTATGATCTGTACTGATTAGGTCATTTGCTATCTCTCTTCAACAAGTCAGTTTCAGGAAATGAAATAATCATATTGGGGAATAATGATGCACAATTGCCCAGGACTTGAATTTTGAAGAGCAATCCCACTTAATTATGATGTGAGTAAAAATGCTTGACTGGTACTCCTTTACAAATGCCCTGTGCTGAGAACAGTACTGCTTTCTGCACTTAAAGACAGAATTCATCATATGAGAAGACTCTCAGTTTTCAGAGACTTTATACCTAACCAAAGGTTAAAAGTCATGTATGTTGTGCTACATGTGATGTTTTATTTCCAGCCAGCACTTTCCAACAACCAATGTATTGCTTGTAAAAAATCTCAAAAAAGATACACAACATATTACTACTTTGATTACATTGCTAAGAAGCTCAGTCTGAGTATCAGCGTAAAGAAAAAGAAGTCCTGTTCCAGCCATGATCTGAAAGAAAACCTGTCAAGACCAGTATCAAATATTGTTAATAAAGCACCAATCTCTGCAGATAAATTCTGTTACTATGGCCACCTCTGTCTCAAAGCTCTGTGATGGATGAGAAAGTCGCACAGAGTAAACACCAATGAAGCTTTTGAGGAGATTAAAACATCTTATCCAAAACAGAATAGAGCTCAAAACAAAACTAAATGTGTATTATACAGTAGTGACTTCCATTTTTTTGGTCAGCTAAGAAACTTGAACTATTTGTTGCTATGCTAAGCATCTCGATAATTCCAAACACATTTTTTTTCATGCACCTCCTGGCATAAAATTACGGGGTCAAATCCTAGACACTGAGACCTTAAAGCACTATTCCACTCCATATAATGCTCCTGTAGGTCAGCTAACACAGCTTTGGGCATCTGCTATGTATTTCAATAAAATGTGGCTCAGAGCTATTATTATGGCAAGTTGAAATATGGTGAATGGCTGAAAGGCAAGATGATGAAATGTTACAGATGCCCACAGAAATATAATGTTGTGGCATTAGTTCTGCAACAGGGGAACTTAGAGCTAGAGATGATCTGCTGTAACAAAGTCTCATCAAAGCCTGGGATTAAAAGCTGTGAAGCACAAGAGGCACCAGAGGAATATAAGTGTGTCACCAAGACCCAAAGCACCTGTGTCCACAGCAAAAAACCTAATTACCCAGAGAAGCCATGAAAGCTGAGTACTTTTAAACCAAGCTCATGAGAAGCTATGATGGTCTAAGAAGCATTCACAACATTGACACAAAATCTAGAATTTAGGCCTCTGGCTCAATTTGCAAACCAAACTTTTAAGTCTGTTATAGAAGATTTATAGCACTGTGATATCTTATTAAGGAGGAAATATGCAAGTGATGTGGGGCTTTGTTAAAGTTCATCTTAAGACAGCATAGCTTAATGTGCCTCAATTTAAGTCAATTTTTAATGGGAATGAAGCTGTGAATGGCAAAATGTGTTGTAGAACTTGTAACTCTTATTGCAGCTGTTACGTGGAATGTTCCTAATTTAATATTTTTTAATATTCTATATTAATTTACAACTTTAAGATGTGCCCAACTTTGTAAACTGAGATATGCAATATGAAGTAATTTTATAACATTGTTTATTGGTTTCTTTGCATGTAATACAGCACTGGGGTTCTGCTTCATGTTGACCACATCATAAGACTTTCTGAAAGATATCAGCATATACATGTGAATTTAGGAAGTTTCAGGGTAATGAGAGTTAAGCTGTATTCACTTTAATCTGAATCAGGTACACTCCATTCCTTTAGAACTACATCATCTCAACACCTCCTATATAGACACAAATAGATGTAAGAGATCTAATACTAACAGGTATTTTGTGAGAGATAAAAATATACTTTGAAAAACAGATAATTTTCTGAATAGTGGAGACATTAACTGCAAGTACTGAGTGAAGCAAGAGCTCTTTCAAAACAGTAGTGTATGGTCATCTAATTGAGGCATATTAGGTAACATATAAAGCATAAATTTATATAGCTAAGTTACTGTTGCCCAGGTGGACTTTTTTTTTTCCCTTCTAGCTTCTAAGTGTTTGATTTCATAGTGTTAACTTTTTTTCTAAAGTATCTTCTATGTGCAAATTTATGTAAATCAATTATATTGGATACTAATGTTTTCTCTCTCTCTTTCTGTGCAGTTGTTAACCATATACCATGCCAAAGTTCAGATGAAGGTAAGATTCCTTTCTGCTTCTATACAAGGCTTTTGTAAAACTTCAAGAATCCAGCTCTGTAAAAGAACTTTTAGTATTTAGCAACTCCCTGCACCAGTTATTTTATCTTTTTGCAATTAAAATTGATTACCATCTTCCTAGGAAGAGGAAATCCTTGATTCCACCTCTTATTTCCCAAGAGTCTGCAGTGCCTCCAGCAGCAAAGAGCGTGTGTATATAGCTGCTTATATGGCATCAGAAACGACAACACTGAGAGACTAAGCATAAGGAAATATGCTGTAGCAGCTTTTGTGCCTTATACAGAGGAAGAAAAATGATGATATTTATGCTGTATTCTAAGAGCTGAAACTGTCACCAGCTCCAGTTAAAATATCTTCGAGATTTCTACAGCTGATGTGTTACATGTTCATAGATTTTACTTTTTTTTTTTTTTCTGGATGTGTACCTCAGAGCTTTCCATAGAAATATAGCTCTGATTTTTGTCCTGGTGTTACAGTGGATAAGCAGGAGCAGATAGGCTATGCCAGTTTGCTAAGAGCTACTTTGTTGAAGTGTTTACATCAGTTATGCTTAGTCATACAGAGCTGGAGCTGCAAGAAGACTTGGTTATTGCACCACTGAATGCTACAGCACCTGAGCATTGTTGCTTAGGGAATTCCCAGAGCCTGGAGTTATGCAGCCAGGGTCTCTAAACAATACCTGGGGAGAGACAGGCAGCTTAAAGATAAATCTATGCTGCAGTTATTTGTATGATTGCAACTTATGTAAACAGACAGAAGTTATCTTTAGAGTAGCTTTGGTACAGACAAGAGTGTAGCCACTGCAGCATAGAAGTCAGAGGTTGCTTCTGCATTTTGCATTAAAGAGCTACTGGATAAAAGGAATAAATAATGTTATGACCACATATCAGAACCAAAACTTCCCTTTCCAAGAAGTGACCTTATTTCTGGGCCATAGAGTCATGCTCCCTTTTGCTTATTCTCTCACTCTCTGCCCCTTGAAATTTGCTTTCTGCTATAGTAGCATATATAGTGAACAGAAGGGTGGTCACCTTTCCTCTGTAGCTTGCCACCAGGCACTCTGCTCAGAGGCAAGAGAGATGTGGGTCAGTTCCCTTCATGCAGAGGTTTTTTACCTCCTTGACAAACACTGTAACAACTAAGCAATTGAATAAATTTCATATAAAAGGTGAATGCCTGCCGGACTCCTCTATCTATTTTTTAGAAAAGAAAAAAGGAGCCTGATTTTGGATAACTTGCACAGCCGAATGATTAAAGTTGACAGTAAAGCACCTAAGTCAGGTGAGAAGAGGTGTAATACTTTTTTCTGTTATTTTTAAAGGTATAGTTATCGTCCATCATTGATTATATTATGATTTAAGCCATTAAAGGAAAGCCTTGATATAAAATTGCAAAAAAAATGAGTTATTTCCTAATGTGAATGCTTTAGGAAAGTGGAAGTCTTCGTTATAACAAGCTCTTCATAATCTGCTATAAGGTAGCTTAATCTAACCCTGTTGAGTGTTCTGGGTGTTATAAATTCCCCTCTCACATTGCCAAATGGGATTTATGAATTCTACTTATGAGAAAATGGTATGGATATGAAATGGCTAAAAAGTAGGAATGGCAAATATCGACCCACTTACATGCTTGTGTGGATCTGGCCCTATCTTCCTTCTCTGAATCTAGGCCTCTGAAAAGGAAAAATTGTGGTACAGTTTCAACAGCCAGACAAGGGAGTAAAGAGCGTGTGCATTGCACCTCGTCTTAGTCATGTTTCAGTTCTCCAGACAAGAATAACAGAAGCCTCAGGGCACTGCTTATGCTCTTTGTGCCAGGGTTCATGCCAGTGTGTGCAGGCTGTTGTAGGAGCATAATCTTGCAAAGGCTGAAGTAGTTAGCTGGCTTGCCACGGGGTAACTTCCCCGCAGAGCAAATGGGAGCAGACAGTGACAATTTGCATCTTGCAGTACACAGCAGTCTGCTGCCCCATGTCCAGGGCAAAGCTACAGTCAAGCCCAAGGCAAACAGCAATTCCAAGTAAGGGATGTTCTTTATAGTTCTGACAGGCAAGATAGAAGAGGGTTAAGGTCATTGACAGATAGCCCAGTTAAGAAAGAAAGTAACTTACAAGGTCTATAAGAAACAGAAGTTCTTTCTTAAGGTCACTTTGTAAAATCTGGCCAAGATATTCATTGTTTATTCACTCAAGGGTACGAAAGTGGTCATGAAACAGTGCTGTGGATGCATTACCTGAACTACCGCTAACTAACAGCTGTATATTTGGACCTATATTGGAAGAAAATATCAAACAGTGTGACCTATATCAAAATCCATTTTGTTTCATTTTCTAATCTAAAAGATTATCCTGCAGAATCACATTTGAAGTCATCATTTAATTATATGCCATGTATGCCATTGTATGCCATACTCAGACAGACATATATAAGCTAACACAGTGTTTTGTCAATCTACTATAGCCATAAGTAGTTTCAGCAACAATATCCATTTATTTTCTCCTTCACAAAATTCCTTGGCAGTTTGTTTGACCTCAAACAATCCTAGTTTTACTTTTATTTTAGCGTGTTCTAGTGAGAGAAAAAAATGTAACATATAGTTAACACCATTTAAGAAAAAAAAGAATGCAGTTTTCTCTGGAAGTTGCTGGAAAGAGAAAGCATTTTTGTTTCTGTCTGACTGATTAGGTGTCTAGAAGAATAGAAGCTGAAAAAATAATCTTTTAGCAAAATTGTCAGTAAAAATTTGCAAATGTCTTGTAACTGGTTCAAGGAAAACATGGGTCCCTGGTGGTATTAGAGTAAATGTTAAATAATATCCTTTGTTTAATATAAAAATTTATTTTGTGAATTTATTCAAGCAAATTAATATATTGACTAATGCAATGAATTAGTGTACACTGAAGAGGCAATTATCAGCTGAAGAAGAAATAAAGGAAGGACACGGCCAATTAGTCAGTGATTCAGCGCAGGTGGCTACCCTTGTTTAGGTTAAGTAAGCAGTCTCCAGAGGTGATGACATTTCATGAACTGTGAAAGAAACCTTAACAAAGAGATAAAACATAAATCTGTCATACGATTTGAAGGCTGAGATTCAATCTATGACTTGACAGAAAAGGCGGTTCAAGCTACAACTTTAAAATGGCAAAACAGACAGCTGCTTTTAAAAATAATATGAAAAGAATAAACTCATGTTGCTGTAAATTTGGGAGCTGTTGCCAAGATGCATTTTTCAACCTGTCTGCAATTTCAGTTGTTTTCTGTTTCTCTTTTCTAAGAGTAGAAGTCATATGGGAAAAGTGTAGGAATCTGCATGGGGGAATCTTTCGTGTTTAGTTTCTAAATAATTTGAATACATTTGGCAGCTTTATGCAGAGCAGGTAGAAGAAAGAATCAATCATTTAGAACTTTCTCTCTAAGTTCAAGTTGTTGAATAGTTTGCCACACCATGCTGACAGTATTGAGTTTTCATTAGGTTTTACAGAAGACAACTCAGACAGAATTAAATCAAGTAAAGATAGGTTGACCTCCTACTGCTCACACTGGCCTTCACTTTTGTTTCTGAACAGTAGGAGAAAATCCATCATGAGCATTTGCTTTTGCAATGGTCTGTTATATTATTTCAGCTGTGCAACTGTTATAAGAACAGAGAACTCCCTTGCCAAAACCAGGATGAAAGCACTTAAAATTGTCTGTGGGAAGCCTGATGAAAATTTACAACCACCACAACTTGGTCACATAGATTTGCATGTTTACACAACATGACAGGTGTACTGAGCTCAGGCTTCTAAGTTTGTCAGCCCAGATGTATTCCCAGAAAAGACTTCTACGTCTCCTGTGCAGTTAGGCAAACAAAAGGTTGTGTGCAAAAGTCTAAAGAAAATAATTATGATAGCAGTCATACTAGTTCTTCATAGCTTAAAATGCTTTTCATCCAAGGATCTTTACTTTGTTCTAGAAATCTATTAGCCTTTAAAATATATCTTTTGGAAGAAAACTGAAGCTTCCTTTTTTTTAATCCCTTTATTAAAAAATACAAAAGTCTGAATTGATCTCCATAATTTATACATTCAGGTGTGATTTATTTTATTAAATCTTGTATCTCAGCTCACCTCACCTTTCCTGTCATGTCCACTTTTGAAACTCACTATGCATTTAAATTTAATAACCATGCAGAATTAGACCTGTAAAGGTCCTACGCAATTTACCTTGCCTTCTCTCACAAAGGCTCAGAGATTGGTCCCCTGCCAATTGTTTCCCTATAGTATTCCTAATCTTTCCAACTCTCAACTAGCCCTTGCTGATATAAAGCTGTACTATCCCAAGCTGGAGCTTGATGAGCCAAATATTTATATAATTTAAGTTAAAATTAATTAGTTTGCTGATAGCTCAATAGATTATATCAGACTACATATTATGAAGTATTAAATAAGGAAATATTGGAACATAAAGATTGGGTCTAGTGAGATGCTAGGTCAATAAGCAGAGACAATCCACTCCTTTCCCCATGCTGTCCATACTGTAAACAGTATGGGATTATGTTACTCAATTACTTTACAGTCGGAGTCCATGTCTACTTCTCATTTGTGAGGTGCAGAGCATTTTTACATGATCTGGAGAGTCCAGTCAGGGTCCTTAGTCTTTAGGTTGCTTCCCTGAGCTTTGCTTACAAAAAGCAGAGAACTCGCTTTATAGTTGCAGCTATTTTCTTCCACTTTGCCCTTTCCGTTTCTCCTTCATCATTCCATCTTCTCGCATGCCAGAGAATTCTTTCCACAAATGCTGGCATAGCTCCTTTATTCCTCTAACAGCATCAAAAGGTACACCTCATCACTAAACTGAGGTGTCAGTGCTGTACTGGCAAGCACTGAGACATCTGTCTCCTTCAATATTGGAGAGGATGGACAAGGAGATGCAGTGTATCAGATACCATTACCTTGGTCTGGCGTTTCAGGAGATACTGAGTTCTTCTTTTACACACTTACGGGAACTACTTCTTCCTGTACTTTCCCAGTAATCCTGTTGTTTTATGGCCCTTGTCCTCTTCTTGGTTTAGAATCAGCACAGTCAGCAAAAGCAGGGTGAACACTCGTGCTTCCAAAGCCTTTGGGGGGGAGTTCTGACAAAAGGTGATCCAAGATTGCTAAAGTTTTTCCCATTGGAAATGCAAACATTCTGGCCATAAGACTTTAACGGAGTGGCATCACACTTAAAATTATGTCAAGTAACGTAAGAAAGCACCCAGGTTCATTTGGACATCTATATGAGAGGGGCATGAATCCAAGGCAAAGCTACTAAAATTCTCTTAACAGGTTTTAAACAGAAAACGGCAAAAACTACAGAGATTAACAGTGTGTGATGGGAAAGGATTATGGTGAGGTGCCTTCCAATAAATGTGCTCCTGGGGCTGGCTGGAGGTACCAAGGCTCGGGTATGTATAACAGCTTGTGTCTTTCCTGGAGATAATTCACAGCCAAGATGCACAGAATATCAATAACTAAAACTAGTCTCACAGAGTGCTTGTGCCCACCAAGTAAACTTAATCAAAATGCTACAACTGAAATCATCATTTACACATTCTTTCTAGAATTTTTATATTTTTTTGGTAACACCCCCTTTTTAAAAGACAATTTGTTGTAAAATCTCTTTTAGCCCAGTTTCTTAACTTTTACCTCTTAATTGTACATTTCAGGAAAGTTTATCTCCCTTTCTTTCAAAAATCTGTATCTTGGAAGTTATGAAGAACAAAGATATTATAAGAATAGACAGATTAGACCAAATGTCCATCTAGCCTAGCATTATCTTTCCAACAATGCCCATTAACTGATGTCTGTGGAAGAGTAAGGACAGAGGTATTACACATGACACTACCATCTAAGTCTTTTCTAACCCACAAGTGTTTGCAGCAGAGGTACTTCCTGCATTAGCTGTTTTATTTCCTCTGGAATCCACATACACAGCATCCTATAGATAGGAGTTTTACAGGACTGATACTGGGTGCATCTTTTTCTTTGTTTTTAGCCTAACTCCTACCAGCTTTTCACATTACAAGACTATTCTATGTTAGCAGAGGACAAGATTCATGTCATAAAGAGGTAAAAGAGTTCCTTATGGACATTTCAAATTTTTCTTTCTACAAAATGTCAACTGTAATTTAGGAATTTATAATTCATGTAAGTAGTATACTATTAGATATAATTCAGTAACTAGAATTACTTTCTAAAATTTTTTTTGGTATAGACAAAATCAGATGCAGAAAATCTTTATAACATTCCTCTCTATAAGAAGAATTAAAGAATGAAAACTTACAGGTACCACCAGAGATCTCTAAGAATCTCACAGAACTAAATTATTACACTACAGAAATCCAATGGATTAAAAGTTTCCTGTGATGGGTAATATAAGTCTGTTTTAACTAATATATGAAGTTAAACAGTAAAGTTACTCACATGCACAAGCACTGAGCAATTGATACTAATTGCTCAAGCACTGAGCTTAATTTTTCTTGGAATGATAATGACGGAAACGTGATATGTTAAATACTATGAGTGACATCTCTGAAATTACATTTCTGTCAAAAGATTTACAAAGAAGTAGACATATGCTCCAGTTCATCATGAACAAGGAATAGCACTGAATGCTTTTCAGATTCGATTACAAAGTCAGTGAGTACAGCAAATGCAGTAGATATTGTTTCAGTACAGAACTCCCACACAGAGATTACAAAAACAAATTCCTGTTTTCAGCCTAAACTCCTGTTTTCAGCCTAACCCTTTCTCACACAATTAGCTCTTATAATCTTGGACAAAGAGACTATTTGCACAAATTATCTTGTAAGGAAGGCATAGCTTAATTTACCACTTACTGTCTGCCTGTCCCCAAAACCCAAAAAGACCAAGGTAAAGTATTAAATTAAAGGACAGCAATCTTTTGAATGGGGAGCAATAGTTCAGTTAAAGTCAAGAGGCACTGACTGTTGCTGTGTCTGCTTTTATTAAGTTTATTTCTTCATGATTTTGGAACAGAAGTAATCTGCTCCTTAATATATTAATAGGTAAAACTAACCATTGAAATATGCAGAAATAATAAAGGAATAGAAAAAAAGAGTAAAAACTTTCTACAGCTCATAAAATGTTTTAGTCTAATGTATCCTGGAGGAAAGTATTCACAGAACGTGCTTACAAAGCAACAATCAAAAAAGATTAGGCTAACTCCTTGCAAACTAGACATAAGTTTGAATGCAGTTAGGTGGCAAAACAGTTCCCGCAGAGACCTGCATAATCAGACACAGTATTCTGAGATGATTCTACTGCTTTACAGACCACTGGCTTTTTCTAGATGTAGCCCACAAAAAGTACATAATATAAAAACGAAGAGTCACATAAAAAGGAAATTGAATATGTAAAGCTGATATAAACATTTTATATCTAGTATCCTTAGCATACCTCATGTTATCCTCAGAGGTATTCCATAGATCCTCACTCTCAGCCATACAATATACCCCATCCCATCTATCCCAGAAGACTCTGTACTTTTACAGTGTTTCCAATTCCTTCCTAGGCCTCATCTACCTCACTGGAACCATAAATGTATCAAAACCCAATAAAGCTACGGAAGGATTTCTGCCCTGCTCTCACAAATATCTATCATCACTTCTAAATCCACCTAAGGGACCAGTCCTTCCTTTGCCCCTCAGCAATGATTTCACTGCTTGCTTCTATGTGCTGTAATATGCTGTCACAGGCTGCAAGCTCCTGAGAGCTCTTAAGCAGTAGGAAAGCCATCTCCAGCAACAGTGAGATGCTGGATTATTTATTACAAGGGCACACTAGTCACAGCATTGCACAAGCTTTTTCAAGAGCACATCTCAGTAACAGAAGCCACTTGCCCCAGGCAAGATAAAGGGAGTATGTCACAGGTGCTTTTATCAGGACCACATCTCACTCTAGACATCAGCTAGCATGGATCACTCATTTCTAGATACGAAATAACCTTCATAGCCCTCTGCAAAGAATAGATTATTAATTCTGGGCATATAATTTCTGAGTTCCTGTCTTGGTCATTTCAGGTCACGGGAAACTTCCTGTTTTGCCTTCTAGAGATGTGACACACAACTATCTGTGCATCACCTACTTGTCAATCTGACCTCACAGTTGTCTTCTTGCAAGGCTGAATTACCATCACCTTGTCTATGTATTGGAAACTACCACCTGTGACACACCTGTATTCGTTGCAGAATTCTGGTAAAGCAGCATGTCTAACTTCGCTGTGACCATCAGTGAGAGGTATGTCCCCAAACAGTATGTCCCCAGTGAATCCCAGCAGACCATTAATGGCAGACATATTTCTGCCCCAGAGAAGGCCAGTAGTTACCAGTATTTTAAGATATTCTAGGACCTTATCTGTCAGTTCAGAAGATTCAGACATGCCAGAATCACCTACATTGAATTTATTCTTCATGCCTGAACATTTGACAGCTCGTGGTACAAATGGACATCTTATTTCAGCCTACAAATTCAACTTCTATGGCATGAAAACATCACACTTCATTCTCAGCAATGACAATTACCTCCACTGTCATGTTGCACACAGTTCTGTCTTGGTGTTCAAGGTAACAAAGGAACTGCCTTCAGCTCTGTCTCAATGACCTTCACATATGCCATTAAGTGGTTCATTATCTAAACAAGATGTCTGTGATATGAAGTAGATGTCAAAAATGAGAATATAATCAGAATCACTATGCACATACCAAAATTTGAGTGAGGACATACAGAAAGTCCTTCCAACCTGTTTGCAGGGAAGTCCTGAATGCAACATCAATCTCCAGGCTGAGCAAAATATAACAGAATTTGATTTTATATAAGTAAAAATTCCACAAAGTAAAATGGTTGTGAACCGTTCTGCTTAACCCAGAGATATCCAGTTCCTTCTTTCTCCTCTTGCTCTCCCTTCTTTCCTTCTCCAAACAATTTTCTTCAGTTTTCCTTACTGTCTCCAACCTTTCTGTGAAGAGCAGACTTTCACTTCTGTTGTTATGACAACAGCAGAAGCCTGGTTATACTTGCTATCCCATGCCACACTTCTCTGTACCTCTCAGTGAAAACATTTTCAGATATAAAAAAAATGTTCATTCCCTCTCATCTTGGCTGGCTATCATCTGGCAACAAGTGGAAAATATTTTTTACATGGAGTACTAATAAGTGACTAACAACATCTACATATTTATTTAATTACTACTTATGAACAATTCAAAATCAATATTCTATTTATGATTTAACTGAACTTCCAAGAAAGATTGTGACTATGGATATGATTGACCAAAGGCATAACTCCAGATGGACACTTCACTAGCTGCCTTTATTTGAATTATCTTCTGTTTTTCTATTTTTACAATAGTCTCTTCCTTGTGTGTGATGATGGGGCACGATTCAGCAGAAGTTTGGTCTCTTAACTCGTGACAAAAAATGCATGTAAAGAAGTGTAGCAGTCAAAAAACAATGGTAGGTGAAAACCATGACCTTTGTTGCCCCGCCTGAAATAGCCCTAACATGCAATACGAAAAGGATAGCCAGAGCAACAGGATGTTCTTTTCACCACCCAAAAGTTCCAAGGTCCCAAGGGATTTCATATCTGAGGGACAGCTGTCCAACAAGATCTTACAAAAATATACGTCATCCACACCTGGTAGGGGTAGACTACCTTTTAGAAGATTTATAATCTTTGTGCTTTTACCAGTGGCTAAGCAGGGGAATATTGGTCTTGTTCCACAGATAACGTCCCTAAACATCTTTTAATGCTTTAAAAGTTATAATAAGTCCCTAGGGATACATGTGCAGAGTTTATCATAAATAAAGTTGTGTTGCTCTTGCCTGTCTGAAGAAAAACCTATCAGGGTGCAATGCAGCCATATAAAAATTAGAACAACCCCTTTAATTTGCGGCAATAACAATAATGTCTCCAGTGAGCTACATAGTGGCAAGAAAATAGGTGGTGGAAAATGAAACATATTCCAGATGCTTTCCAATTTTGCAGAAATTTTTTGTTGCAGCTAAAGGACTAGTATTTAATGTCTAGCGTTAACATTTTGTATAGCTCTGAGTGATTATGTGAGGCAAGAATGCAACCCTTTCTTGTTGTCATCCAATAGTCTGTATGTACTATAAAAATAATGACTACGTTTTACAATATATTGATGGTCATATTCACTTGAAATATTTGTATGCACCCAAAATAATTGTTATGCCATCTCCATGCAGAAAAAATTTTCTTTAAACTACTCACAAGAAAAGATACATAATTAACAACCTTAGGTAGAGATAGTTGTTTAATATAGCAGCAAGATATCATGATTAAAAACAGAAAAAGATAACATGGTTTCACCATTAATACCATAAACATACCTGATAAATCACATAAATAAATGTTCTGGATAGTGAAAGTGGCAGGGAATAATAAAGGTATGGTCATGACCCCAGTCAGGGTATAGTGTAGGAACACAAGGTGTACAGTAGGGCTACTATAAGATAGTAGTCAGAGGAGAATCATTGAATCTGTTAACATTAAAGACCCATGCCATCAAAGTTAGGTGCCTGGAGGAAGAGAGAAATCTCTGACTTGTAAGACACTTCAGCTGCATCTTGCTGTACCTGGAACATTCCTCTTAGAATTGTTACCAGGGTATATAAAAGACTTGACAAATAGAAAGCTAGTCATTTCAGGCTAAAATTTAATAGTCAATGTAAATCATAGCTTATTTTCCTGCTATAAATAAAGGTATGAAAAGGAACATAATGAGCTACAATGGAGACTGATGTAATTTGAGGTAGCTCCTTTGGAATCAAAGTGGATTTACATCCAATAAGTATTCTTTCCTACAAGCTGCTTTAGAGACTTAAATAAAACAATGGACAAGGTAAGCAGGTGGTATAAAACATATCAAGGGAGTGCATTGCAGTAAATTGATACAAAAAAGAATATATATATATTAAGATTTAAAAGGATGTGATTTGTTACAGTTCAGTTTTGCTGACTCTACTTTGTGGTATGACTATGAAAGGATCCTAACTCCCACAGTTAAACTGAAAATGGTCAAGTAAGCCTAGAGAGGGGGATCAAAAAAGGGACATACTGAGTGAAGGAAGCACCTATGGCCAAAGAAATCCACTTTTCAGTCATAACTAATTTTATTGTGAAATAACAATAAATTAAGATTGGTGAGAAGGAAAGACATCTGAAGAGATGTACATATTTGTATTGGTTGTGACTACTTCTGCTAATTTCCATAGGCTGCAAATCAATCCCTCATCCTTCTAAAAAGGGAGCAATTATCAAAGCTTTAATAAATAAAAAGTCTTCAAAGGAAACTCATGCAGATGAAATCCTGGACCTAGTGGAGCCCTGATCTAGCTGAAGATGTCAGATTATTTTAACTCCATTCTAAACTTTGAAAAATGTCCAAAGAAACCAAATTCTGTATACTACATTTGAACTGAACACATTTGGTATGTCCACAAACTTGGATTATTAAACTATACTTATATTATTTTACAAACATTCCTAGTTGTCTCACATCTGTATGGTGTAATGGTTTACTTGTAGGAATGGGTTTGAGGAGATCATCAATGGGCAAGGTTTTAGATGATCACTAGTGTGTTACAAGAGCACATAACACAGGAGTTGGGCAAAATATGAATTCCATGATAAGCAATTACTAACATGTTTGATGCTATTTCTCAACTCTAATATTTTTACTAATCCATCAGTGGGTTTGGAGCACAAGGTCTGTCTTAAACCAAAAAAGATTTTACTACGAGGTAGGGCAAACCTTGCCATTAGGTACATACCCAAAATCTAAAATTAAGGCAATACTCTTAGTGCTTTCAAAATCTTGGGGAAAAAAAGGGAAATACAGTCAATATAATGAGCTAAGAAATTATTATTGGTTCAGAAAGTATCTTAACAGTCCAGACTACCTGATTAATACAGAAATGCCTCATTAGTAAGACAATTAAAATTGTTGAACATAAACTTTCTACTCCGGTTGGTACTTACCTTTTCAATATCCCTCTCAGTCCTGGTGTCAATGGTGTCAGTCTTTTTCAAGAAGCAAGCTTGTCAGCATCCTGAGTTCTTCAATGAGAGGAGAATGTTATTCAAGGTGGGATTTATTCCTTCTTGGTCTTGGGTAACTTGGGTTTATGTTTCTTATCAGAGGCTTCTTTGTTCTCACTGCAGCCCAGCTAAAGACTGGAAGTGGCCCTTCAGCCTTTCCCAGGGTCAATTCAAAAAGCTGTTGTGTTTTGGGGTTTTTTTACACAGTGACTCCCTCAGTTTGCCAGACCATTCCTGTATACAGCATTGTCTAGCTCAGGCAGGTGAGGCAGTAACAAGTGCTAAATTGAATTTATAGCTCTAGCCAAGGTGAGCCCAGATAGGTCCTCAGACCCTGCAGCATCAGGTCGATTCAAGATCTGAGGTCTTTTATGAGTTATGAAAAAATTATGTTTAGTGATCTACACTATTCCTATCATGGCTTAAATCTGGCATAAAGAGAGAAAGGTTTTTTAAGAAAAATTGACCATATCTACCAGACTGGTGGATACATTCAGTCAAGATGCAGCTTTTCCATTTAGGAAATATGATAAGGTGTGTTCAAGGAGAGCATGAGTCTTGAACCTATTCGCTGGCCTGGTTCCTTTATTCTGCTACTTTAAAGCCATTTAGTAGTAGCCTTAAGGCCTATGGGAGCTTTGCCCAGAACTTCACAGATCAAGATCTCTCTTAAAATGCACGTATTTAAAAAGACATTCTGAAAAACATTTGGGAAACAGTGATGTCAGATTTATCACACAACATCAATGGCATAAATCATGTTCTAACACTGGAGTCACTACCTCAATAGATGAATTAATTAAATGTTATATACAGTATAAAAAAGTTCTCGCTGAAGAAGAAAAGTGAGAATCTACTGTGAACACCTTAAATACAATATGACTTACGTATTCCTTTCTGAGAGCTGTGGGAGAGGGTGAAAGAGGATTAACTCAGAAATTATCAAAGGAATAAATGGACTTGGAGAATCGAGGGAGCTCTTTCCAAAAAAAATCAAATAGTTAATTGAGGCTTGATGTTTCTACTTAAGAGAGTTCAGTTTGTGTGGCGACTATTCCAAACTTGGAAAGAAAGTCTTGTTGTATTTTAGAAATGAGTGACTAAGACATGAAGGCAAGCCAAAACAGGACACATTATGCTTCAAAAAAGTGTAATAATGCTAGTATAATAAAAATAGAAAAAAATCTTTTTCTTTGAAAAAGAAATTAAACAGCTTCTCAAAACAAATTTGATCAAAAATGTAAAGAATTTATATTTTCAGATAAATATTTTGTAAAAACGTTTACTAGGCAAAGGAATTATTAGGGAGAAAAAGCAGTCTGTTCAGTTCAGAATGGAGGACAACGCTCACTAAGCAGAAACAGAAAGACACAGAAAAAAAAAAGAGTAGCAAAGAGGAGTGGAATAAGGATTTTTATCAGTATTCTCAGGATCCAAGGTGTCTGTCTGATCAAAGGGAAGACATAACTAGTGATACAGTCATGTTTCATATATTTGCCAGCCTTTCTCAGGCTAACTAGAGGTACAGAAATTGAGCAGTGGAGGTAATAACCCCTTGTTGATTTTCCTGGTAATGTTGAACTACCCGTTATGTGGGAAAGAGGCATCTCTCATCAGATGCTGGTTGAGGATGATGCTCCCAGGCCGACAACTGTTGATGCATCAGCATGCTCTTCTGCCTGCTGCCCTGTCACTCATAACACAGTCTTTGTCCTTCCTGAAGTACATGATATGCGTCTTCTAGGTGCGGTCTACCTGAAGATTTGAACTAGTGCCTCTTCTGCCTGGAGTTAGACCTCATGCGTTGCACACCAGTTTTGCTCGAAAATGTCTATCCTCACAATTTTCCTGAATATCAGACATGATCCCAACTTCAGGTCAAGATCTCTGTTTGGGACTCTGTAACCCTGTCTTCACTCCTCTTCCCACTTATCTGCCCCATTCCACCTCTAGTTTGACTGTACATGGTCCAGAGGCCAAGCTCTAACATGACCCAGCTGCATAACCTGTGAGGAAATTTTAGTGATGCAAGAAAAGAAAGGTAAGGTTACAGACAAAACTATGACTGTGTGGCAATGATCAGTTGTAGCTCAAGGTTTCAAAAGGAAAAACATCAATATGGAAGACAAGGAAAGGAAAGGGAAAGGGAAAGGGAAAGGGAAAGGCAAAGGCAAAGGCAAAGGGAAAGGGAAAGGGAAAGGGAAAGGGAAAGGGAAAGGGAAAGGGAAAGGGAAAGGGAAAGGGAAAGAAAAGAAAAATGAAAGACAGCAACTAAGAAACACTCAGGATCTTTCCTGAGGGCAGCTGAGGTTTACCCTTCCCCTCCTGACTGATGTCTGGCCAGCAAGCAAGGGCTCTTCAGGCATCTTACAGAGGGCAGTAAGCATACTAATGTTTAACCTACTAGCTCTTTAAATATTAGTTATCTTCAGTGTGTATTTGTAAGTAACTAGTTCATATATATGTGTGTGCATATGTGTGTATGTATGTATCTCTCTCTCTCTCTTTGGAGATTGTTTTTCCATACAACTGAGAGTATCTGAACAAAGTCACCCAGACTGGTATAGGCAGGCAGTGTTATGTTTAGAAAGAGCTGCAGGTGATTCTAATTTTTGTGTGCCTTCTGCAAGTGTATATAAGTATTCACTGCAAGAGATCAGAAGAAATTCTGAATAAGCTTATTTTACTTTCATAACATTAAATTCCAGATGAATGGCTGTCTGCTGGGACTCTGCTATTACAACTGACCAAGACATGGAAAAGAAGGAATGACGTTTAGGCAATCTTACATATGTGAGAGAAAAAAACAACAAAACTATTTAAATACCATGTTTTCTGCAAACAGTGTGAATGTTATAAAGTTCAAGAAGGAAGGAAAGACAAACTCCATTCTCAATTTCACTTCAAAATGGGATATAAAACCAGGTATACCTGATAACAAAAATCTTCTCTATGAGTGTGAGCACATAGAAAATTACAGTAATAATATATTGAACTTCTATCCAAAAATCATACTAAGTTTATGTGTGGTAATGTTACAAGTCCTCACATAATTTCTCTGAGACATACAGTATTTATTATCCCCTACTTCCTTTTTGGTTCCCAAAACAGTATTTTAAGTACAAAACCATCTAGGTTTTCAGGGTCTGCATTATGCTTTTCTTATTAATATTATAAGTTAAATTTCGTGGAGTTTTTATGTGCAATTTGTGGCTATGGGTGATGGTATGGAAATATATTCTTAATACATGGATTTTCAAGATGAGATTTTAATTTAAAGACTGGCATTTAGGTAAATAAGGGTACTTCACATTTTGCAACGTACTTTAATGAGTTATTTAATCTGATAGTCATTTATCCATGTGATTGCATTTGTGCTTCACAGTTTGCTTCACACAGTAAATGTACTTGCAGACAGATTTCAAGCCACATGTAGGAGAAATTCATGTAAATCAAGGAATATAACGTAAGAACAAAAGAACAAGATTGCAACACAAAATTTGTTGTTAAACATTCAGGTATGCCCAGCAAGAATTATCTGCAGAAACAGGGTAGATTCTAGCTGAATGAAATAGTGTGGCTGTTACAAAGTGTTGTGATTCTTCCCATTGCCAAATATGATTTTATGCTAAAAGCTAAGTTCAGAGAAAGTGAAGTTGCCAAACTTTAGCTTTTACAGGTAATGCTCAGATGACTTTTCTTTCTTGCCTTCTCACTGTGGAAAGTGTAAAGTTTTGTATCTACTTCAATTTTCAATACTAAAATTTCCTAGGTACATGACAATTCATTTTTTTTATGTTCATACTACTTATTCTTGAGGGAATAAGTGGTTGTTTGTGTCTAAACTTTAGCTGATTCTGGTAATTAAGGATTTCTTAAAATAGATAAGCAGAATTAAATTTGTTTTCAGGCTAACAGATCAGGCTCCAGACAAACTACATGAGCCACTACTTCTGCCAGTTACAGGAGGACTTAGTGAGAGCATGCGGAGTTAATGCATTCAAGATAGGTGTGCACTTCCTTCTCTGAGAAAAGACTCTTTCAAACCTTATAGAAAGAATGTGTCCTAACTATTATGGATTAACGTGTCAAATAAGATGGGACTTCAAACACTTCCTGTTGAAGCTAGATGAAATTTAAAATTTGTGAGTCAGAAAGAAGAACCTAGATGAAACTCTAAGATTTATGGTTAGAATATATGTGGCCAGCCGGGCAACAAAATTTCTAGTCCTTGCTTTAAAAACTACAGGTGTGTAGAGTTTTGTGTTGGGATCGGGCTGGAGGTGTTCTTAAAAAAATAATATATAGTACCAAGACATGGGATCAGAACTTGCATCTAACTACCTGTTCTCAGGTAAATGGATACTGCAGGTTTATGAAGGTAAAGAATTACAAGCTTTTTTATTTTATCCTTAGCACATCATCTTCAGCAGAAAAATAATCCAATTTAGAGAGTATGTTCTGGTTATTAAGACATTCTGTTGGAAGGTAAAAAGGCAGTGTGAACTAACATCACCTATCAAATCATTAGATAAAAGGTATAGGGAGTGAAATCTCTTTTAGCAGCTATTTTCTGAAAGAAAGCACTGACTTTAGTTTTCTGGGGTGAATAAAAATGAATGGACACGTAACTTTCATCAGAAGGCTTCAGGCTGAGAATCTTCATGAAACAGGGAAACAGGATTTCTGATGCAACTCTGTCATAAGCAGTGTTTCTTTGTTTCTTTGTTTCTTACCCTATTAGCCAGTTTAGGCAGCTTTCTGTTTCACATGGCTTTAGATTAATCCTTACTCAATGCACATGGCAAGGAGAATGTATTCTGCAATTCTTGACTTTCCTTGTGTACTGTACAGGAAATCTGTCCCGAGACTGAGAAGTTCAAAGCTCTTCCTGGATTTTTGCATAGATGCTTATGGTCTGGACCTTGAAAGACATAATACAGAAAACTTTGAATGAATTCCCATAACATGTTATAAATTGCCTTATGTCAAGAAGAATTTTAAGAGGAACTTAGAATTAAAATGAATACTTTACAGGATACAGACAATAATGGTTAATAAACTCTTAGGATATTATAATATTCCTTCTTTTTTCTTAATGGTTTCCCCTTTCCTTAATGTTTTTTTTAATTTAAATCAAGAGAAAAATCACTATTTTATCTTAAATTTTAAGATCAGTCACAAATATATGATGGTCTTTTACTTGTTTCTTTTTCTGAAAGATACCAATTTGTGTTCCTGAAGCAGTACTTCATGCTGACAACTGTTCATAATCCATTATTTCCATGAGTATTTGATTGATTTTTAAGTAGCACAAAGGTTTTATTAATTTAGAGCAAAATATGGTTTTATTAACAAAAACTCTGTTGCTCCACCGAAGTACTGTAAAAATGTTAGTCTAGGTTCATGTTCTCTGAGGTCAGATGTCATCTTGAAAATTCTGCTTTTTAACTGCATTTTATATATATTTAAGTCTCGTGTCATTTTTGTAAGTGTCAGATGGGGGGTGGGGGTTGCCCCTCAAGATTTGTTGTAGGTTGCCCAGACATGATAGTTCTTCACTGTCTTTGAAAGCCTTCAAGATTCTGGACACCCAGCTAATATCAGACGACATGATTTCTTATTCTCTCATAAATACTGTGCAGTCCATGGAAGAAAAGCCAATTTAATGGTTTATCTCTTTTCCTATTCTCTTTTACTCTGTATCTTATTCCATCTTGAAATTTTCAACTTCATCCTTCACTGATCTCTTATTTTGCAGTGTTCAAAATCTCTTTAGAAATGTGGTTAGCATCTCTTAATACACATATCTATTTCAATTTTCTCTTTCTTTTCTAATATCCCCTTTATCTGTTTTGCTGTTTTTCATCAGTCTTCTCAGATTTCTATTTCATCTCTCTCTGCATTTTTAATATCCTTTTTGTCTTTTTTAGTATTCTTCTCAAGGTCTGCAATGCATAAGTTTCCTTCTCATTTGATAGCTCTTAAAGGAAGATTTATATCATAATTTTAGAGAATGTTTATTTCTGGTAATTTGATAATTATATGACATTAAGTTATTCTACGTAACCATCTCCTGTAAACTTTTTTAAACACAACATTTCTTGTTAATTGATTGCTTCCTAAATATTGTTACATTTATTTGTAAATCATGCCTTCAGATATGGCCTGCTTGAAATTAAACACACTTACTGATGCTTATTCATGCCTGTCTGAAAAAGATTTGGACAAAAACAAACCCAGTGACCACAGTTCAATTTAGCATTCCAACTATTTTTGGTTTATATACTGCACTCACTATGAAAATGTCAACCTTTACTTAAGTCACTTTTCATGATTTCCAGGGCACATTGCCTCAGTGTCTCCTCTCCCTTCCAAAACTCCCAATTTTAATATATCCATCTTTCATGTTTTCATTTTATACTATGTCTATTCCAATAAACGTCTGTGCTCCTAAAATCAGTCATAACCTAAACTGTATTATCTCTATAAACCATCAGTACTTATCTGAAGATATCATAGTCTTCTTTATATTTTATAGCATTCAATTCATAACTCACCTCCATTTGTCATTCATAAGTATATCTGTTCTTTCTATGACATATTTCATATAATTTTCCCCGTCATTCAGTCTGTGTAACAGTTCTGCCTTTAGTTCCTTAATGGACTGAAGCATAACTCTTGAAATCCTTATTTCTTTATATTACGAGTACCTTTTTTGCATTTCCATAGCTAAAATGAGGTTCCTCTCACACTATAGCTGGCAATGTCACCTAAAATCTTCCTGCAAATCCTTGTGCCAGTTCATACCCTGAATGGTTTTGTGGCTATGTTCATTTCTTGTATCTGTACTTTTATTTAGAAAACTAGGGGAGTTTCTAGTTCTCCCCACTAAAGTACCCTTGAGGACTTGGATCCAACCTGTATCTTTCCAATCCTGAAAAGTCTTACACATGCATAATCATACAGATATGCATACTGTCACTGAAACTCGTGTATAAATTATGCATAAGGCTTTGCAGGATCAACAACATAATTCTTACATCTGCCGAAGGACCTTCATGAATACTCGTATGCTATGTAAAACATTGTTTACCCTTTTTCTAGCGAGCTGATCTGAACACAAACAAGCTTTGGAGCAGAATTATTTTAACACATTCATAATTGTAAGCCCCAGAGAGGCAACCTAGAGACATGGAAGTGTGAAGGCCAGTTTGATTTGCATGATGTTCACTCATAGTTCCTTTTACTGAGTTGCATTGCTTGTTTGGAATATGGTCATTACCTGATTATATAAATTGAACCAGACTTTTACTCCTCTATTCATGAACTGGCATAAGCTTTGTGGAGAATATGTGTCCTACAGTGTGTGAGTCAGTCTATGTTCTTGAAGAGTAAGTTTTGAGTTTTAGCATGACAATCTCAACATCTTGTTTCCTCATATTTGTTTATAAGGGGGAGGGAAGTGGGAAAAATTTTGGAAGGAATACTTACAGCTAAAAGACAGCAGACATTGTAGAGTCAGCTCTGACCAGATAATAAATTATGGCAAGATTAGATATTCTGCAGTATCTTCCTTCTTCCCCAGTTTTGCATATCTTCAAAAAATGTAGATCCAAAATGCACTTCAAAATGATGGAACTTCATGCAAAAATCCTGAAGACTGAGGATTCCATACGAAAGAGTAATGTTACTATCACAACAGAGTGTTCTGCTTCTATTGCCCAGCTATTATTATAGTAGCATCATTTGTATCTATTTAATGAGTATTCACTTAATATTTGAAATCTGGAATTTTTTACAGAGCCTTTAACATTTGCCATATAGATCCGGATGTAAATGATTGACTCTAACATAACACGCCTAATATAAACATTATCTTAAGAAACTCGATTCAACTGCAGCCTAACTCTGCTGTGTGTTTCCATTCCTTACACTGAAAATCCCAAGGTTTCTCAAATTGTGCTTCTTATTCTAAGATTATTGATGTATTTTACTAAATAACACAAAATGCATCAAAGACCTGAAAGCAGACCCTGGAATTCTAGGCACCCTCTTCCAAGGGCCTTAATCACTAAGAACACATCTCTGAACTTAGACAGTAGAATGATGTGTGTCATGTGCTAAAAGTAACTATCTTACTCCATTACTGTAAATATTACCTAGATGGCCAGCTAGCCATATATATCTAGACCTGATCACAGGATCTTACAGTAATTCAGAAGGTCGTCAAGAAGTCCCCAGTTCAACTGCTGCTCAAAACTGAATCAACTCTTGGTCAGATCAGTTTGCTTGGAGCTTTCACCAGTTGGGTCTTGAAAGCATCCAAGGGTGGAGGCTTCACAACCTCCCTTGTCAGCCTGTTCCAATGTTAGCTTCATTAAATGAAGAAAGGAAGAACAATGTCCTTTCAGGACTTAAAATGAGTAAGTCTGGATACAAATGTCCTAGAAAGGATCCTGAGTGAACAGCAGCATCCTTCTGCCCCCCAGCTATGGTACCTGGGTGGGATTTTTAAGTTATGTTGTCAACATGCCTCAGCTACTCTAGGGAAAATTCTGTTCCCTTGGGAAGTGTTGTCCAACTTTAAGACAATTAACTGTCTTCATAAATGTGTACGGACAGCAAGTAACTAACAACATGGCCCTGAATTCCACTTATGGGGCAATTCCATAATTAACCATCAAAAAGCACATTCTTTGCCACTGAGGTTATGTCAGCACTTTGTTATTAAACCCAGAACAAGTAAAATTTCAAAATTCAAAGGTATTTTGGGGGGGGGAGTTGTTGATGTGGAGTTTTGGGTACCTATTTTTCCCTCCCCCGAGACAGGCAAATTTGTTGGGGTGCTGTGTATTCTGACTCTGTCTGGATAATTTCTCTTCAGAGACTGTTTATGCTCAGCAAGCTCACCTCCATGAGAAAACAGCTATATATACAACCTCCTTTATGTATCAGCTTTTAGTCTTTTGAAAACTATCGAAGCACATACAGTGAAACTATGAAAAAGGCAAAGAGTGGCAGGAATACTTTCAGCTGGTGATAAATATATAATTTTTTTCCACTGAAAGACTACATAAAAAGTAAGCATCTGCAAAGACTGATATGTTTTTTTTCTCTTCCTACCTACTGTATCTCTGAGACTGCAATATTCAGACTGTCTGGTCTGTTTACATATTTATTTTTAATTCTGCAGTTATGGATTTGCCAGTTATCACATAGAACACAAATAACAGTATAGATGCATTCTCCACATTTGAAGTCTATTACCGATGTGGCTTCAGGTTTTTATATTTACAAGCAACCCTTAATTTATGTTCATAATGTGCATTTTAATTTATTAAACAGTCAGAGAAAAAAATAGATATTCCAGAATTCGTAATTACAGCCTGGATCATTTAAATCATCTGAGTCCATGACTGATGACAGTTTGTTTCATCCAGAAAGTATGTAGCACAAAAAGACTTAACTTACACGAAACTAAAAGTAGAGGAAAGTAAGAGGTTCTAAGGAATGCACCACATATTGTAGCAGTGGGTGTATACAATAGGTTAAAATCTGCTTTTCGCCAAATACCAGTGAGTCAATGAGTCGATGAATTAAGTGGCAACACTATTCTAATTTCTGTAATAATTCTATAAACACTAGGAGGTTGTGTTAAAAAGAGACATCTCAGTTTTCTATTTATAGCTAATCTTCTTTCAAACAGAAAGAAAAAAAATCACTATGTTTATTAATCAAAAATACTTTGTTTCTAAGACTGTGAATTTTGAAAAAGGGTGCCCCATATGCAAACTGAAAAAAAACCCAACCACCTAAAACGCAAAAGCAATACAGAATGACATATCCAGTTATTGCTAGCTGGAAATACCCTTTTATAACTTAACCAATGCCTTAACTAATTAGCCTTATTAACACTATTGTAATGCCTTTTTGGCTTCTGAAGACCAAGAACCAAGTTTGTACTTGGATTCAAATATATTTTAATTATAAAGAATATTACATCAAGCACCCTCTAGAAATGAAGCCTGTTTGATTAGAGTTTGCAAGCCCCAAGAGCACTTTATGAAAAATCTGCTTGCAAATCCTAACCCTTTTTCCGTGCAATAGGAATTCGATATGGTCGAAAATCCTAAGGGTTCTTGTTGTTCGTTCAAGAGCCTTTAAAGCAAATACACTTGATAACTCAGGGTGTCAACCTTTCCAAAGTTAAGCATTAAACATTTCAGGAAGACAGACTAATCATATGTATTAAACTCTGCTGTGAAACCATCAAGGCTGAATACCTCTGTTGACCTAAAATTAAGACTAGGTGTATTAACCTATTTTATAGACAAAGATTAGTTGCTGTTTTGTGCTGAATCCTCTTGGAAGGCAGCATAAATTTACTTTAATTGGAAATATATCAATATTTTGTGAATTATGTGTCCAATGTATATTAAGTCTATGCCAGGAAAAAGAAAAAATGTCACTAGTTCCTGCCTACAAACACATATATTTAATTTGTTTAAATGATACAAAACAATAAAAAACCTTCATACACTGTGGGATACTTGGTAGATCCAGTTTTCTAAAATTAATTAAATTCATCACTCTGCTCTAAACTTTAAAAAATGATGTTACATGATATTAATTGAAACCATGGATTATGCACAAGCTTATAATGATCAATAAAGATATTTGAATAGGCAATGTGATGGCAACTGAAACTGGGTGCAAATAAAAAGGAAGGTGATTATAGATCAGAAAAAAACATGGGTACTGAAAGGCATTCGGGAGAGTGATGTCCTCAGTTGTAACAAGAAAAGAGAAACATCTTCCCTATCAAAAACATATTTTCTCTGTATAATCTAGTTGTGAAAACAAAGCCAAAATGAACCCACAGCTTCCCCTGAGGGGAAAAAAAAAGACAACAAACAACAAGAAACTTGAATAAAGAGTTTGATGCCAAAGATACAAAACTTAAAATAGTGATGGACATTACTATTGCAGTACTGAAATCAGTTTATATACTAAACAGGAATGTTATATTCATTTATAGACATACTATCACAAAAGAGGTGATAGGCCCAAGAAAAGGTTAAGATTGAAACAATTTTGTTTAAGAAAAGAGTTTAACATGATAATGACACTTAAAAGCTGTGAAGATGTGCCCCTTTTCTATTTACCATTTCTCTGAACAGAAGCAAGTGAGCATGCAACAAAAATGAAAAGCAAAGTATTTAATACTGATCAAAGTACTGTATTTCTTAGAAAGCATAGGTAGCCTGCTATTACTGTAAGTTATCACTTAGATAAAAAATTTATCAGGATTCAGGGGGAGTAAACAAAAAAATGCATGGCCCTTAAAGCGCATGATAAAACTACTTTCAGCTTCAGCAGTTCTAGAGTTTTGCCTAGTGCGAGTAACTCAAACAGGTTACCAACACTCTTCCAAAGAAATTTTAAATCTATTGTAATACTCATTTGTATTCAAATTTAAGTTAACTTCTAACCAATAGTGCTACACTGTGTGTAAAAAGGAACACACCATACATGTGGACTCAATAATTAATTTTCTGTGTAATTACATCTTAACAATCTAATTAAAATACAATAGTTGCCATTCGTCCACTTAAAAAAACACTAGCACTCTGTGTATAAATTAATATAGAAAATCCTCATTAATACCCTTTAAATTGTTATACAGAAAACTTACTAATATCCATCCCTTCCTTTGATGCTGTTCTTACCCTTGCAACCCTCTGATGCTGATGAAGACATTCTCCAGCAGAGAAGTAAGGGGTAACACACAGAGATCTCTGTCCCAAGGCCTTCACTGGGATGGGTATGATGTTCATGGAGGGGGTTCCCTTGTGATCAGTACTGGGGTCTACTTGGGCTTATTTTTATGTTTCCTTGCCCCAGGCTGCTGCCTTCTGGCTGCTCCCAGCTGAGCGTGAGCATGGTCCCACAGCCTCCCCAGGCTCAGCCCCACCAGAGTCTCTTGTTTGTTGGGCAGTGACTGCCTGGCTTTGCCGGATCTTTCCCATGGAGGCACTAGCAGAGCTCAAGCTCAGGCAGGGGAGGCAACAGGCACTTGGCCCTGAAGCAGGTGCTGAAACTAGCTCAGCTCTGGCCAAGGTGAGTCCTGAGCCGTGAGCTTGAAATGCGTAGCTGGCTTTTGATTAATACAGGCAAAAAAAATTGTATTTACTCAGCTACAGTGCAGTTAGAAAGAAACTCCTCCATCTTATTCATCATATTTGTTGAGTGATGTACCTGGTTCAAGCCTATGTACCTGAATCAAGTCACTGGTCTACCCCAGTGGGATATAACATTTAGTCCACCTATAGGATCCCGATGACATTTAACATTAGTTCCAGGCACAGAGCATTTGATTCACCTCACCTTAGGCACTTGCCTGAGGACTGTAAGGCAGGATCTGTTGCTGATGTGATTTTCTCTTTACTTTTTATTAAACATTTATACAATTGCTACCTGATGTAATTTCTCCTGATGTTAGCTTAGATAACCTTCAGACTGTAAGACTTATGAACTGCTTCACTGATAACAAAACACTCAAAAGTCTTTGACACACAAATGAATGCTGTTAGACTGTAAAATGAAGTAATCGTAAATTATATATACCAACATCCTAATGAGATTTAGACAGCTCATATATGCAATACAGAAAAAAAAAAAAGTAGAAATTCAATGTGCCAGGATGCAGCTAAATATTTTGCAATATCAAAATAGTCTTCCTTTTCCCTTTGCTACCTATGTTAGCAGGCTATCTGATATACCGTGAACAACATGTGACTCAACATATCAAGAAAATGAAAAAAAAAACCAAAAACCCAGCAACCAAACAACAAAAAGACTGAAAAGTGCGAGAAGTGCCAAAGAAATCAACTCATGAGCTTACTTTTTCTGGGCTTGGTTTACCTAACTTCTCAGCTCCTACATCTTTAATCTTATTAGGGTCCGAACTGTATAATTAAAAATAAAGACATTCCTCAGAAAACTTACCTATTTTCCGAAACCTCCTTCTACTGCCAATGGAGACAGATAGCTTACATCTGTACTGTTAAATGAAACAGTGCCAGCAGGCAAAGTCTGCACTGGACTGCTGATCATCCATACTGCTTAACTGTTTGCATGCTCCCTGGCATATTTTGAGCCATTCCAGTTAGTGCTTTCCAAGACATTGCCTGGGAATGATTTAGGTGTTAACATATGCTAGGGATCATTTGCCATAGACAGTAGGGAGAATAATGCACCATCTGTCTTTCTCTGCCCTACAAGGTCCTCCAGCATTAGCCCAGTTGGCTTTGTATCTTCAAATGCCCATTACATGATTTCACCCCACACACCAGTGCTGGCCACAAAAACTATTGCTTTAATACTGTGAAAACATCCTCATAATGAATTGTAACACATCTCTTCAATTTCTTGACTTACTTTTGAATTGAACCCACTCCTCCATGCACAGACACACACACACACAGAGAATTAGAATTATTTGTTTGGCTGTAGAGACACCATATGGGCCCTGAAGAAGCCTTGGGCCAAATACTGTACAGTGTGAATTTAGTGAGCCTGTGCCAGCTGGCCTCAGGGTCAGACAGTGGTCTCTGCTTGATTTTATTTAGCAATATGACATAACGCCCCCAAGGGTATTTTGCCCAGTCTAAGTTCTGACTCACCATCTGATGATGTCTATCATTCTGTTTTCACAGTGGATATGTTGTGACTGTACAGAGACATACATATCTAAACATACACACACGCATGCACGGAGAAACATCTAGGTATAGATAATATATATAGTCAGAGACTTACAGCTCACTGTAATTGGAATGTTTAGAAAATTGATAAATCAAGCCAGTTTAAAAGTTTAAAAAAACCCAACTTGCTAGACTGACATTCATTTAAAATACGTTTTGGGCTTATAGATAGCTTTTACCCACTATTTAACATCACCACCACATATTAGCTCTTACACATCATTATCAGAGCCGATTCAAAGCAGTCAGTCTTTAGCTATCATATCATGCATTGGTTGTAAGTATGCAATACCATGGAGCTGTTGCTGTACAGTTAGCCTGGGATGTAGTCCTTGATGACCTCTGTCACCAGAATTGAAAATTTGTCAGTATGGAGCAGCAGGACAGAAACAGACATCTTTATTCTACTCTCTTTAATTTTCATACCTAATCCTTTTATAAGATGTCTGAGTTTCTAGGCAATTCCCAGTCCCTGGCACCAATCCCCAGACTGCATGTCTCAGAGATGTTACTTCCCCAAGCAGCTGCTTTATCCTGTTGCTCAGCTGTTTATTTTGTTGAGTTTTTGTTGGGTTTTTGTTGGGGGGGACGGGAGTCCCTTCACTTCTTTTCTTAAAGCAAAAACAGACTTTTCCCTGCTCTCAAGGTTGTGTTTTTTCAATGACCCCTAATTGTCCATCAGTGAGTTTTCATGGTTTTGAGGTTCTTCTTTCAACTTGTGCCCATGTTTTCAAGGCATTTGCAGTTACCCCTTTTTTAAACTATATCATAAGACACCCCTGGTACAAAGCTCCGGTTCACAAAACAGGTTCTCATAACAAATTGATAATAAGCTTAATGAGAGAGACCTGTGTCCTTGCACAAATAGCATAGGGCACAATTAGTATAAGGTTCATTTCTAGCAACAGCAGTACTATCTTTTACTGGGCCGCTGGGCGCAAAACTGCAGCTTATACAGTTATGCTACTTTATTGTGCTTGTGTTTTGGGTTCACAACAAACTAATATTAAAGTGTGCTGAGTGCACTTCTACTTTTATAGGTGCAACAGGCCTTCTCTTTTGTTAAAGAAAAAAAAATCCTCACTGTGGTATATTTCTTTCAGGCACATTACTTACATGGGATATTAAGGTGGCTCCTTCCAGTTCAGAAACAATGAAAATGCATCAGTCAAAAATACAGAAATCATCCTGAAAGCTGTTCAACCACTTGAACAAACACATTAATTTTTTTCTGCTGCTTTCTTGATCCATCACATACACCAAGCCTTCAAAAATCTAGCACTCTGTGTCTTGCCTGTCCTTTCACTTGGTGTTTTATATTACAAAACCAATCATCTTTTTATTTATAATATTTTTATCATCATGGGAAAATATGTAAAAACCTGCATTAACAATAATTTGAAGCCTTTTAATTTTGCTTCCTTGCAGTATTGTTTTCTCATTATTGATCTTCATTTATGGCACTGGAGAAAGTGAACAAAAAAACCTGACTAACAAACCTTCCTACATTTTCAGATACCTATTTTTGTTCCAACTTTAAGAGTGGTCAAACGTGATGGAATACTATTTGTTTCTTCTCATATCTTTTTAGAATAGTCTACTTGAAAGAATATAAATGATCCACAGAACTGAATTAATTAACTAGCTCAGCTTCACCATTAATCATGCACTTTATTTTCATTCTGATTTTGGTTAATCAATGACATATGCATCATTTTAATCAAATACTTGATTAAATTCTTTAATAAATACTTTTTCAAACTTCAGCATTAATTGCACTGCAACTGTTGGAGCAGAGAACACGCCTATGGTCATTCAAGTGGTGCATACACGGGGAAAATGTTGTCTTTTACTTTTTTAAATATTCCTATACATATTCAACAAATGTTTTGGAAAAGTCGGAGATAGAATTCATTTTTATCTCACAGTCATCTTACTGCAAAGCCATTTATTGTAGCTTAAAACTGTTGATTTTATGATTTAAAATTATCACAGTAGCCTGAGTTCAATTCAATGAGATGTCTTGGATTGTCATATTTGCCAGTATCATCCACATCTGATTATGTCAGACAACACAGAATGCATTCCAATACCTACTGGTTCATTGGACTGTCCACATTTTGCAGTAAATTGATGGATCTTCATGATTTGATCATCACTCACTAGAGTAAGTTCTCTGCATGATCCTGAATTCCTCACATTATAATGTATTATGTTTTGTGTAATTTAAATATTAGTATATTAATTTTGAATTGAGCAGATGGTTTGAGAACAGCATTTCACCAGAGCTGGAAGCTTAGAAAAGTAATCCGCTTCTGATTGAACATTGAGATTCAGTCTGAAGATAAATCTGAGATCTATATTCATGTCTGTGTACAAACTTTTAATTTACAGTAAGGCTGGAGCTCTGAAGACTCAAAACAATGTTAGGAATTGAGAAAAGATGTCTGTTCTAATAATTTTGTAAATAACTATGAAGTTATGATCTGTGATTAAGTCCAACGCCACTGCTTCTGTATTACATGTCTTTCTGGACTAATTTGTATTAGTTAATTAACTGACCTTTTAATCACTGATCACATGAAGGAAGTCACTGTAGTTCCTTCATATTTAACCAGATTTCAGGATAGAAGTAGGTGACCTAATTTTAGTTTAATGAGAAACAAACAGTAAGAAATGAACACAGGAAAAACTATGAAAAATCCTTCCTAAAAGAATTGTTTTGATTCCTAAAAAATACTTTCTCTTAGACAAGCATTTAGCTTTTTTCCAGTTGCAGAGCTCTTCTATCTCTAGGAACACTTCCTAATCATTACTACCAGATGGCTTCCTCATTTTACTGTGGCAGCGTACGGTACCATTCAGGAATTAATTTTCTCTGTCAAACAGGGTTTTCCAGAAGAAGGTATTGTAGTAATATAATTTATCACAAGAGCTTGCAGTCAAGAATAGGTCTTGTTTTGTCAATATTACTACTACTAACAATAAAAATGCTAGACTTGCTATATAAAAGAGTGCTTTTATAAGAAATCTGAGCTGATTGTTGCCATTAACATTTGCATGTCAGGGAATTAGAGATCAGTGCTTTTGCATTCATTCTGTGTTTTTTTTCTGTCCACCACCTCAAGTGGTTGCCATTAGATGCAGATGTGATGGCAAATTCATAGTGTAAGTACATCTTTTGGCTAATCTTTGGTGTAAAAAGATAAAGCCTATTTAAACAAGTTTTCTGTTTTTATAACTCACTGAAACACCATAATTTCACTGTAAGCAAGAGCAATTCACAATTATCATGTAGTGCTGATTTAGGGATTGACTAGCAAATGATTAGAAAATCATGTCTCCACTGTAAATAAACAAATGTTACTCTTTTGCTATAATTGTTATTACTTAAAGTCAATCTGTGAAACATCAAAATGTTTTAAACAGTTTAAAAATTAAATAATTTTCTTGAATCTTATTTCAGTAAATTATCATGCTCATTTGTCTCACCCTTCAAAATTTGGTTTATAACTTAGCTTCTTTAAACAGGTTCCTTAGTGGCATTTAAAAGCCTTATGTAAGCGTGTTGGGAGACATAAGTAATGGGTTGTTTCACCTTTCAAATCTGTAGATGATGAAGCAAATACTGCTGAAAATCTGCAGATCATTCCAGCAGAATACTGGAAACCACCAGAAGGAATAAATTTGAATGAAAGACTTAGAAGGAAAGAAGTAACAAGGACTTGTTAAGATACAATCAAATCTTCTGTAGGTGCAGTGGGTTGACCTTGGCTGGCTGCCAAATGCCCACCTAGCTGCTCTCTCACTCCCCCTCCTCAACAGGATGGGGGAAATAATGAGACGGAAAAGCTCATGGGTTGCGATAAAGACGGGTAGATCACTCACCACTTACTGTCACCGGCAAAACAGACTGAATTTGGGGAAAACTTATTCAATTTATTGCCAGTTAAAATAAATTCAGACAGTGAGAAACAAAGACAAAATTAAAACATCTCCCTATGCCCGTTCTTCCCAGGGTCAACATCTCTCCTTCATTCCTGACTCTGCTACCTCCCCCATCAAGTGCCACAGAGGGCAGGCGGAATAGGGGATATGATCAGTCCATAACCATTCCTCTCTGCTGCTCCTTCCTCCTCACATTTTTCCTGTGCTCCAACATGGGTCCTCCATGGGCTGCAGTTACTTTGGGACATATCCACCTGATTCATCATGGGGTCCTCCATAGGCTGCAGTGCAGCTATCAGTTCCACTGTGGAGTCCTCCACAGACTGCAGGGGAATCTTTGCTCTGGCACCTGGAGCACCTCCTGACCCTCCTTCTTCTCCATGGTGTTCATGGGCATACATATCTCACATGTTTTTTCCTCATTCCTCACTGACTGTGTAGCATTTTGACCTTTCTTAAATACGTTATCACAGAGGCACCACCAGCTTGGGTGATGGGCTCAGCTGTGTCCTGCTGTGGGTCCTTTGGAACTTTGTATATCCAGCACAGAACAGTCCCTGGTTGCCTCTTATGGAGATCACACCTTTAGCAGCCCAGCTACGGACACCTGGACATGGACACACAGTACAGTATGAATAACAAAAGTCAGAAATTGCTTGCTTTTATACTATCTAGAGAATAATTATAGCAAATAAATCATCTGTGTGAAAGGTTTCTGTAGAAAATGAGAGATACATTGGGGTTCATAATCTGATGTATATGGTGCCATACTTCTAGGTTTGTTAGTTAGCAATGTCCCATGGTAACACAGACATTTCCTGGCACAGTTTCTACAAGCCTTCTAGGGTATGTAAATGCTATGGAGAGAAGAAAAATAAAACCTGTTTTACATAGGAAGAAAAACTCAGTGTAACTCCACCAAGTAACGTGTTACTTTTTGTTACTAAGATGTGAAATACATATATATTTGGAAATGATTCTTTGTTTCTTATAGAACTGATTCTTACCACAACCTCCTATAAATCAGGATTATACTTGAGAAAATAATTTCTTTCCCTTGCTTTATTTCTGTCTCACTGGTATTGAAGACTGCACAGATGAAACTGTAACGAGATATGGTTAGTATCTTTGGACCTGATCTGATGTACTAACTGGGTCAATTGCTGGTTTGTATCCCTTTGCTCCTTCTGTCCCCTTTAGTAAGCTTCCTATGCTTTCAGCATATTCCCATATGCTAGATATTATTGTTTTGCATGTCTCCAAATAAATAGAATAGCCTACAAATGATAAGAATTCAATTTTGGTTGTACAATTAAATTTTAGTAAATATTCTAAAATGGTAACTTGTTTTCCCACAATGTTAATTGATAAAATATTTTACTTTGAGTTGAAATCAACTGAACGGAGGCTCAGAAAGCAAATGTAAATGTAACAATTACATTTAACACCTACAGGAAGGCAAGAATTTCCTATAGTAATTTAAATCAAGAAGGGGTACAAAACTTTTTCCTGATCTTTTTTTTCTACTAACTTCCAGGATTACATAGAAATGTATTTGAGCATGTTTTGTTATCCTTGTATTGGTGGGTTTTGTCTATCCATGATGACTGAAGAGCATCATAGGGCTCAATGATAACAGTGATGGTTTTACTTCTGCATTCTGTGACCATTTCTGTACAGATATCTGCAGACAAATTGGCTGTCCCTGCTCATGTTTTGGACTGTCTGGATAAAATCCAGTCTTATAAATCCAGTCTTACATCCATAAAGCAGTATTAGCACGTCTTAGCCCACAAAGAATCAAGACCTTTTTTGTAGAAATCAGTCTCATTGTCATTATCCCGGCTGCCCTTAGAGAAGGAAATTCCTTTGGACAAATTATATCTAATGAAGATAAAGGCCACTGTATCCAGCATTACCTTGGCAAGACAGCTTTGGCAGAGAGAGAAGGGGTTGGTGATCATGGGAACTAGCATGACTGGACAGCTTTTGTAGGACACAAAGGTGTAGAAATGAAGAGGAAAAGGAGGAAAGCTGGCAATATTCCAGGAACCTTGGTATTAGATGAAGAACTTAAGTCTGTATGAACCTTACAGACAGCTGCATCTTGGAGGTGACTGAAACTTTGAGTTTTTCCAAAGCATATGTTCTTCAATATATACACTAAAAACACTTCCAAAGTACCAAACAACAGTATCAGAGGTAAGTGAACTTACATGAGATCCATCCAAAGCTTGTACAGGTAGAAACCTGAAAATATGAATACTTAAATTAATAAAAAGTGATATTTTAGTGTTGGAAAAGAAGAACAAGAATGGAACACAGTCAAATAATATCACATATCACATTTTGAAATGGAAAGTTAATTGCTATCTATCAACTGTATCATAGAATCATAGACTGGTTTAGGTGGGAAGGGACCATAAAGATCATCTAGTTCCAACCCCCATGCCATGGGCAAGGACACCTCCCACTAGACCTGGTTGCTCAAAGCCCCACCCAATCTGACCTTGAACACTTCCAGGGATGGGGCCTCCACAACTTCCCTGGGCAACCTGTTCCAGTACCTCACCACCCTCACAGTGAAAAATTTTTTCCTCATATCTAATCTAAATCTCCCCTCTTCCAATGTGAAGCCATTACCCCTCGTCCTATCACTACATACTCTTGTAAAAAGTCCCTCTCCAGCTTTGTTGTAGGTCTCTTTCAGATACTGGAAGGCTAGTATAAGGTCTCCCCGGAGCCGCCTTTTCTCCCAGCTGAACAACCCGAAGTCTCTCAGACTGTTCTCATAGCAGAGGTGCTCCAGCCCTCTGATCATCTTTATGGCCCTCCTCTGGACCTGCTCCAACAGGCCCATGTCCTCATGTTGCGGACTGCAGAGCTAGACACAGTATTCCAGGTGGGGTCTCACCAGAGTGGAGCAGAGAGGCAGAATCACCTCCCTTGACCTGCTGGCCATGTTTCTTTTGATGCAGTCCAGGATACCATTGGCCTTCTGGGCTGCAAGTGCCCATTGCTGGCTCACGTTGAGCTTCTCATCCACCGACACTCCCAAGTCCTTCTCCTCAGGGCTGCTCTCGATCCATTCTCCTCCCATCCTGTATTGTGCATGGGATTGCCCCAACCCATGTGCAGGACCCTGCACTTGGCCTTGTTGATCTTCATGAGGTTGGCACAAGCCCACCTCTCAAGCCTGTCCGGGTCCCTCTGGATGGCATTCCTTCCCTCCAGTGTGCTGACTGCTCCACACAGCTTGGTGTCATTGGCAAACTTGCTGAGAGTGCAGTCAATCCCAATATCCATGTCGCCAATGAAGATGTTAGTACCGATCCCTGAGGAATACCACTCGTCACTGGTTTCCACTTGGACATCGAGCCATTGACCACAACTCTTGGAGTGCAACTGTCTAGCTAGTTCCTTATTCACTGAGTGTTCCATTGGTCAAATCCATATCTCTCCAATTTAGAGACAAGTATGTCATGTGGGACAGTGTCAAATGCTTTGCAGAAGTCCGGGTAGATGATGACTGTTGAGATGATGTCTGTTGCTCTCCCCTTATCCACCAATGCTGTAACCCTGTCGTAGAAGGCCATCAAATTTGTCAGGCATGATTTGCCCTTAGTGAAACCATGTTGGCTGCCTTCTTATTTTCCATGTGCCTTGGCAGAATTTCCAGGAGGATTTGCTCCATGACCTTGCCAATGTATATCCATTTACATCATCTGTTTCAGTAAGGATCATATGACATATTGCTCGTGATTATGCTAAACTAAAATCAGACAACACTGGTAATTTATAGCTTCGTTCCCTGGTTGAGAACTAAATACACAAAATAATGTGTTTCCTCCCTCATGTACATATTGCAACAATCAGAAATATTCGCAAGGGGTCCATGGCTTAATATTTTATTTAACTACTGAGTTGCCTACTGTAACTTGTTCATTGTTGTAGTCAGGACAGTTTAATCACCTATTGGTTAAGTATTTATTTTGTTTTGGAAATGTCTTATTTGGTCTTTTCACTGAGACAGACAACAATGACGAGTCCAGGCCTATTGGTAATCACTGAAAGGTTTGACTGTTGTGAGACCAATGCTTTGACTTAGCTCTCTATGAAACCTAATGCATCTGAAAAAGGACCATCCTTTTTACTAGGTCTATGACAAAAAAAATAAAAAATGTCTCTGCTCCTCAGACTGCATTTATTTATCAACTACCTTTTACCAGAATCATTTCTTCACCTTGAAAGTCCATCACATAGATAAGTGATATTCCATCTATTTCTTTGACAGAGCTGGATTTTTAATTCTTTATATCTCAAATTCTCCATGAAGAATTCCTGCCATATGGGAATCCAACTGTACCATGCTTCACAACAAATATTCAAAAAATCTTATTCTGCCTAATGAGGAGCAGTCATCATAATTATTTTTGTAGGGTTGAGCAACCTCAGAATGCCTTCTGTCCAGATTAATGTATATTTTTAAAGTTTCTAAAGAAAAGTGTTTAGATCAGAATTTGGTAATGCTAAGCCTTGTCACACAGAAACAGGTTCCTAAGATGAGTCTACGCTCTTAAGTACTTTTACAGCCTTTATTTAGTCAGATTACATAGGTGTCTGTTGGGAAGAAGACGATGCATTTTTAATGATCAAATAAAAGGATATATTGAAGCTTCTATTTTTGTACCTTCACCTTCCAAGGTCAATTCTGTTTTTGTTTTAGTCAGTTACTGAAAGCTTGCAATTTCTTTCACTTGTCAGCACCCAACTGATATTCATAATCCAAACAATTCTTTTCCTGTCAAGAGAATAAAAGAAACAAGTCACCTTTGATTCCATGATAAAAATGAGACTTGTCACTCAATACTGGAAAAGAAATTAAGCACTGCAGACATCAGCATGTAGTGATTTCTACTTATTTATTTATTTAAGAATAATAAAAGTAGATTTCTTGCCTAATGAAATAAGCACTGGTTTTGATTCAAGGTCATGTAACCATAATAAAAAAAATATTTGTTTTCACTGCAAAGAACTTCTTTTAAACTTGAGTTAGACAAAGATTTATCCATGTATTATATGTTTCTGTTGGAGTGGGTGGAGTTTTGTTCTTGTCTCTAGCTAGGCCTTTCATAATTAATAAGAGAGTGATCAGCATCTCATAGTAGAATGTGCTACAAACTTTCTATGATCACTAAAGTAAATATTTTACTCCTACTGTAAGCAGAACTAAATGACTACCCAAATGTATAGAACAAAGAGATATCAAAATCTCACACTGAGATATAATGAGACTAATTCTTTTCTGTTATCTCCAGAAATCTGAATAAAATCAAAGTGAATGGAGTTACTCTGCTTTGCCCAAGTATCAGAGAAAACAGAATTTGACTTAATTAATCAAAATAATTTTTTAACTTGAGAAAGATGTTTTAAAGGAAAGCTCCATTTAACACTTAAAGGCAGAATGCTGTAATCAGAAACATCATGATTAAATCTCCCATTTACCAGAATATAAATCAAGGTTTTAGTAAATTCATTTCTAGAATTTTTTAAGTGGAGATAGACAGTTTGTTGTTAGGGTCAGTGTTTTGAATAGAAGACTGAAAGAAGATAAGAATGATGTTTAGAGGTCTGTGAGTGTTTTGCAAGTTCAGTTCAGTCAAAAGTTTTATGTGTCTGAGTCTCAATTTCTGAATTTGTGAAATAAGGTTAATAATATTACAAGAATATAGGGAGGTGTAATAATTGGTTGTAGTGGGTTTTTTAGAGTATCAGAACAACATATTAACTTTACTGTAATAATTTGCTGGAGTTCCAAGGGGACATTAAACATGACCCACATTCTCAAAAACAACTACTTCAACCTTGGGAATAAAGTATGGGACTGCAAGATGGGAAATGCAATTCTCTTTCCTGTCCTTTATTGATCTGATGAATAATATGAGGTTTTATTATTATTATTCTGCTTCTGCTCCTCCTGTAAAATGGAAGGAAGTTCCCTAGTAATATGTTCTGTCCACTGACACAGAAAGGCAGTGTACTTTAGTATTTAGTATTTCCATTTGTTCGTGGAAACATTTCTTGAATTATATTTTTAAAAAGTTAATTTCTGCTGCTAAATCTTGCATTTCCACAGTTTGTCCTAGTCCCTCCAATACTAACAGTATGATATAGCTGATCATCTGCTTTGTCTATGTGCATTTGTGTGCATATCGTGTTATGTTGATTGTCCCTTGTAATATGTAATTTCTGAAGTTTTGTTTTGTAGCAATTTATGGGTTCTTTAGTAGTAATTTATCGGTTAGACAAGTGGACATTGAGGAAGATACATTGAAAAGTGGCTGAATGGATGGTCCCCAGAGGGTTGTGGTCAGTGCCTCAGTTTGCTAGAGGCAAACCACTAGTGTGTGCTCCAAGAGTCAATACTGGACCAATACTCTTTAGCGTCTTCATTAATGTCCTGGATTATGGGGCAGAGGGCACCCTCTGAATGTTGACAGATGATACAAAACTGGAAGGAGAGGCTGATAAACTAGAAGGTTGTGCTGCCGTCCAGAAGGACTTGTTCAGCCTGGAGAATGGTCAGGAGTATCTTATCAATATGTATAAATACCTAGTGGGAGGGAATGAAGATGAGGCAGGCTCTTCTCAGTAATGCCCAGTGACAGGAAAAGAGGCAACGAACATAAACAAAAAGGTGTGAAATTCCATCTGAGCAAAATAAAGCACTTTTTTTGCTGTGAGGGTGGTCAAACCCTGGTGCTGGTTGTCTAGAAAGGTTGTAGAAACTCCATCAGCCAATCTGCTGTAGCTAACCCTGCTTCAGTAGAAGGGTTGGACCAGTTGATCTCAAGAGGCCCTTTCCAACAGAAATAATCTTGTTCTGTGAATTTTGTACTGTAACTACTCTAAAGTGTCTACATTACTGGAAAATGCTGGACTGAAGTGCTGCAATGTAAAAGTACTATCTTCCTCATATTCTGCTAATCTTACAGATGACTCCTGCCCAATATTGCTTACTGAAAAGTAGATATAAATATTACTGGTATTTTGGGTAGAGTGATCCTTACCACATGCACTTCACCCAGCCTATTTTAATAAGTAAAGTGTGTGAATCATCCCTTTGTGAAGCTAAGATCTAGATATGTCCACTGAGGTGATTCTGTTCTATGAAAAAAGATAATCTTCCTAGCTATGACCATAGTGCCAGTCAGTTTTAAGGGTGCTCCAGTGCAGCCTTTCATAAAAAGGAATCAGAGAAGACCTCAGTATACAGCAGGAAATTACTTTTAACATTGAACTAATATAATTTTGTAAATGGTTTTAATATGTTTGAAATTCAACAGAGAAAAATGAAACAGGATAGATGTCAGTTATATTACATGAAATTTTCAGCTTTTCTATATACGAAACTGAAATCCATGTCCTACTGCTGGGTTTTGGGGTTTTTTTCCTATTTTTACACTTTGTTCATGAGTTTCATTTTTATACATTTACACCATGCATTTACCAATTCATCCTTCCATACTTTCTCAGATAGAAGATACATGCATTAAATCATAAAGTAATTCACAGGCTGAGTTAATATCAGCTAAAGGACTCTATTAAAAGAAATAAATATATATACAATTCAGTAAAATCCTACTGGAAAAAGGTATTCCCAGTCTTTACATCAAATCTGTAAGCACGTTTGTATCACATAGTCAGCTTTGTCTGCAAAACAACTCTGAGTGCATTTTGAACAACAGCTTTACATATCTCCATTGCCCAGTCCCATGGGGATTCATGCGGAACCCATATAATTTATAATTTTTGCTAATGGTCTGGATGATAACAAGTATAATCTAGAGATTATATTCATTACATTTACTTCTGAGCTAATCTAGTTGGTACTGTCAAAACATTGGAAACAAGCTTAGAATTTTGATACGAAGATATTCTCTTTGGAGCGGAAGAAAAAGGTATTTAACAGTAACATGTAGAAACTGCAAAAAGTAGGCAGCAATAATTGACTACACAGATACATGATTGGGAAGAGTTAACTACAAACCAGTTTTGCAGAAAACAGTCAGGTATGTAGTGGATCACAAGATGAGTCAACAATCTTGTGAAAAAAAGAAAGCATCGTTGTGAGTTATATAAATGTATAGAAGAGACAGAACATGAGGTACGTCTTTGATAAATATACTTCAAACAAGACCTCTACTGGAGTATTGTATTCAGTCAGGATCAACTGAGTAAGTCTCAGTAGAGAGTGTTAATGGTAAGCGCGGTAGAGAACGCAATTGCCTTTAAAACAAAACAAAATGAAACAAAACAAACAAAAAACCCACTAAAACACAACACCCCCCCAAAAAAACCCCCACCCAAATTAAAAAAAAAAAACACAAACCAAAAAACCAGTGATTTTTTAGTCTAAGGAAGAGACAATTCAGAGGCTCCATGATAGAACTCTAGCTGTGTAAAAAGCCACTCTGAAGAGAAAAGGTAATAGGGTATTTTGGAGAACAAGGCAAGAAATAAAGGCCTGAAATGGCAGCCAGGAAGATTCAGGAGCAAGATTAGTTAATACTTTTCACTGACGCATTAGGTTGCTCAAGGGAACTGTAGAGGCTCCATCAAGACTTTTAAGAATGGCTTAAACAATGTCATAGTGGATCCTGTTTTAGGAAGGAAGGTGGTACAGGTGTACATTTTAGTCTCACAAATTTATACAGTGGGGAAAAGAAGCATGATAATAGGCTTTAGTCATTCCAGCAACTATACTATCATCTTTTGATTACAAGACATGGACTGCAGTCCTCTTGGGCAGGGATTGACTTTGTTACAGGATAGAATAGCATATGTTTCAGTGATGTCTTGACTTGTAGGTGTTATTCAAGGGAAAGCACAGAAGATCTTAACTTAGTGCAGGAATTCTGCTGCTTGCTTTTCTCTTTCCAAAATCCAGCCTTACTTACACTGATAAAAAAATATGTGAGAATATATCATACTTCCATAACATATCTGTAATGGAAGATGGGTTTCCTAATACACTTTGAAAACACAATTCTTGTGGTAGGCAGAATCTGCACTTATTCTCTTCCTGGGCTCAGACATTACCAGCAAAGAAATCCACAAAAAATCAACAAATTTCTGTTCAAATGTGCTCTCAGTTTTGTCTGCCTCCAAGATTTCTTTCTTAGCATCTCTAAGCCTACAATCTAAATCCTATTTCTCCACAGTAAGCCCTCCTTTTCTAGTCAGCTAAGGATGGTTTGCAGCAGAGGATGCACTGAATCATTCCAGTTCTTTCCCAAGAAGATCAATGATTCTTAACATACCTGTTTCCCACCTTGTTCTTGGCAGGTTTATCTGGTTCTGAAATGCTGACTATTATTTTGTCACTGAATCCTAAAAGGAATACTAGAGAGTAATAAAAACATAGGAGAGTATGTAGACATATCCACACACATATCAGTAAAAGCCAGCAGTGTGTAGTCCAGATGAGCCGGAGACCTGTACATTCACAAGAGATGTATTAATCAGCTGAATGTCGTACATTCAAGGTGCAAAAGCAGCCTTGTGGCTGCTCTAATTCGGGAATTCTTACTATGATTGCTTGTAGAGGAGATAGACTTACTAATGATTGTTAAGAGTTCACATTAATAGATTTTTAAAAATAGGTGATTAGGGAGATCAGAGAGAATAGATTTCTCTTGACATAAATATAACATAACCACCTCAGCAGTAATACAAACACCTGATCAACATAAATACCTGCAATAGAGATATCTATGTATGGACACCCGGTCAGTAAAGGTGACTGTCTCAGATACAGGTGTTTACACACTGAAAAAAAAGCAGAAAAGTGAGATGAAATTCGTAAATCTTTTTTTTCAATTCAGGAAACCTCAGTGAATATGTCTGACCAGTATGCAGCTGCTGTCCAAACCTAAATGAGGTTGTGCTCTAGAATAAATGAAATGTTGATTTGCTTACACAGTATTAGCGTAATGTTATATGTATCAGTGTTATACAGTAATTTTACATTCTAAGAAACTACACATTTCTAAGTCACTACAGGTATACCATCTCAAAAAATAAATTGTATTATGAAAATCACCGTATAGGAGAAGAACTGAAACTACAAGGTCTGCAATAAAATTCCAATATCAAGATGGTTTGTACTGCTTACTTCAGATAGCAAATGTGTTAAAAAAGTGGATACGATAATGAAGGATATGAAGAAATAGACCCGAAATGGGTTTTTTTTTTGGTTTTCTAAAACAAATGCAACAAAATATTTAATAAGAGATGGATTTTATTGGGATATCTACTTATAGACAGGCTGGCCTATGGAATTCTAACAAGAAGAATAATTGCGGCATAGGCTTGCTGCTTTCAAGATTGTACCTACAGTGAAAAGGAGTCTCACAAATAGCAGCTTTTTTAAAAGACCTTGACAGCTGTTCTTTGATATACATTATTTATTCAGATTCCTTAAAATGACACTGAGGAATGGAGTGATCTGAGAATTAAACTAAAAGAAATAGTAATTTTTAATATCTTTAGTGATGAGCAGCCCTTGTAGCTCCTTTTCCTATTTCAACATTCATACAAGGATCATGGAAAACAGCCTCACTAGACTGCTGAGTTACTATTGGCTGTTGTACATAGGTTTATAGTGTAAGGATAATCATGATGGATGTAAGGCAATGCCACTGAAGATTGCTGTGATGCAAGCTGATTGTATTCTATTTTATCCAAGACTCGGGGACCAGTAAAACACTGTGCTTGTCTCTTGAACACATAAGCAAAAGAGTAGTTGACAACTTCTGTTGGTCACTTCATTTTGAAATATCATGGTCACATTTTCTTCCTTGATTCCCACTTCCTCGGCTGCACCTCTCCACTTCCTGAAATTATTAGTGAGAAAAAAGCACAGACAGATAGGTCTGTGAGGGCAATCTATAGTAAGAGCATATCCCTTGTGGTGTCTTGGCATGCTATCTGCCATCTGCCACGGCTGTGAATCTGCATGGACGGATCTATTCCTATGGACAAGGCACCTTGTGCAGGAGAATTTGTGAGACTTCCCATGGGCCTCCCACAGACATGTACTTTACCTCTCATGTGAGCATCTCCGTATCTTGGCCCCCTTTTCCCGCTGGGGAAGAAATTAGCCTCACTGCTCTGCCTGTATTGCAAACTCATTCACTCAGTGTATCTTTGAGCAGCCTGTGGCTGATTTAACATATGTTCCTCTTCCCCTTCTGCTCTGCCAGTGCACTTGCAGAAAAAGATAACACATTGCTCACAAGAAGTGTGGCAACCTCTGCCTGGATGCCACTGATGATCAGTGCTGTGCACATAACTCCATGCCAAGAACTTTTTGCCAGTACAGTGTTTTGGGGTTCAAGTGTATTGTATTGCTAGGTACTTGGTAAATTGTATACCTTTCTAGTCTTGTAAGCAGCATGCTGTAATGGAAAGGTTCTCTAACTGGGGGAGAGAAGCTTACTTTCATTGCATACAATACAATTACTTTGTCTCTGTAGACATATGCACTATATAATGTTCCCTTCCCCTCTACTATGATAGACTTCCTCTTTTTTACTTATCACTTTGCATTAATTGAATGAATGCCTATTTCATACTGAACAGTACTGTTATCTTTATACATAACATCATGTCTAGGGCTTTCTGCCTCAAGACTTGCTTAAACAAGTAATTTCTTTATAATATTATGATGAAACTTTCTTCACTGCATTTAATGTAAATATATTTTTTATCTACTGGCTTCCCTCAGCAAGTAATAGAAAACATCTAACAATGTCATCTGGGAAATTAGTACATCTGGAAAAACTGCGGAGTGAACTGGTATATGCTTCTTATGTTAACATGCATAGAGGATTTCTCTCCCCATATGGAACCAAAATGGATTGTTTCCATTGTACTATTTGTTCCTATCATAAAGCACAGGAGAAGCCTCTCTTGGTTTGAAGTTTTGATATGTAGGAAAAAAAAAAGGGTAAAAAAAAAAAAATAAAGGCTGAGTACTATTCCTTTTATCACCTTCCCTGACTTAAGGAAAAATATTTGCAATCATGATGAGTTTACTTTGATGTGAACTAGATCAGATTTGATTTGTTATAGCTGGCACAGTCCCATATACAAGGCCAACAGTTCTTTAACCTATTTCTTTAACTTTATATCCAGATATTCTTATATTCTAAAGAAAAGAAATTCCACCACTATAGGCCCAATTCTCTAAACACTAAGATAAATTTTCTCAGACTGGCATAATGCATGCACGGACACACTTTCACTTTCAGCATATATCACAGAAAATAAAGAACTTAGAGTTGAAAAAAAACCCCACCTCTAGAATAAAACCATAAGACATATAATTCATGAATTCATGTTTTTACAAATCCAAGTCTGAATATAGAGAAAACAAACTGTAAAAGCATTCAGTATTTTTTTTCTTGCGTTCTTAAGATTGAACAATGCCTCTAAAACTAATGGTTATGGGAAAAGGTGTGCTTTCTTATGAGTTTTCAGACATTAACCTAAAATTTTGCAAGTATTCTCAGCATCCTGCGTAATAAAATTATATACTACTCGTCTTATCTGGATCAATGTTGTTAAGCTATTTACACTGAGTCCTCCTTAATCACTCCTTGATAGAGTAAGAAAAATTCCAGCATTGATGTAAGTGGATGCAATTCCAATGACTTAACTTGATTTATGCCCACTTATACCTGAGATGAATTTGTTCAACTCATTTATGCATGGGCTGAATGAATGATTTAATCACATCAAGCAACTGGAAATAAAAGCTTTTTACTAACAAAAGCCTCGTTCTGTGAACACTTGCAATTCTGTGTATGGCTCACTAAAGTTGGTTTTGTGGACAGACTTGCAGACATAAGTAATTCAAAAGAAAACAAAAAAAAACCCAAAAGCCAAGAAGCTAAAACCGTATTTTATCTCACATCTTTAACAACTGTCTCTGTAGTTTTGGAGATGTAAAACTCACCATGCTTTCTGATGAACACTTACTATGGTCTGGTAAGCATGATCCACATCAGCAATTTAACACTTCTCACCCCATGAACATTTGCTTAGACACATGGTTTAATGGCAGACCTGGTAGAGTAGGGTCAATAGTTGGACTAGATGAACTTAAAGGTCTTTTCCAACCTAAATGATTCTATGATTCTATGATTTATGTTTTATTTTTGTGGAATCCTCAGAAAATTCTCTATTAGCTTCTTAGCTTCTATAGAAATTTATGGGTTCCTTCACATTAATTAGAACCTAAGCAAGAAAACTACGTCAATGAAAATAATTGTAGAACATCAACATGAGCAATAACTTTTTCTTTCCTTTCTGTAAGATGCTCAGCTTAATGAAATGTACACAAGAGCTTTAAATAGAACAGAAAATAGAATGGTGTTGTCCTATTACTTTTTCATTTTAATATTTCATAATACCTTGTATAGTATGGTTCTAATAGAAAATTGAAGTGAACGAAAACGTCCTGCTACCACAGGTCTCACACAGATGTGGAGAAGCTGCAGGCTTTAATTGTTTCTATGCCATGGTGTGAAAGCACTATTAATATTAATGAAGAGACCAGGAATATGTTATCTGTAAGTCTTATAGAAGAGTCATTAGGACTTGGTCAGGCTTGATGTGAAACAGAAATCACCATGAATCTTTTTATTTTCCTCAGGGCCCTTTGAAATCTATAGTGAGTGAGTAATTCCAAATACGCTGTTGATGGGAAAATGTCTGTTTATTTCATTTTTCCCTATTAAGAAAAAATATGAGACCTGGGTAAAACTTTCTGTTTCACCTTTCAATGACTAGTTACATGGCTTCATTGACTAATCACCATGAAAAATTACCCATATTTCTGTCAGTGACAGTACCCAAGTTGTGCATTAATCCAGAAACAAAACCTTTACGTACTATTGCATGTCTCCCAGTAACTGATCAATTAACTGATGACACTGATGTACAGTATAGGTCTCATCAGAACCTCTCCAGAGTCAACTCTCCAGGGACTTGAAGTTCAACTGCTTGCAAGGAGTGAAAGGACTCCATTGTCACCGAAATCACAATAACATAAGTAGTATTAATTAGTTCATTTGACAAATCTGCTTGTTTAGAGTGTCACATTTTTGGGGTACTTTTTTTATTTGCCTGTTAATTATTTGCACAACAAATTTCTATTGGAAATTGAGGTGGATCAGACCTATTCAGTGAATAATTGACTAATATTACCAACCTAATAAATTTTTCCTTAACCGTCTACTGGTACTTGTAGTCCATCTTTTATCCTTGACTAGCCCTTGCAGTAAGATCATAATCCGTCTCCAATATTTTCTGTGTGCCTTGTTTCATCATTTTACCTCTGACCAGCTTTTCTTGTTAATTGATAATCCTGCTTCCAATTTTTTGGAGGCACGTTCAGAGGTCCACAAATGACTTTGGAGAACAAATGAGTACATAATACTCTCTCATTTGGAAGCAGTGTTAAAAAGGGTCTGTGAGGCTAGTCTTCATGTAGCATTTAACTCAAAAACTCCAGGATGAGAGAAGTTTGGAGAGCTCAGTCATCAAAGAAGTGTCCCCAATCCCACAGTGTGCTACCAGCAGAAAGGGCAGACACTTGAAGAATGTAGGACTTGGCAAACTGCTTGCTTAGAAAATATAGAGATACATGTGAATAAAGCAATAAAGATGTCAGAGAAACTAAAAACCCGAATTAAGTTGTGTGAGTGGATTTCAATCTATGGTTTATTCAGACCTAGGAAGTTCTAGCTTGTTAGGAACTTGACATACATTTTTGAGAAGGCAGGCTAGAAACTGATGCCATCCATGGCTTTCAGGATTGCAAGTAGATTCCTGCAGTTAATAATTTAAGTCTTCATCACATCTAGCTCCTCTTATTTCACCTGGAATTTCCATGCAATATTCCCAAATATGTATGCTATCCATGCAGACAGCAATACTTTAGTGCATGCCTAGTGAATCAGGCATCTTTCCCGATGATCTGCATATTCAAAATATTTTAATGAATGTTTAATAAATCCATATGTCGATGTTATGCTTCCCAACAACATCAGGTTTGCTATTTGTGTGCTGTGTAGTACCTATACACAGACTTTTGCTTGAAACTACCTTAGGTTCATAGGCCATCCTACTGCAAAAGTCCTGACCATGCTTTTAAAAGCATGTCTCCAAGCACCTTCAGATGATCAAATTTTACACTTTTCCCAGCTCTTTTTATGCTACTAGACTTGACTGTCATGAAAATACAAAGCCTGGAAGAATGGAAACATGGTTCTTGATATTGGGGCTGAAAGAAATTCACATTTTCAGTTGACTCCTGCATGGCAAAGCTTAACCTTGTGGTAGAAGAAACAAAGTATGTGAGAAAGGAGATTAGGCATGTGAAGGAAACCAGAACAGACAGTTAATATGGGGAAGTAGAAAGAGGATCAGACAAGAAAACAAATAATTTTACTTCATATTGAAAAATAAGCCTGAATATTTTTGTAAAGCCCAAAACATATCACTTCTCAGACGACGGATTTAAGTATTCTCTTCAGCAGTTCCAAAACATACTTTTTTCAAGTACTAAAGGACAGCAGCAAAAATTGTATCAGCTCCTGAGGCAATGTCTTCTTTGGATTATCATGAGTAAAGAAAATGTTTCTAGTAATAAAAGTAAGGATGTTGGTCTGATTAAAATCAGTGACTATTGTATAATGTCAAATTATAACTCACTATAATTTGAGCTGAGCTTCTAAATACAAGACAAGCAACAAAAAGATAAACTTCTTTCAGATACTTTGACTGTATTTGTCTATATTCACAAGAAGACCTTTTTATAAAAATGTCACATGTGCAACCTATACTTCTTATAGCTTACCTGTCAAATGGAAAAATATTTTAAATATAGTAAGCATTGTTTTTATAAAAACAAATTAAAAAATATTTGTTCATGTTTTTTCAGAAAAGAATGCCTGTAAGATAACACCAAAAAATCAACTGCCAAGTACTCAGAAATATTAAGAATGTTTGGGTGGGCAGCGGGGAAATCTTTGTGCCTAATTGCTAATAAATACTGTTTTTTTAAAAATACTTTTTTATAATTTAATTTCATTTATTTCAGGATTAGTTCCAATGAAGGTGCAACACACAGAATTCCATAAGAAAACCAATCTTGTCTTCTTCACCTGTTCTAAGATTAAGAAGTCTTAAGCTTATTTCTAGAACTGTAACTGCCAGATAACCTTGGGCAAACTATTTTTCTTTTTCTGCTTCTGTTTTTTCCCTTAATAAAATGGAACAAATCACAATGACCTTTTAGTACCTTATGTATAATATTCACAGTTACAAGGAGCTGCTGCTTCTTTGTAATCAACTGCCAGGTATACTCTCTTTCATCAAGTAGTGTCTCTGAGTACCTTTAGATTGAGAAGGGCAATATGACTTCAGTGCCAGAAAGATAATCTTTGCTGCTGACTCAAGCAAATCAGGCATTGTACTGTAATTGTCACCTAAACAAAAGACCTGAGTTTCAGATCTCTCATTGTACTGTTTGGTTATATGCTGAGGCAGTAGTTGATATCATTTCACCTACACCTTTCAAAAACTTGTCCAATTAAATTAGACATCTGAATGTTTGGAAATATTGGCCCGTTTCATGAATGGCCATTTTGTAGGGGTTTTTTTCCATAAAGGATTGGAGAAGGCGTACTTGAATGTTCAATCATCTAACCAAGCTTCACTAAAGGAGACTATTCCAGCGCACCATGAATTCTCCTCTCTTATGTGGAGAATATGATTTTATTTACAATAGCTTTACAAATCTTGAAGGTGGCTGTTAAAGAGAAGTGTTTATGAAGAGAAGTCTCAGGAACCAGCAAGTCAGCCAACATTCATTTGATTGCCAGCCATGTGCATAGTGACAATGCAGGTCTGAGATCAGGCCAGGAAGCCAAGTCAGTGATGCCAGGTCAGGAGCAGAAAGGTGCGATGTCGGGCAGAGGCACATCTGCAAGAAAACTCACACAAGGACATAGGGCAAGGGCCTGAGCTAAAATGCAGCAACCAAGCAAGGGGACAGAGACCCCAGATGAACCTCCCACAACACTTGCTCACAGCTTATGTGCTTTCACAGCAGACTCATCCCAGGTAACATAGATATTTAAGAATGCTTAAGCAAACTGAACATACTGAAGTCCGTGGGCCCTGATACAATGCACGGTGCTAAGGGAGCTTGTAGATGTCATTGCAGCACCATCCTAAATAATCTTTGAACAATCATGGCAGCTAGGAGAAGTGGCCAAAAACTGGAGGAAGGCAAATGTCACTCAAATCTTCAAGAAGGTCAAGAAGTATGACCCAGGGAACTACAGGTCTATCGGCCTCCCCTTGATCACTACATCACTCAAAGATGGTGGAGCAGATATCCTTGGGAACCATTTCCAGGCACATGAAGGACAAGAAGGTCATGAGAAGCAGTCAGCACAGCTTCACCAAGTTTAAGTCATGCTTGACCCACTAGAGAAACTTCTATGATGAAATGACTCACTTGGTAGACAAGGAGAGAGCAGTGAATATTGCCTACCTTTACTTTAGTAAGACTTTTGACACTGTCTGCCATAGGATCATCATAGATAAGCTGTTGAAGTATGGGCTGGATGAGCAGATGGTGAGGTGGGTTGAAAACTGACTGAAAGATTGGACCCAGAAGGACCAGATGATCATTCGTATCATGTCTAATCAAAGACCAGTAACTAGCGGTGTAGCTCAGGGGTCAATACTGACCTAGGCATCAATACACAACACAGGAGGTTCCATCTGAACACCAGGAAACACTTTTTTTTTACTGTGAGGGTGACTGGCACAGGTTGCACAGAGAGGTTGTGGAGTGTTCATGCTTGGAGATACTCAAAAGCTGTCTGGACATATTCCTGGTCAACCTGCTCTGGGTGAGTGTATGTGAGCAGGGGTGTTGGACCAGATGACCTCCTGAGGTCCCTTCCAACCTTAATCTTTCTGTGACTTCATGAGATGCAGCGTATCAGAGCCAACCGGTGGAGAAGAGGAAGACCTTGCAAAGCTTATTGGCGTACTCAAAACCCTGACAAAAGAGATAAAGGTCAGGAATAATATTTTCAGGTGATGTTTGGATATCCTTCAGTATGGTAAAATAAGTTTCATAGGGTAGAAAAATACTAAATGTGGGATTATATAGGATAAAACAAACATTTTTCAAATTATCATTTTTAAAATACTGTCTTTCAGTTGCTTTTCTCCCTGTCAATGTTGCCTGGTGCCTTGAGGCAGCCAAGTCTATTGCCTTGTCTTTGGCTGCAAACAGACTGTGAACTCCCATATTTGGTCTAAGACAAAAATCGTGCTAGTCAAAAGAGTCAAAAACAAATAAGATTTTTTTAAAAAAATTCATTCATCTCATTACATTATTCTCTTTTTATATTAATTTTGCACAAATGAAAACTAGGGTAGAATTTAATTGGACTATTCCTTCTGGGTAAAACAGGAAATCCAGAAAAGCCAAGCACAGACTTTTCTTAAAGTAGATGGTCTAGACAGAAGACAGCAGCTCTTGTTGACATTTTTGCTTTACAGACCTTGCAGCATTATCTTGCGGAAATTCCACATTTTCCTTGAGAAAAGTTTTGTCCTTTTTAACATGGGAGTTCAGCCAGTGAGTTCATAGTCAGTGAGCTCAGAGGAGTCATTGCCTTGGGTGTTGGAAAGCTTAGACAGCAGCACTGATGTGCTGTTGTTTATCAGACTATGTCATCCATGCTGAGGCATGCCTGAGCATTTTGGAGCATTCACAAGAGACAAGTCTGTGTAAAAAAAGCTGATCTATAAGGGATGAAAACAAATCCAGAGTAGAATGACACCATTTAAATTCCATGCACTGAAATTCTTGATGTTTCATGGCTGTTAGAGGTCTTTTGGTAACTTCATCTGACATAGTCATGGTAGTAAGGGACAGTGTTAAGTGACAAAATAAATGGAACTGCATTAGTTCAATTTCTTTCTCTCATCTGACTTACAGCTTAGACTTTAATACTACAGACACAAATTCAGGACTGTTTTCTTTTGTGCAATTCTAGTTCCTTGTAATATATGTATATATTTTATGTTTTAAATATTTTAAGTTAAGATTTGTTTAAAGTCAGTTCCAACATCTGTTGGAAGATGTTCTAAATAAGATTTCCCACTTAATTTGATGCAGCATATCTCCCTCCAGGTTGCAGATAAAAATGAACTGCAAGTGAATATGGTGCTTTCTTACAAATATTCCCTTACATAAGCACTTGCAGTGAAGGTGAACTGGAACTAATATTGTGCATAGGTGAATTGGAATTAACACTGTTTATGCTGTCTGACTCTGCTTCTGCAGGGGCAGAATTTAGCAAACAGAAGGTCACTCACTGAGATACCAGGTTAAAAGAGTCCCTTTAGTAGACATTCTCTGTAGGTACTGAAGCAAGCAAATATTCATTAACTTTACATTTATTCTTGCATCAGATTTCTTTTTAACCTCATATGATACTTTCACAGCTTAATAAAGGTGGAATTATGTCTTCCCTATACTGTGCATTGATACATTTGTTGATGGCTATTCCAATCTCAGTCACACTATCTTTGTTTTCACAAGAGTGTTCAGACAGTGTAATTACTATTCAGATTTTACTAAGAATTAGTTATTATAAGGCTGATAGTATCTAGCATGCACAAGTACTTCCCCTGAACTCAATGTTAAGTATAATCGTGGCATATGAAGGAAAGGCTGTGGATGTTGTCTGCTTGGACTTTAGTAAGGCCTTCGACACAGTCTCCCACAGCATTCTGCTAGAGAAGCTGGCAGCCCGTGGCTTAGACAGGTGTACTCTTCACTGGATTAAAAGCTGGCTGGACGGCTGAGCCCAGAGAGTTGTGGTGAATGGCGTTAAATCCAGTTGGCGGCAGGTCTCAAGCAGTGTTTCCCAGGGCTCAGTTTTGGGGCCAGCCTTGTTAGATATCTTTAGTGATGATCTGGATGAGGGGATTGAGTGCACCCTCAGTAATTTTGCAGATGACGCCAAATTAAGTGGCAGTGTTGATCTGCTTGAGGGTAGGAAGGCTCTGCAGAGACATCTGGGCAGACTGGATGGATGGGCTGAAGCCAACTGCATGAGGTTTAACAAGGCCAAGTGACAGGTCCTGCACTTGGGTCACAACAACCCCAGGCAACGCTACAGGCTTGGGGAGGAGTGGCTGGAAAGCTGCCTGGCAGAAAAGGATCTGGGGGTCCTGGTGGACAGCCAGCTGAACATGAGCCAGCAGTGTGCCCAGGTAGCCAAGAAGGCCAATGGCATCTTGGCCTGTATCAAGAATAGTGTGGCCAGCAGGAGCAGGGAAGTGATTGTGCCCCGGTACTCAGCGCTGGTGAGGCCGCAGCTTGAGTACTGTGTTCAGTTTTGGGCGCCACAGTCTAGGAGGGACATTGAGGTGCTGGAGCGTGTCCAGAGAAGGGCAACAAAGCTGGTGAGGGGTCTGGAGAACATGTCTTATGAGGAGCGTCTGAAGGAATTAAGATTGTTTAGTCTGGAGAAGAGAAGGCTGAGGGGAGACCTTATTGCTCTCTACAACTCCCTGAAAGGAGGTTGTAGTGAGATGGGAGCTGATCTCTTCTCCCAAGTAACTAGCGATAGGACAAGAGGAAATGGGTTCAAGTTGTGCCAGGGGAGGTTTAGGCTGGACATTAGGAAAAAAAATTTTCACGGAAAGAGTTATCAAACATTGGAAGAGGCTGCCCAGGGAGGTGGTTGAGTCACCATCCCTAGATGTGTTTAAAAGTCATGTAGATGTGGTGCTTAGAGACATGGTTTAGTGGCAGACCTGGTTGAGTAGGGTCAATGGTTGGACTAGATGATCTTAAAGGTCTTTTCCAACATAAACAATTCTATGATTCTATATTTCTTAACATAGATAGTACTAAGACAGTTATTACAGCATAACAATTTACATCTAAGTCAACTGAGACATGTAACTGAGCAAAAGCTGCCAGCCTATAATGTAAAAAGCCAGAATAGGTTCCACAGAATAATTAAAATATTAAGACCTACCCTACAAAATCTTATATATTTAAAAACTGTTCTTCATTATGTATTCTATGACAACAAAACATCATGACTTCTGTTTCAATCAAAACTTTATAATCTCATTAAATTGAAATTTTCATGTTAATAGTTCATGTAAGTATTTTTAAGAGTTTGACAGCTTACATACTTTTTAAAAAAAACAATTTGAAGATTTTAGATTTTATTTTTACAAACTACATCTAAGCACCAAACCCACTGGCTGACAGAACAAGTAATAATAATCAAAACCAGTGAATTTAGACAGATCTGAATTAATTACAATTAAAAATTGTAATTAATCAGTAATAAGCACACAGTATTCAAGTTGAAGTATGATTATATCAGAGTTAAAAAAATAAAGACAGATACTTGATTGATTTTATCATATGTTTGCTCATTTATCTCCAGTAGCTTTGGGTTAAATCTGAAGAGAAAATACTAAGAGTCAAGGATGAACATGTTCTTTCAGTTTCTACAGCAAGTTGGGGCAAAGCCCAAAATTCTCCTCAGCCAAATCACCAGATGAATACTTGGTATTATGTAATGCTAGGAAAAAGTGACTATTCACTGCATGTTCCTGGTATTTCTGTAGAAGTTAATTTCTTCTCTCAGAACCTGATGGAGAAGGGAGTCTTTATGAACTCTTAATGTTTCTTACTATCCTTCCAACTGTAATTATTCCTGTTAAAATAGCTTTTGGAGGCTTAATGTTAGTGACACGATAGGCACTGTGAAAAAAAAGATCTTGACACACACATCTCCTGTTCTTACCTATGGGCGAACAGAATTCTTACACTCCAGCTTGCAAGGAGAATAGGCATATGACTACCTAATTTATGCAGCCAACCAGATTCATTGTAAGCCTTTTTTCAGTCATATAGATCAGGTTAGGGTTAGAGAACAAAATATCTGTAAACATTGTAGAGGTCGTTAGTAGTAATGAAAATTAAGAAGACCTCCTGAACATTGTGTCAAGTGCAAGACAAACCTAGGTCCTGAATACATTTATCTGTGCCTTTACATCTTGACACAGATAAGAAGCTCTGCAGGTATCCGGGGCTGCATGAGGAGGAATTGTCCCAGCAGGTCAAGGGAGGTGATTCTTCCTCTTTACTTAACGCTGGTGAGAGATATTCAGTCCTGGATCCAGTTCTGTGGTCTCCAGTACAACAGAGGCACGAGCATACTGGAGTGAGTCTATCCAAAGTCCACAAAGACAATGGAGGAACTGGAGCTTGCTTCCTGTGAGGAAAGGCTGAGATAGATCAGACTGTTCAGCCTGGAGAAGAGAAAGCTCAGGGAGATTTTACCAATGAGTATAAATACCTCATGCCAGGTGTTAAGAAGACAGAACTAGACTCTTCTCAGCGGTGCCCAGTAACAGGACAAGAGGCAATGGGCACAAGCTGAAACACAGGAGGTTCTGTCTGAACATCAGAAAACACTTTTTTCCAGTGAAGGTGACCAAACACTGGAACAGGCTGCCCAGAGAGGTTGTGGAGTTTCCATCCTTAGAGATTTTCAAAATTAGACACAGTCCTAAGCAATGTGCTCTAGGTGATCCTGCTCTGAGAAAGGTGTCGGACTATGTGTTCCCTTGATCCTGAAACATTTTGTGATTTTCCAGCTGTTTTTAATTAAATGTCTCAATACTGACTCACATTTATGATTTTATAAAGCCATGTTCAAAATATTTAGATATAAGGTAATACAGGTTTAAACTCACAAATTTTCATTGTTTCTAAAGCTAGTGTATTTGATCTAATTTTATTTTTGTGTTTATTGTCCTCCATTTCTGCGCTAATGTATTGGTTAATAAAATGAAGAATAAGACAAGAAACTTGGATGTCCCTGCTTTGGCCACAGGGATCCTATTTAGAATTAATTAGACTAGATATATCAGTTACATCTCTTTAAAATAGATGTTGTTTAAAAATTGAAATGAAATCTTATTAAGTGTGTGAAATACAATTATCATCTTGCTTATTTATTTAACCTTTGTAGAGTTTATTATAACCATTCTAGTTTTTCTGTATTGCTGCCAGTTATGTCTGTGGTAAATAGCTACTAAAAATAAGTTCTTTGGGACTCCCAGTTTAAAAAAATGTATTTCTACATACAGTAAATAACCACAACTTTGGTAGAATAAGACAGAAGTTATTGTCCCTGGGACCACAATTTTTTTGTTCTACAGAAGTAAGCAGATGTCTCATATCACACATTTCAGCCACTCTTTTTTACTATAATTATTTTGAGCAGATTCCCATGAGGTATGGTTCCGAGCAGTACAATTCCTTCATTAATGAATAAGAGGAAGGTGTTAATAAATGTATTAGTAAGTTAAAGATATCTATATCTATATTTATATTTCTTTCTTCCTTTTTTTCTTTTTCTTTCTTTCTCTCTTTCATGAAAAATCAAAGAAAGAGTGAATTCCCAAAGCACATTACTTGCCAGTCACAAGTTCAACTAAAACAAGAAAAGATTTCATTTGTTTTTTGTTTCTTCCTTTAAGGTTTAACCACTCCAGGGGCACTATTTTCCCCCTGCAGGGAGGAACTCTCTTCAACTTTTACATTGAGCTTTCTATCATCTTGTGGGAGACAATAGAGTCCCAGGAAGTCATCGGCAAAAGAAGAAGAAAGGAGGTGGTGGCATTTGAGTAAGATTTAATCACACTGTTTGACCTTGCACTCCATTTAAAATAAAATAGAATAGGAGGAGGCAAAAAGAACTATCCCAGAGCCTTCACCTCAACACCCGAAAGCACTTTGTCCTGTCTTACAAAAGATTCAGTGTAGAAACAACTCAGTTGAATATAACCAGCTGATGGAAAATACTTCTTTGGAAACACAGAAGATCTTACAATAGCTCATATGACTCACCTCCAGATTTTTCTCTTTGCCTAAGCAGCTTGAATTTGGACTTTCCTTGTGAGTTGGATCTTTACAGTGTCTGAACAAATTTCATCAGGTAAACTGAAAGAAATGTATTAGCTTGCATGTCACCTTCTGTCAAGAAATGGCAAGGACTTTAATTTCACCATGATGTCAACTTTTCTTAGCTCATTTCTGATCAATGTTCAGGGCTATGACAAGTGCCTTCCCCGAGTCCAGAAATAAATACAGGACCAAAATGGAACTTTTTATCTGAACGTTTCAGAGCTTTAGGGGAGTTACTAGAAAGCGAAATAACAACTTTGTGTTTTCTTTTTCACTTCCTCCAAAAGATCTAGAAGAATTGGAACTAACGAGACCATCACAATGGACAAATTCTAAATTAGTCACTGGGTCTGAGTTTACATATATGGTTAACTTTCTGAACACACTGGAAAACAAGCACATAGAGAGATCAGAAAGACCTCAATATTTCTCTGTTCTTACTCATTTAACCTAATCACATTTTAAATTCCCAAACTGAGGATAACACATATTTTTCACTAAGAAACTGTGATAGTTAGTTTTGTGCTAAGTAAACAACATGCCAGGATGTGCTAACGTGTTGGGTGGGATTAGTACCATAACAGTAATAATCAGATCACAATGTTCTAACATTGGCATGTTTTCCTTTCACAAACAAAGAAATCTTGACAAAGTAGAACTAGAAGACATTTGATCTTTGACTGGTATCTATACATTTCTCCTACTAATTACACTATTGATATGACAACTATACAGCAGGCCTAACATATCTAGGATGTATCAGATGAAGCTGCAAACAGCTGCGGTCTGTGCAGGGTTACTGAGCTTAGCTCATACATTGCACAGGTGATCAAAGAATATATAGAAAATGTGACATGTTCAGAATATGTCAAATCCCATGTATATGCATGACAGCGTGCATATGGACCAATTTGTGCCTGTGAAATCCCTATCTTCACACCAAATGAATACGTAGAGTCTCAAGTTCACTCTATCATAGAAACCAACTATTTAATCTTCAGGATAAGGATAAATGCAGGGGAAAGGGTGATTTTCTATTAGCTTAGTTTCCTTCTTCACATCCTGAAGCCAGTAGGTCAAAACCACCACTCCCTGAGCTGGCCATTATAGTTCTGCATGAGAAACAGTTTTAGGATATGTTTAAACAGAAAATAATTTGCAAACATCAGAGTGTTGTTGAGATAGAAGAACTAAGTGAAGTCGGACAAAGACTCCTTCAGCAGTGTAGAGAGTATTTAAGTCAGTAAAACAAAGACCTAGCTGCAAGTGTGAGCTTCTCAAATGTTTCTTCGAATATTTAGATGCATTCACTTTTGTTTGCCTGCAAGTTTATAAGAAGCATATATGATAAAAAACTTGTTGAACATTCACAGTGAGGAGAGACAAACACACTGTTACTGAATTCACACCAGCAACCTGAAAGCTAATTCAGGAAAAGAGTAATTTTCAGGGTAAAACCCATTTTCTTTAAAGTGAAATAAGTCTTCAGGGTGAAACACTAAAGCAGGACAAGAATCATACCTGTTTATCCAACAGTCTCTGGGTATGGTTTTCTAGAAGGACCTGCTCTGCTGCTGAATCTGGCAAGCACAAGTCACATAGGTGGTAAAGAAAAAGGTGTACAGTGGTTTGTAATTGTGCTATTATCTTCTTTTAGATCAGAATTGGAATTTCCGAAGTTACTGTGTGCAAGGAGATCAGAAAATGAGTATCACACTCAGGCTTCTGTAGAAATGATTTGGAGTCCCATAGCTGTCCTTAAGAAACAAATTAAAATTAAAGGTTAAACTTACTGTCTGCAGCCCCTACCAAGCCAATGACAAATGAGTGGTTATTTGACAGTGTAGTTGAGTGATCATTTTGAAATTATTGAGATAAGCATTCCTGAGTTCTTGTGACATGCAACACAAAGCCAGGTTGCTCTCTTTCAGAAATTATTTATTCATTTCACCAAAAGCTTCTGTCAAAGTTGAAAAAGAAAAAGACAGCCATTACAAAGCCAACCCGCTGAATAAAGAAATTAGAAAGTTTGATTACATTTACCACAGTTATGGAGTAATTTGTGACCAACCTAACCATTTTAGCAAAAAAAGATGCAATGCTAGAGTAAATACATAAAATCTTTGCATTACTACACCACAGGAAAGGAAAAATATGTTTTCTCTTCCTGTCTCTTCTGCTATGTTTCAGGGCTAAATGTCACATCTTTTCATATGGCAGAATGTATTTCTGTTTGTTTTGCCACTTGTTTTTTGCTAATTCAGAAACATTTTTTTTTCAATTTTGGGGAAGGAGTAAGGATACCATGGTGACAAGAATTTTTACTCAACCCAGGATAGACAGACAGGAACAAAAGGGCCAAATTGTTTCTTCTATAGCAGTGTGCTGGTGAGAGAACAGAGAAGCTCTGCCCAAAGTCTAATTAACTCCCTGACAAATGCTGTTTAGAGACAATGTTAGAGACTTAGCTACTATACTATAGCTTCTACACCTAGCTTATACTTGGGGACTGGAAAAAATATGGCAGAGGCCCTTGAACTATCTTGTTATCATCAGCCCATCAGTAAAACTAAGACTCTAATTGTGTTCTGTCTGAAAGTAGTAGATCTAGATGGGCAGAAGAGCTTCCTCCATTTAGCATTCTGTATTGAAAGCATGAAATAAAAAAATTTAAGACCCAAAAGTACACTGTTTTGCTTGCCCAAATCCCAGTTCTGCACTGAATGCACTAAAGAGGGTGCATCAGGCTCCTATGTTATTTGTTAGCTTCATATCACAGCAGTGAATATAGCATTGCTTCCTATAAATGCCTAGTTTATGCTTTCTATTGATGTACACTTGCATGCAAATCTAACATCATGTCATTTAATTATAAGAAGCAGGGTAATAAGTGTGAAGATAAATATTTCACAGACCTAATCAGGAATTATCCTTTTAAATCACTATTATGTGTTGAGAACTGTGCTCAGCAATCAATACCAGGCAAAGCCATCTAAAAGATAATTAGAACTGTGCAGACTATAGCATGCCCATTTTGGATGCTGCCATTATGTCAAAGATGTCCAAAACCAGCTAGAAAATTATATTGGGTTTTTTGCACAGATTACTGCATTTCCTTTTATGCTGAGTAAAATGTATCCTGCTTTACAATACTTCATTGTTTTTATAAGAGCTTTTGAACCTTTACCTATACAGAGTTTTGATGATCTTGTTTTTCCTATTAACAGTTACACAGTTCATCACAAAGTGAAACGTCTCATGCTACTAACAGAAGGAAATAATAGACGTAAAAAACTGATTCACCACAATACTGTCCTTTTTATTCAGTGCGGCACAATAAGCATCATCACATTTGTAACAGATTTTTGGCAAGTAGTCCAAGCTTTATTTTCAGAATTATGTATCAATTAAAATAAAACAATAAATCCAATTCAAATGTAATATTGAGCAGTTATGAAGCAGATTTTCTGATTTGAAAAAATAACAGAAAAGGAAGGAAAAAATCATATGGTAGTTTAAAAGTACCATATATTCCAAGTACTTTATGTATACGCATTTTTTTAACGTATTATAATTTGATGGCATGGGTTGGTTTACCTCCAGGACTTTCTCTTATTCTCTTTCTTATAGGCACACACACTTTTCCCTGATCACCTGTCATAGCCACTATCCTTCTCATCCAGCTGAGAAGGAATGGTTGAAGCTCTCTAGGGAGACCGTCGGTTTCACCCTTTCATCCGCCAAGAGAGCACAAGAGAATGGAAGAATTCACATCTTCTCTCTAGGGCTAAGCATTCTTTCTTGGATTCAGCAGTCCTCTTCCGACATGGTGTGGTGTGAATTGAGCCTTGAATTACACTTTTACGTTTGAAGTTTGTGGGCTTTCAGTTGGGTTTTTTTTCCAAGAAATAAGGGTGAAAGACATCTAGAAAGCTTAGTCATTGACAGGAAGTCTAGGAACTCTATTTGGTACAATTTACAGTATGTTGCATTTTCTCAGCCATTCTTAAATGACGTTTATATCTAACATGAATTTGTAATAATATGCTTGCCTAATATTTAAAAGGAAAGAAAAGGAAGAAAAATTTTATTTTCAAATAGCTTTTGGACAAGAAATCTTACAATTTCAGAAGACAAACTGTAAACTAAAAACAAAGAACTATTAGGAAACAAAAAATTAGTGAATAAATAAATTGTCTCTCTCATGAATGTATAAATAAATGAGACTTTCAGCCAATAAATGAATTGCAATTCTAACTATTATACTTCATGATATGATATTTTCTGTTATGTATTGAACCCAACACAAGAAATGTGAAGGGAAATACACTGATTTGACTCACTGTAAATAATGGGTTGAAGGTCTGCACTGATCTTGAACCTCAAAAGACCATTCAGAAAATTCTGTATCTGTCTTGCAATTCAGAAGAATGTTTCTGTTTCAGTGAGAATTATGCTTCAGCAAAAAAATATGTGGAAATATTATGGAGCCAGGCAAATTAAACACAGATTTTTTAAAGGAAATTACTAATCTCAAGAAGATCTTACTTTTAGTAGGTCGGATAACAAACTTCTCAAATGTTACAGTGTTCACTAATGCAATGTTTACACAGTGGTGAAGATCTGTATAATGCATGCCTTGGCAATAATTAGATGCTTAGTAGGCTAATTATTTTGTGAATAAAATCAAACAAAATCAAGTAATTAAAGAACAGGCAGAGAATATGTTAAGACTTACACTAATAATTGTTGAAGTTCTGATTTAGCAGTGCGCTTTATGCATTAATAATGTAATGCCGAATGCCAGTAAACCAAGGAATGTATAAAAATATTTAAGTATCTAAGGGTTACTGTACTAAAACATTTGCTTTCCTGATAGTATAGGACGATCTATTTTTTAAATGTTTTCATTTTATGTAAATATACAGGAGGCAGAAGATAAAAGTAAGTAATTTGAGTTAGGTGCATTTAAAAAGATAATGTTCTCACAGAAATTGCTGTAAGACCTCGCTTCATATAATGCAGCTCATTCTCTGTAGAATGCCACAGAAAAAACCCTCAAGGTTATTAGCATCTAACATATTTATTGCTTTCTGAATAAAAATATTAGTGTACATTATAGATTATTTGTGCAGTCTTGGAGACTAACAACACATATTATACTAGTGAAACTACTTTGTTGTTCATACGAAATGTATATTTTTCAAGACAGTTCACCAACCTACAAAGAATTGCTTATCCGGCATAAGGAAGTATGCTGGGTAAGAATAAGGGAAATGGGAGGAGAAAGAAAAGTGAAACTTTGGAAAATAGTGAAGGTAGAAGAGAAAGGCATTCAAAACACTGAAAAAACAAGACTTTTCTAAAAATGAACCCCGTAGTCTGAAAGGTTCCTGCTGAATCCAACTGAACTACTTACAGGTTTAGAATTAGTTAAAAGTTTAAGAGCTTCTCTAGGTCAAAAGTTGTAGCATTGAGCCACAGGTAATTGATTTGATCCCTGGAAATGTTACCAATTCTCCTGAGACTATTTATACCCATTCATTCGCATGCACATGCATACACACCATGTAAAGATAATACTTCTTCTGGTTTTTTTATATAGATCTTATTTGTTGCAAAACAAGAAAGAGAACAAGGAAGAAAATGAAAAGGAACAACAATGAAATTCTATCAAATTATAATTGAAATCTCAGCAGGAAGATCTCAAACATTAATCCTACAGGATAGGTTTCTACGTCAGATTAAACCACCTCAAATTTAGGTGTTTTATTCTCAGATTAAGTTCAAATTAAATAGACTTTGAAAAGTTAATTTGCATTTCATAAATCCCTGGTTTGGGAAACACAATTTAAAAAAAATAGACAAAACAACAGAGACAGACCATTTTCGTACATAGTTCAGAAGATAGTCTGTGGTATTTCATTTGCAAGTTAATATTTAATATGTAATATATCTCTAAATATTGTTAAAAAATCAGTCTTTCAGTGGTTTGGATAGTAAGGTATAAGAACACAAATCAGGCAGACAGTGTCCAACTAAAGACCCAGTTTTGGTTTGCATTCTGTGCCTGACATTAACTACAAATTGTTGATGAGGAAGAAATATTTAGGCATTCTGAAGCCTTCAATGATATTTCCAATGGTGTATATCCTCTCAGCTGTCAACGATATGAGTCTTAGGGATGTCCACATGTTTGGGTTTAACAATTTTTACTTCCATTACTTAGTTTAATTCATTATCTACTTCTTGGGAGCTATGACCTAATCAATGAGTACAACAGTTGAACTGTGTACTGTGAAAAATAAATACATACATACATACATACATACATACATACATACATGGCATTTTAAGAAAACCTAGTTTATGTTACCTCGCACGTGGTCGCTTTAAGAAAAGATGGGTAAATTCTACCTCTGGACAACTGGGGTTCTGTAACTTTTGTCACACTCATTAAGAAAATTAATCATAGGGTTTTTTTGAAAGAGCAACTGATAATTGACCATATGGTATTGAATTACATGTTGGTATTGACAGGTTTGCTAAGTGTGGTATCACACACCAGACATAGTCATTCCATTCAGTGACAGCTAGAAAACTAAGTAGAATACCATATGATGATCAGAGGATTAGAGCACCTCTGCTATGAGGACAGGCTGAGAGAGTTGGGGTTGTTCAGCCTGGAGATGAGAAGGCTCCAGGGAGACCTTATAGCAGCCTTCCAGTATCTGAAAAGGGCCTATAAGAAATCTGGAGGGACTTATTACAAAGGCATGTAGTGATAAGATGAAGGGTAATGGCTTCAAACTAGAAGAGCGTAGATTTAGATTAGATCTCCGGAAAAAATTTTCTGTGAGGGAAGTGAGGCACTGGAACAGGTTGCCCAGGGAAGTTGTGGAGGCCCCATCAAGGCCAGGCTGGATGAAGCTTTGAGCAATCTGGTCTAGTGGGAGGTATCCTTGCCCATGGCAAGGGGGTTGGAACTAGATGATCATTATGGTCCCTTCCAACCGAAACCATTCTATGATTCAATGATTCTATGATATTGGGTTAATTCAGTAAAAATAACAGTTATTGTGAACTATTGTTTCTAAAGTACTATGTCTAACATATCATTACAATGCTTTGCTTTGATCTTTGAATAATATATATTGTGCAGCAATTTTCATTTCTGGATAAAAAAAAAACCATTATTTTTGAAGCTGATGGTGTCTTTGATTTAAGTATACTTTATTTCTGTACGGAACAGACTGAATATTTTTAGGAGCGTACTGTTGTTTGCAGCTTTGCTATTATTCATTCTCTGAAGCTACTTTAATATGCTTTGTTATTTGATTGGCTTGCTGAAAAAATGTATGTTTTGAAATCTGAGATCATTTTGGCACTGTTCTTTTGTGAGATGTGAAATAAAGCAAATTCAAAAGTGACAATAAATTGTGAAAAGCCAATTTAAAACAGATCTTTCAGACATGTTTGCAAATGTTCACAGTTGTGGCAACATTCTACTGAATGACAGAGTGAAAGAAAAAAGTAGATATTGAACCTAGGAAAAAACCTATAAACACTGACAAATCTGATGTGATGCTAAGAAAATAATTTAGAAGAGCTAAGTTGCTCATAATAACCTTCCACTCTTCCAGTAGAAATCTGGTAATATAGGAGGTACCTCTCCACCACAGTCAAAGTGAAACAAAACAGATTAGCATGCACCGAGTTCTGTGCTTGCAGTTGGAATGCAGCTAATAAGCTAGCTACACCACACAAAAACATTTCCTGTAGATATACACTCCCAGGGTTATCTTTAAGTGAAGAAACACTTATTGTTGCTGAGGCACAAATTCCCCTGTGACACATAATGGTACAAATTTGGAGCAACTCTATTTTATTCTGGGTTATTCTAAACCTATATGAATGCAGAAATTGCCCTTGCTGTATGGAATATTTTGACAGCATATCAGAAAAATCAGTTTTGTATAGCTAGTGCCAGTTAGGTAGGATGGTGAAAATTTAGCACATGGCACGTGGGATGCTAAATGGAAAGGACAATTGACAGGGACTGAGAAATTTAGAATTGCTTAGTTCAGAGAAGAAGACACTAAGAAATGACAGATATATATTATGTTTACTGTTTAAGGTGTGTCTAGACAGAATAAAGGGTATTTTATTCTGAAATACTAGCACTTCTTAAGTGGCAGTAGGAAGATTTAGAGTTAAACTCTTCTCCTACCACTATTTCCAGACATGAAGGTATCTCAGCTTTGTTCATGCTCAGTCATGATTTATTGTTTGATTCAGTGGTCAGTTGTAGTACGGGATGTGTCCCATTTCAGACTGCAGGCAAATAGTTGCTAAAAACTAAAAATACACCATAGCTATAACCTACTTAAGGGTAAAGAAACAGCTTAAGTTTAACCCAAACTAAAAACCTAAGTTTGAAGTAATGTACACCTGAAAGAACTTAGAAACAAGTACCTCCAGCAAAGAGAATCTGGAGGAGGAAAGAAGAGAATATAACCCAGAAGCAGAGGGATAAGCACTAGGATCCACATGTGTGACAATACTTTGAGCAAACATGAAGTGAGAAGGGATGCACAGGGAAAGGTGTCAGACAGCTTTGTGAGAAGGAACATGAAAGGCAAATGGCAGGTCCCAATAGTCAAAATGTTTAATGACTGTAGTGTATCTTGATACTCTAGACAGACAAGTGAATCAAAGGTAACAAATTCAAGCACTGTGAAAATTATACACAATTTATAAACTGTAGATTACGGAGATTAATGATAAATAAGGGAATATTGAAGATCTACATTTTTCCCTTTTGAATTTGAGGAAAATACTAATTAGAGATCAAACTAAGAATAACATATATAAATATGCATAGAAATTGTAGGGAAAAGAAAAGGGGAAGGAGTAAGCAAAGAAGTGATAGATGAAGAAGTGACTTCCTTCTCAAGGGAGTTTCTACAGACAGAGTGATGAAGGTGAGAAAGGTTATGTTTTCACTATTATTCTTAATAATTATAATTTTTATGGAAATAAATGTGTAGGTGAGAAACTAGAATAGAATATGACAGAGGAGGTAAAAGCAACATGGATAGGTTATGGTGAGCAGCAGTTTGTAACCAGATTAGAGGAGGAAAAGTAAAATTAAAGGATTTTGAGTAGTAAAAGTTGCTTGAAGTTTCCATCTTAATAATGGAATCATAGAATCATAGAATTATAGAATCATAGAATGGTTTGGATTGGAAGGGACCTTAAATATGATCTAGTTCCAACTCACTCGCCATGGGCACGGACACCTTCCACTAGACCAGTCTGCTTAAAGCCCCATCCAACCTGGACTTGAACACCTCCCCGGATGGGGCATCCACAACTTCCCTGGGGAACTTGTTCCAGTGTCTCACCACCCTCACAGAAAAGAATTTCTTCCTTATATCTAATCTAAATCTACCCTCTTCCAGTTTAAAACCATTACCCCTCATCCTATCACTACACTCCCTGATAAAGAGTCCCTCTCCAGCTTTCCTGTAGGCCCCCTTTAAGTACTGAAAGGCTGCTACAAGGTCTCCCCAGAGCCTTCTCTTCTCCAGGCTGAACAACTGATTAATAATTAATAATTGAGCAAAACTCAGGACTGGAACATCTGGAAAAAGAAGACAACAATTGTGTCAACAAACAGAGCAATAAAATCTAAGAACTGTGGAAACCTACCAAAATTCTACATTAGATGACAGTCAATATTTTCTGTGCCCATGAAAAATGACAACTATGGCCTATGGCTCAGTAGCTGGTTATACAGCTACAAATTCAATACATGAATCAAAATGCTACATAATACAGCAATAACACATATTAAACGAAGACATCATAAGCACATCTGACAATTAGGAATGAGGGCTGATGATAGTTACATTGAAATAACCCAGTTTAACAAATTAACATAACAAAGTCACTTTAAGTGAGCACTGAATTACACACATAGAAGAAAGGAGCAACAAAGACTCAGATAAGGCACAGGATTTTTTTTTTTTAAATTTAGGTTTGAAACTACATTTACATATCAATATATAAGAAATGTAAGTGTTCTTACAGCTCAGACTGTCTTTAGACTGTTTTGCCTGTTATCACATTCAACCATACAGGCGTTCAACTACAAAATCAAAAACACAGTTAATGTGGGGGTGAAAATTATATGGAACTAGCAAGCATTGCTTCCTTAAGACACAGTATTAGTACAGATAATGATGGAAAAACTTAATCAGAAATTAAAAATGTCTCAGCTGTCACTGAAGTAGCACCCTCAATCCATGTACCTCCTCTTCACAAGAGACACAGGGAATCTACTTCTGTAAGCAGACATCATTCTCAGACCATTTGATAATGGTAGAGATTATTTTCTTCCTCTCACAATCAGTGTAGGAAACAGTGAGGATGACAAGAAAGACAAAAGCAATTCTTACGAGTGGGTGGATTGAGACATGTTGTCATATGGAGTTATAATAACTGTAGGTAGTGGGCTTTTTTTCATTTGAGGTAGGCTTTGAAGTATAAATTAACTTATTATCTGTGAAAAAAAAACTCAAGTAGACAAAATCTTTTACAATTTTTGAGTTATGTTAGAATTTGGTGACTCAGTGAGTGCCAAGAGTTTTAAGCAGCTATCTTATCTCTCTTTCTGTGCAATATTGTAATATACGTTTCCCCTTCCTGTTATATTGTAAAAATCCAAATTTTTTTCAGAAGTCAAGATTGATTTTTGCTTTATATATACCAGGACATATACCTTTTCAGTTCTTTTCCAGAAGGCTTACAGACAATAAAACTATGTAATAAAAATATTGCCTGAATCAGGATAAGTGCAGCTGTTTTTTGTGTTTTGTTGAGCCAGATGTGTTTGTCAATGATTAAATTAAATTAAATTAAATTAAATCACAGATTCTCAAAAAGGGTGTGTCCTCTTCATCCAGCAACCTTTCTGCTTGAGTTCAAATACCCTTCTGCTTAAAGATGCAACAATATTTTAATTGCAGTTTTACCAAGCTCTGAAAATAAAGCATTGCTATATCTCACGTATTGACATTGAAAGTGAACTAGCAGAGAAACAATGAAATAGGGAAAATAACTGAGTTTCTTTTTCTCTCTTGAGCATGGACAGCTCATTCTTTCCTTTCTTCCTATGGACACAAATTTAGCCACAATACGAAAACTTTTCAATCTTTGAAAGATAAAAACTGTTGCAGGTGCTCACTCAAAAACAGCATATACATTCAAAACACCTTAATTAAAATCTTGAGAAATCTAGGGACACAGCTAGATTAATTTAGATTATTCACATATGCAAGGAAAAATAATTAAATAGATATAATTGTAGTGTGTCTCCTTGTTCAAAAGGTCCAACTATCAGTGAGTCTAGATACATCTTATTATCTGACATCCCAAGGATGCCAGGCATCTAGGAGCTTGGATTTGTGCTGTCTTTCAAAGCGTCAACACTAAAGAGAATGACTACGGCACAGAGTGCAGAAGCAACATCCATTCAATTTACAATTCTTAGACAGATCAACATCCACACCACTTACACCCTTTTTTTTTTTTCCTACAGATAAAGAGTGGAAGGAATAATAGATGCTGAAATGTTTCAAAGATGCTAAATGTTATGGCACTTCTCTTTTTTTCTCCTCCTCCCATTAAATTAGCAACTGCTAATATCTAAAACCAATTTACAGATCCATCTGCTTAACAAATGGATCATTTACATCCCTGCAACTGCCTGTCAGGCAGGGGAATAACTTATGTATAATAAAGTCAGTTGGTTCTTCCATGTTTCCTCTCAATGCCAAGGGAAACCAATGGAGAGTAGGAAGAACTGAAAAAAAACCCCACCCAAACACTCAGAACTTAAAGCATAAGAGTCTTGACTGTATTGGCCAGTCTGTCTTTTAGGCCCCACAATTTAAAAACAGCTTCCTTCAAGTTCTGCTGAACTCTGTCAGAAAAATTTCGTGTCATCTGATATACTGACTTCAGCAAAACAACTTTTACTATGTTCCCGAGTTTCTACATTGTAAAAATTCTATTGTCTTTAGCTTCATGGATTATAAATGCCAAAAAAAGAGAGATCTTTCTTCTCATCTAATCTATAAGACAGATGGCAAAACTTCCCATCAGTGTTGTTGTTGAGATCGTTTTAATATTGCTAGGGACAGAGAATGCACTTGGTCTTCCATGGTTTATTGTCATTAAGCTCCTTCATTAAGCCAAAAATGAAGTCTCTGGAAGAGCTGGAAAATACAGATATTCTAGCTGTATTAGAAGCACTCCCGTGCCATATTCTCAGCTGTGGAAATTCAGCTGTTCTCCATTGACATCGAAAATTTGCTCAAAGAATATCAACAGAGAATTTTTTACATGTAGTTCAAAATGTTAAAGCCTGTCCTAACTATGAACCCATTGTAGACCAGACAGGTGAGTAGGAAATGAACCTTAAAACCAAGGTTACAGTGTCTTCAGCTAACATAAAAGTTCAGTTTAAGGAAATGCAAAAACATTGCATTCCAAAATTACCTCAGAGCCTAATAATTGATGGGTTACAGATAAACAGAGATTACTATGTCTGTCTGGGTCTAAACAAAAGGATTCATTCAGTCTATAGTTTTGGATTAATAAAACATATGAAACTTACTGTTTCATTTAATTACACTGAATTTACAGGACAATTCATAACTAGTGGATAGATAAAAATTTTCCACCTCTTCCCAAAGGATTTATTTATAAATTTAGGTATTATCCTTCTCCTGATAATTAATTACAAACTGTTTTGCAGTACCTGCTAAAAATATCCTTGGGAAGGGGAGAAAGGACTTTAAATGTGGTGTGCCAAAAAGCCATTCTTCAAAATTTAAGTGCTTTTTCAGTCTCAGTAACTACAGTCAATCACTGTTTCCACAAGCTTCCCAAGTTTTCATCAGAAAAATATGTTTGCAACAAAATTAAACAATATTTACAGCATGCTTTCTCCAGCTGGGTCAAAGCTCTTTTAAGAAGAGTCCAAATCAAGTAAATTCAAGTTCAGATAATGATGGTAATGGAGAGCATATATCCAGAGTGAGAGCCACTTAAAGACGCAATTCCAGTATGAATCTCAATTAGGTGTTACAGCTCTGTGTGTTCACACAGGAATACATCAAGGATTAAGGCATCGTTCTGTAGTAAGAACCATGCAAGAAGAGCATTGCTTCATGGCAGAAATCAGCAGAATGTTGAATGGAAGTCTGTTTATAGGAGTGTCAAGATTTGTGTCATACAAACCAGACTGATTTGCCTAGATTTACACAGTTGAAAAGCCTCATTATTTTCAATGATTTGATCAACTTACTAAAAGAACAACCACTTTCAAAACTGTAATTCAGGTATGTAGTAGCATGGATTTTAAAGAAGTATTTATATGAGGTACATAAAGCACTTTTTTCTCTAAATATCTGCCAAATGTGCATGTCATGCCAACTATTTATCACCAGTTTCTCTCATCTGACTAGCCACAAGTAAGCAGCGCTATGTTTCATTTCCCAGAGAGAGGATCAAGAAAGGGGATATCACTGCCACTTTTATTCCAGCTATGAGATGACAGAATGTTGTGGTGTTTCTCCTGACTGACAGATGAGTGAAGAAGTCGACCAACTGTGTCCTATGGTTCAGGTTATTTCCTTCAGAGAATATCAGAATAAAATTGAAAAATAAGTTCTTGCCGTGGAACTGGCATAAAATAATTCAAAAAACCTATATAACAGCTATCATTCTTTCTTAAAATTGGAAAGCCAAGCATCCTTCTATGACACACGCTGGTTCTCAGACTACCTGAAATTCCTATTTGTTCCTGCTGCCTACTCCTCTACTTAATTCAAACGTGTTTGTGCTTGTTCTTCCTCTCAGAAACCTCCCTCATCTTGAAAGAACAGCCTTCCTCTATGTTACTTTCAGTTCCTATTGGAATTTCTTCTGTATGAAGCTGAAAGGTAATAACAACGAAATGAAATACAGAAAACATTAAGAATAGTGTTAAAATGCAAAAGCAAATATCTGTGTTAGCTCTTGAAAAGACAATGTTTTTGTAAAATTTATTGCTTGTTGCCTTTTTCCCCCGTGAGGATTAAACTTGCTGAAAGCTGAAGCTTTTTAATGTTTCCAGAAAATAGTTTCTTTCAGATGGAAAGGAAGAAAAGTCAGCACTCCACAGCCAAAATAAAAAAACAAACAAACAAAAAAAAGGAAGTGATTATCTGCATCTGAGAAAGAGAAGGAACATCCTGACTGTGCCAGATCAATTTCTGAATGAAACTTGCTCTTTGTGGGAAAAAGAAAAGAAAAGAATTCAGTTAATTGGGAACACAGAAATGAGAGTTTTGCAACAACCTGGTATTCATTAATGCAGCCTACCTTTACGGAACATAAGAAACAGGATAGGGATGTGACAGTCACTCTCAGCTGTTACGCAGCTACCCTGCAGTACACCCTCCTTGAAAGAAATCAGTGGGCACTGTTAATGAAGGGTTTGGAGAGGTATGAGGAAGACGTTCAAGGAATCTTTTTCTATCCTGGAGTAGATGCAATTGACTTTTCTCTTCCTGATCCTGGGGTGTGTCATAAAGAAAAATAGCCACCTTCCATAATGTATCGTTTCCAGTTCAGGGAATTATCTGGTATCCTTTTCAATCTTTTGCTTACTCCAAATTAAGGCAAATATGAAAAATCTTTTGGGGAGAGTGTTTTGTCAAAAGGACCTAAATGAACACCAGAGAGGAGGCTGGCTGCCAGTTCTGTCCTGGCTGTTGTGCTCTGGGTCAGGCCCAATCACTTGGGCAGCGGTGGGGAGGTGATGCCTTCCTGAAAACAATCGAAATTTCACACTGGGAGAAACTTCTGGTGTGCAGTGTAGGGATGGTAAAGAAGGTGTTTCACATTGAAATCCAGCTGCTGGTTGCTTCTGAAAAGATTAGCCTCTTTGCCTCCAGCTGCATATTCCCTCCTCTTCTGTGCCTGTTTTAACAATCATAAGCTAAACTGAAGGGGTGCCAGACAAGCACTAACGTTAATGCAAAGGGAAAAAGGGGATATTGTATCGGAATATGAAGAAAGTAGAGAAGCAAAAGAACTCTTCCTAGTGAGAACTGACAGCTAAACCAGATTAAGTATAATGAGAAAAAGCAGTCTGAGATTCACAGCAAGGAGGTAGCCTATGGGAGAAATACTGGTTGAGGTATTTCTGAGTCAAGTAAAGGGAAGAAAAAAACAGCACATCAAAGATAACAGAAAAAGGGACCTATTTTTATGGACAACTGGAAGACAGAATAGTGTTCCTGCAATCTGAGAAGCCATTCAAAGCAGCAGGAGCAAAAAAACAGTTAAGGGGAAAGGATCCCTTCAGTAAAGCTATATATGTGGGGGTTTTTAAGTCATTCATTTTATTATCTTTCACCCATTTCCATCAAACAAAGTTAGTTTGTTCTAGTCTCCATTCTAATAAAAACATGCATTAAGAATTGAACATCCTTTTACTGTTTTCAGAGTACTGATTAGAAGTGAAAACAGACCCATTTCTTAGATCTGGTATATATGAGATCCTGATACAGCGCCTTAGCATGGATGCACAAATATGCATGATCTAAGTTTAGCAATTCATCAAGAGTTAGATAGAGACTTTTACTGTACAAAAGTATCACACCAAAATTTTGAAAAGCAGTTAGTGGATTTGAATGTCCAGTGTAGTCACACTGAACCTAATCTTCAGGAAAAAAAAGGCTCTATCTTTTCTTAAAAAAACGGTCTTTTGCAGCTAGACACCTCTGAAATCACAACACCAAAATTAAAACTATTTGGGATTCAGTACTAGTTTTTGACAACTTCTTAAAAGATGGTCTGCTAAAGACTGGATCTGTAATATAAGGATTCAGCTGACAATTTTTAGAAATGTACTTTGTTTTTCTGCAAAAAACAAAATGTGTCTGACAGTAACTCAAGGTCTAACAAAAAGAATGAAAATATTTTTCCCTCATAATTTGCATTAAGTTCCTTCTAGTAAGTACACTTACTAATCAACTCATGTATTTGTCAGAAATCAAAGTATCCAACTTCAGTATTTGTATAGATGGAAATCCAGATACAAGTCTAACAACCACGCATGACATACTGTTATTAGCTGGCCTTCATATGCTTAATCACCACACATGATCTATCTTAATCAACTTTTTCTAGGTTTTCTACAAGTTCAAACAGTAAGTATTTAATACTGAATAAATTTGAAATCTGCATGTAGATTACTCATTTACCTTTAATATCATTTATGAGATTCTGTAGTTTATTTCTGTGTTGCTTTTAAATGACCACATAAGGAAAGCTCTTAGGAAGATAAGCATGATGCGATGGTCTATACTACAAAGTCACCTGGAGCTACCTCATGACAAAAAACAACATTCTCTTTCTCAGGGGACGTCACAGAAGATGCATTTATTTTGCCTATTAAAAAGCTCTAGAATGAGAAAAGAGGCACAGCAGACCTTCACAGCTTTAAAAGGAACAGTTCAAAATAGAACAAAACCAATGCAAAAACATGAAGATGAAATTATACAACCAACATGATGATGTTGTTAAAACATTTCTTTAGCAGACAAGTAATGAACAAGATATGAAAGATCTTAAATTGAGTCAGATCAGTTCTGGATCTGACATAATAGTACAAAAAAACCCCAAGTCTGTTTCAAATTCATCTTCAAACTCTTTCTGAGATACTGTTTGCTTCTGACTCTAATTTTGTCATCCCTGTTTACTGAGACTCTTAAAATCATTCAGCATTTTTTATGGTATATCATATGAGAATGGCAAACAATTATGTTGTACGTGTGGTACGGTTTTAGGACCTTTTGTATCTCTCTTCTCTTAAAAAAAGAAGTGTATTTTCATCTTTAGTGAGGCATTCACAAATCTTTACTTAAGAAAAATAAAGACAGTAGTTTAAAAAATAAAATTAAATGTAGTCCAACCTCCTGCTCAGAGATCAGCTTAGAGGTCAGACCAGACAGCTCAGGCCTTTATCCAGATGTGTCTTGAAAACCTCTCAGGATGAAAAGAGGCTTCACAATCTCTCTGAGCAGCCTTTTCCACTGCTGTCACAGGGAAAGAATTTCTCTTTGTCTTCAGTGAGACAGTTAGGAGGCCAAGTCTTCAGCTCAGCTATACCCACTCATGGGCCCCCATGGATCCTGTTGATTCAGACTGCAACCTGGAGACTGACTTTTTGGCCTGACCCTGGAATTTTCTAGTTATCATGGTCCTGCCCAACCATCACTGGGTAGTTTCTGACTCTGGTAACCCTCACCAAGATGATTGTGATCCCCACTCACTGACTTGTATTCCTGGTGCCCTGACCCTGAGGAAGCCTCCAGCTCCTGTGGTACTCTGACACTTTCTTGTGTTCCTGCTGATGCAGTTCAGGTGGCTCTTGTCTTTCTCTGCTGCCAGGGTGCTGCTGGCTCATCCTCAATTTTCTGCCTGCCAAAACCTCTAGAGCCTATCCTGCAGAGCTGCTCCCCATCATCAGTCCCAACCTGTACCATTGCAAGGAGTTCTTCCTTCCCGGGTGCAGGAATTTGCATTTGCCCTTGCTGAATTTCATGAGGTTCTTGTTCTGCATTCATCCAGCTTATCTACGTCCCCCTGCCTCAAGTAAACTAGGTCATCTCAGTTTGGTGTCAGCTGCAAACTTGACCAAGAGCAGATATCATTGCCTCCTCCAAGTTATTAATAAAGAGGTCAACGAAGACAGACCCCAAAATAAAACTCCTGTGGTACTCCACTTATCAGCCTGCAGGTTGAGTAAACCCCATTAACCATGGAGTTTGATCATTTAATCCATTTTTTACCCATCTATTTATCTACCCATACAGACTGTAATAACCCAGTGTGGATACAGGAATATTATGGCAGATCATGTCCAAAACTTTGCCCTATAAATGGTATCCGTGGCTCTCCTTTCATCCACAAAACCAGTCATTTGATTTTCAGGGCCAATCAGGTTGGTCAGACATAGTCTACCTTTTGGTAAATTATGGTGACTGTTCCCAAACACCTTCACCTCCTTCATGTGCCCAGAAATGTGCTCCAAGAGGACTTGGTCTATAATTTTCCTAGGGACTAAAGTGAGGCTGGCAGTCCATTAGCTCCCCTGGTTTACTCCTGGACTTTTTGAAGATGGATTTTTGAACATTTCCTTTTCTCCAATTGTTGGAGTCCTCCCCCAGTCTCCATGGCTTTTCGGATATGATGGAGAAGATTGGCCTTGCAAGGACATCAGACAATTCTCTCATCACCTTTGCATGCAGGCTGTTGGGTCCCATGGACCTGTATGGGTCAAGCAATCTTAGACTTGACTCCCGTCTACTGCTTGTCATTCTTCTCTTGGAACCATTTCTCTAAAGGCCTGGGCAAAGAGGTCTTGTTGGCAAAGACTGAGGCAAAGAATGTTTTGAATACCTCAGCTTTGTCTGTGTTCACTGTCGCTAAATCACGTACTCCCTTCAGCAAAAAGCCCACATTTTCCTTGTTTAGCTTTTCACTACTGATGTAGCAATTGATGTTCTTTTTGTGCCCTTGATATCCCTTCCAAGGTTCATTTGTCATTGAGCTTGGCCTTTCCTAACACCATCCTTACATGACATGGCAATGTTTCTAAGTTCTCCTTTGTAGCTCATCATGCCTTCTACCTCCTGTGTATAATAATAAAAAACTTGACAAGTACCTAATTTGCTTGATGTAAAATATCAAGAACTATGTTGTCCCTCTACTCTTCCATAGAATTTTATACTGTAAAAAGAGCAGTAGTTTCATCACCTTTCATCTCTATAAATTGTTGAAAGTGTATCTTATGCAACATTGTGCGTCCTTTTGTTAATAAATTGGACACTATGTGAACAAGCTATACAATCTGCAGTGCTTCCCATTTTAATACATGAGTATCTTAGCTTTACTAGCTAAAAATCTCTCTTAGCTTTTTTATCTTAAAATCAGAAACTATTGTTCCAACCTAAAAAATGGTTTCAGTCAGATTCTTCCAGTCTCCTATGATATGAGGAGCAGCTGATTTTCAACAAAACTAAAAGTTCAATAATTTATTATGTGGCTATTATTTTTTACGTTTAATATAACCAGTGGAACCCAATGCTGTAATGCTAAGCGTTTAGCAGAATTAAAAAATCAACTGATTGAATCTAATCATGAACTCCTATAATTATATAACTAGGATTATATGTTACTATGCATATAAAACTTTCCACTTTAGAATCCATTGTTAAATATTCAGAGTTGAAAAACTGTTTTATAAATAGATTATAATGTAATTATGGTATCTGACACCAGTTAATTGTCAAAGAGAAAGCAGCAAATTGATAGAATAGATCATTTGTCAAATTTAGTACGCAGCTTTGTTGTTTTCCTTGAAACATGGAGAATTTGTGTATAACACTTAGATTTGTTTTACATAGCCATTAAGTAGCTCTAACAAAACAGGAATCAAATCCCAGTTTTGGTAGCAATTTACAAGATACAACGTCGCTTTCATGACTATGAAATGGTTTATAATCCCTGTAACTGCACCCAACCAAATCCACGTTCATACACAACAGCACCTTTGCACTGCAGAACATTCCTTATGAAGAAAGGTAATTATTTCCTATTGGAGGAAACAGTTTTGTCATCAAATGCAAACAGAGAAAGTTTATGTAGAAAACAGTGGAAAGTCAGAACAGAAATGTTAACAGGTTTTAAACTGTTATACCCACATAATTGATTTAACTGATGAAAAAAAAAAGTTTAATAGCCTAGCTGTGATGATCTATGGAAGTTTTCATGAGAACAAGCATATCTCACTGGATACTCTTCCATTCTTCAACCAAAATAGAGACATGTCTTTTCTTCTTTAAAAAAATGATGGTTTTGGAGCACCTGGAGTGGAACTTCCATCATGAGAGACAGAAGAATATTGATATGTAATATCCAAATCCTGAATTGGACTAACTGGGGATCTATAATGTAAATCTGGGAAAGAAACCACTTTTAAGGAAGTGAAACTTCTACAGAAATCTGAAAGATTTCCCATCCAGCTTCATGATGAACCAAAAATTTTTTGATAGAAAGCAAAGAGACCCCCTCATACCCTCAAATAGGCCCAGAGGCTAGAGAACTTATTTGACATGCACTCTTTCATTCAAACACTCCCGGCAAAAATAGGTTAACAGTACTGACTTTTCTGTTGGATTCTTTCCATTTAATTTAAATATGGAAGTAGACAGTGGAACTGAGAGTTGAACTTTGATCGCCTTGATTCTAAATGAATTTCTTACCTACTAGTTTTCTTTTTTATTCTTCCAACCCTACACCTGGGAAAATGAAAGATTTTAGAGTTAAAATACTGCAGGGCTGTGTTATGTTCCAAGAGCATTATAACATTAATAAAGGAATCTCTTACTGTTTAGCTTCCAAAGTCTCCTGGGAAATGAGCAGTTCAAATGATCATTGTTAGTTATTTCCTTTTGAAATGAGAATGTTAATAAATAAATTTCAAAGTTAGTTTTCATGTGTACTGTATCTGAACAAAATTGCTGGTAAGATATATTTCTTGGTGATTAATCTTCTTAAAATGCAACACCAAAAAAACCAAACAGCATGCAAATATGAAACATATTTTACAACTTTCAGGCACTACTTCTCATTCGTAGGTCATAGCATATAAACGGGATCTTAAAAGACTGAATTAGTGCCATAGTATACCAGTCACAAGCATTTCCAAAGAATTACTCTTCTCCAAAAAATAGTATTGCCTAGTGCCTGCGCAATATCTACAGCTGCACCTGCTAAGGGTTTCTTTTCTTCCTGAAAGCAGATGTCAGATTTATACCTGTAGTATAACTGCAAATATTAATTAATCTTTTATGATTAGTAACTGAATGAGCCAGACTGGTGTGTACAATGCTGGCAAACACAAGC